>CM061142.1:541929253-542271121 GCA_030789695.1 Scilla litardierei
GGTGATTTTGGTCCTCCTTGACACAAGCACATCCTAGACTCCCTGTGTTCGACCCCCAAGCCACACTACAACACCGTGCGCTTGCGGTTACAAATATTTAAACCCCTTGCCTGCCACGCGGCGGGCACCGGTCAATCTTGGCATAGGGTCTTGGACCTTAGGGCTAAGTTAAAAATGTTTTAACTGCATGTTAATTAGTTAACATAGTTTTTCTTCCGCTGCTATTGTTTTTCTGTCTATGTTCCGTCCGATTTGGGACGGGACTAGAGTTTTTGTGCCCTAAGGGACCGCGAATTCCCTTCATAAACTCCAACACTGAAGCTGATATCTGGCCTACTAGCTGTTAAATACAAAAGACTACCTATCATGCTTCCGAGTTTAACGTCGATCAATTCTGGTTCCACCTCACACTGCTCCATCACTATCCCCGAGGAATGGCCAAGGCCTCCTCCATCATTCATCCCGTGTTTCGTTTGGCCCACAGGATCATATCATCTGCATTTTTTCCTAGGGACGAGTCCGGCACCGTGACTATCCCTGACCTTTTTATCCTTTGGGCCATGACTTTCCCTTTTGTCCGGGACGATGATGGGATTAGCTTCAGGGCCCCTACCTCCCCATCCATGGCGGCGATTGGCTTGTTTACAAGCTACTCGAGATCAGCCGGGCCGGTAAGGGGAAGTTTTGTTGTGGGGGCATCATTACTATCATTTGCTCTTACCCCCAATTTAATATTCCCATCCCCAATAATCTTCCCACTGCCGCAGGACCCTCACAGCTCGATATTGATGTCCTGCGGTACATTCACATGATTAGACCCCACTCCGATGGCCGCTTCATCTTCAATTATGACCACCCCCCCACCCCTTACACCATTCTCCCCAACCCCGCTCGCATGACCATTGCTCTTGTGGGAGATTGGACCTTCCCACATGATCCCGACTTCCTAGCGGGGTTGAACCTTCATTTCCTTCCCGCAGATGCACGCAGACTACCGTCCCCTGCCGCCCACTTAGGCGAGCAGGATATCCCTGCGTCTCGGGGAGATATAGGGGCTGGCCCGAGTCGCCCTGTTTCTGCTCCGGGGCCCATCACGTCTGAGCACCTCTTTGCGGCCATTTCTGGCTTTGTCTCCTGTGCCGGCATGACCACCGCCGCCGGCACCACTTCCACCTTACCTGGCGGCACCACTTCTGCCTCACGTCAGTCCACATCTTTTGGTCACCCCCAGGTCTCGGCCCGTCTTGGTCTTGAAAGGGAGGTCGCTACCCTTCGTGAGCTCGCCATGTCCTCTGCCTCCTCGGACCCATCACCGTCCTCTTTTCTCACTCACCCACGTTTCCTCGCACTTGAGAGAAACGTGGCCACCACTCTTCGCCTTCTCACTCACATCCACGGACCACCTCCACCTTCACCACCTCGGTGATCTTCTCCTCCACCCTCCCACACATCCCCACATCCATCACCTCCCTCACCACATTCTTCTCCTCCCTCATCTATTCCAATCCCGGTATCCACTTCCCCCCTCCCGACCACTTCCATCGCACCCACCCTACCCCCTCCCTCCTCCTCCATCACTGCATACGTGCGCCGGAGGAAATTGCCGGTGCGCTCCAGATCTCTCCCACCACCACCCACTACCGTCACCACCACATCTTCTTCCCCCATTTCTATTCCTCTCACCACCGCCTTGATCGCCGTCCTACCACCACCACCCACCTCCACCGACACTCCTTCCATCGTTCACACCACCGCTGCCCCTATTCCTCCACCTCATTCCCCACTTCTCCGCACACCCCCAGCCTCCCCCGACCACCCAGCCACACCCTCTTCCGAGGAGGACGAGGGCTCACCTTCTTCTGCTTTCTGATTTCACCTTGTTTGTTATTGACTCCCCCTTGCATATCTCTGCATTTCACGATCGCATTTTATTCGCTAGCACTGTCATGTCTAGCTTGGGGGACGTCTAGTTTTGTGTGCTGTCGTGTTTTGTTGTTTTTCTCATTTTTGTGTGTGTGTGCTTGTTTTTCCCCTTTCGAGTGTCGTGTCGTGTGGTTTTATTTCTATTTTTGTGTCGTTTGATTTTGAGTTTGATTTTTCTTTATTTTCTGTTTTATCTCTGTGTTTTTCTCGTTTTTATTTCTTGTTGTGTCGGTGCGTATTCCCCCCATCTTCATTGCCCTCCCGTACTCACTCATATTGCATTGAGGGCAATGCAAACTTCAGCTTGGGGGAGTCGCACTGTGTGCGTCATTTGAGTCCTTCTTTTTCGTTTTTGTGTCGTCTTCATCGTGTTTTTTTTATTTTTTCTTCTTTTTTCTCTCTTCTCTTCTTTTTATCTCTTTCTCCTAGATATGAATCCTACGATGAATCGCCTCAAAGTCACACACACCTAGCATGGCATCGATAATCACACTCACTAACCCTAGGATTTCGAGTCCTCTTGCATTTCACGCATCGTGGGTCCACTTAGCTTTTTGTGAGTCGTGCGTCGTGCCTAGCTATTTGGTATGCTTCTACTTTGTGATTTTATTTTATATACCTGTCCAGGAATGACCCCTAGATTATCATGCTTCGATTTGAATATGCGGTATTTGATTCTACTATATGCATGCTATATTTATATCGTATATTTCAATTCGCATGTGTCGGGATTCCACAAACAAGGACTAGGATAGCCCATTTAGCCTATGCTCTGATTAGAGAGAAATATCTCCTTTGCCCAAGTGTTTAGAATCCGATTTCATTTTTATTTTTACTTGGTGCAAATCCCCTCGTCGTGTACCGTTCTCCCACTTGGGAGAGTACACATGTAAATATCCCAATTCCCAAAAAACCAAAAAAAAAGAGAAAAGAAAAGAAAAACCCAAAAAGAAAAGAAAAGAAAAGTTTTGTATAGTCAAAAAGCCAAAAAATACAAATACACAAAACCCAAAAAAAAAAACATTTCAAGTGTGAATATTTTTCCTACATACCGAGAATAAAGGGAAGGCGAGAATTTGCACCGAGGGTTCTACTCCACATTATCTCAACCCCCATCGTTTTCGAAAACACTTGGCTTAGGAACTTTTTAGCTAGTATCTAGGCTATAGTGGCGTGATTTCCTAGACCCTAGTTGTGGAGTCCCCGACGCATGATACGTTTCACTTCTTATACTCTTCTCATGCATGCTTGAACTAATATTCACCGCAATTTCAAATTCGAATCGGTATTTGGGTCATTTCCTGGATTTGCGTATATGAGCTCTTAGCACAATGTAGAAAGCGACACCATTTGCTAGCACACGACCGCACTCACTCGCGCTTCATCGCGTGAGCCCACGACACTTATTGGGACTCGTTTTCCTAGGTTTAGTGATGTGATTTGACGTTTGCTTGCATGGTGTGTCGTTTTTGATTTTGTTGGCTCTGACGAACGATCTAGGATTTAGAGTTTTCTTTTTCTCTCTTTCTCTCTATTTTTCCCCTCTGAGCTCCTACTCTCACTCGTCTTCCTCGAGGACGAGGAAGAGTTCAGCTTGGGGGATTTTGACGTGCGTTTATATTTCATATATTCACGCACGTTTTCTTTTGTGTTTCTCTGTGTTTTCCGCCGTCTTTTATTCGTTTTCTCGTATTTTCTCGTTTTCTTTCACTTTTCTTTGTTTCTCTATTTTTGCAGGAGATTGGCCGCGTAGGGGACGCTTAACGACGATATCTCGAGTCCCCGGGGCAACGGGAGGAGTCACGCGTGATCCAGGGGGTCAAACGTCAAAGAATACATCTTTCAGCCCCTCACCCGGTCGGTTGGCCATCTCCAACCGATCGGGTGATGCACGCGTGCACCACCCGGTCTCAGCCGGAGCCCAAGTAGAAGTCGCCCGACCGGTTCACAGGCCGGTTCAGCGGGGGCCTGTTCTCTATCTTTTCGAGCAAAATTTCAACCGATCGGGTGACTCTCACCCGATCGGTTCATCTGTAGCTGATGCTGAGGAGCTGAAGACACGGGCACCCAACCGATCACTTCACCCGATGGCGCCAAGATCCAACCGGTCACTCCAAGAACTCATCCGACCGGTTCATATGACCGGGTGAAAGCTCGCCGTTTTCTGTTCATTATCTGTAACGGATCACCCGATCGGTTGACTTGTCAACCGATCGGGTGATACGAGAGTCTATAAATAGAACCCCTAGGGTTCCAGAAATGGGGTAGCTGCTAGTTTTTACTGTTTTCTCCTATTGTGACGGCTGTAATTTCTGTTCTTTTGTAAGTTGTTGGATCTTTCTCAAATTTTAGTATGTCTTAATTACTCTATTACTTCCGCATTCCTATCGTCTGATTATGATTCCAACGATTCATTTTCATTTAGATAGCTTTTTAATGAATTTTTGTGAGTAGTTCCCAAATCTGGGATTTTGGTGGAAACCCCTTCGGGGGCTCTTCCCGATGCATCCATATGGTTAGGAAATCGATAGGGATTAGGTTTCTAACGGTTACGATGGGGTGTTTCATTGTCATCGGCGGGAAAAAGACCGCCTTTGACCGTTGGGCCAAGGGGGAATAAACTTGGCGGTCGACTTCCTAGCCATAGCTCACGCCCTTAGCGTAGACGCCAAATCCTAGCACGCGGGAGCGGCAGGATGAGACGTTGGGAGTTATCGTTGCGAGCTTAGTGCTACCGGAATCGATCAGTGTTAATGGACACGGGAGTGCCCACTGATCGAATCCGGGAAGTCCGGTGTATCATCCTGGGCACCGACCGGAATATCGGGCCCATGGGATGCCGGTACCACTTTCGGAGGCAACGTCTCACCATTAGACCCTAATTCCGATCGCTATCCTACCCGTAGGTCGTATCGGGGAGAGTCGCTCGTTGGAGTGGAAACCAAGGTCCCGGGTTTATTTTCTTATTGTTCATACCTTGCATTACTTTCCGTGACAACCATCTACCGATTCGGGCTAGCTCGCCCACGGGGTGATTTTGGTCCTCCTTGACACAAGCACATCCTAGCCTCCCTGTGTTCGACCCCCAAGCCACACTACAACACCGTGCGCTTGCAGTTACAAATATTTAAACCCCTTGCCTGCCACGCGGTGGGCACCGGTCAATCTTGGCATAGGGTCTTGGACCTTAGGGCTAAGTTAAAAATGTTTTAACTGCATGTTAATTAGTTAACATAGTTTTTCTTCCGCTGCTATTGTTTTTCTGTCTATGTTCCGTCCGATTTAGGATGGGACTAGAGTTTTTGTGCCCTAAGGGACCGCGAATTCCCTTCACAAACTCCAACACTGAAGCTGATATCTGGCCTGCTAGCTGTTAAATACAAAAGACTACCTATCATGCTTCTGTATAGGGTAACTTCAACATCTCTTCCTCCTTCATCCTTGGAGAGTTTTTCGGAAGTGCTCATAGGAGTCTGGACATGTTTTGCACTTTCCAAGCCGAATCTCTTGACAAGATTCCTTGCATACTTGCTTTGTGATATGAATAGACCATTTGGACACTGTTTAACTTGAAGCCCAAGAAAAACATTCAACTCACCTACCATACTCATTTCAAACTCATGTTGCATGAGAGTGATAAACTCATGCACCAGTTGTTGTGATGTAGAATCGAAGACTATATCATCAACATAGATCTGTGCTACCATGACACTTGATCTCGTGCGTTGAACAAATAGGGTTTTATCAGCTCATCCTCTTTCATACCCCTTTTTAAGAAGATATGTAGTTAATCTTTCATACCAGGCCCTCGACGCTTGTTTCAACCCATAAAGAGCTTTCTTCAGCTTGTAAACATGATTTGGAAGAAATGGATCTGCAAAGCCTTTGGGTTGTTCAACATACACTTCTTCATTCAGAAGCCCATTCAAGAAAGCGCTCTTCACATCCATTTGATGTATTTTGAAATTTAGACTGCAGGCAACGGCCAGAAGAAGTCTGATGGATTCCAACCGAGCTACTGGAGCAAATGTCTCATCAAAGTCAATTCCTTCCACTTGAGTATACCCTTGAGCTACAAGACGGGCTTTGTTGCGAGTAATATTTCCCTTCTCATCTGTTTTATTTTTGAATATCCATTTTGTTCCGATAAAATTGGTTCCTTTGGGTCTCTCCACAAGGCTCCAGACATCATTTCGTTGGAATTGGTTCAGCTCCTCTTGCATAGCCGAAACCCAGAAATCATCAACAATGGCTTCCTTCACATTTTTGGGTTCAATAGTAGAGAGAAAACATGCATACCCAGCCAGATCTCTTTAGTCTACACGATTAGCACCTCTGGTACGACGACTGTCGTGCACGTCGCCAATGATAAGCTCCGGCGGATGGTCGTGTATAACTTTTGTGATCCCCTCAGCATCTTGACCATTTTCAGCCTCTACATGAGTCGTCTAAGTGGTAGTAGTGTCCTGTGTTGCAACATTTTGTTCAACATTGTTCTGATTAGTCTTAATTGTTGCAACATCATTTTCAACATGAAACTCATCATCATTTCTGTCTTCCTGGGTCCCTTTTTCTCCAGTTAGAATAGACTCTCCCTGATCAAAATCATCAACCACCACATTAATAGATTCCATCATAACATCTGTGTGTTCATTCAACACTCGGAAGGCACGACTCCTTGTAGAATACCCCAAGAAAATTCCTTTGTCACTCTTGGCATTGAACTTCCGTCTTGGTGTACGATCTTACAAGATGTAGCACTTGCTTCCAAAGATATGGAAATAGGAGACATCAGGCCTCCTCCCTTTCCAGATTTCGTATGGAGTTTTCTCAGTCCTTGGCCAAAGATATACCTTGTTGATGGTGTAGCAAGCGGTATTAATAACTTCAGCCCACCACTTGACATTAACTTCCCGAGCATTCAGCCTCGAGCCATTTCCTGAAGTGTTCGATTCTTCCTTTCAACAACTCCGTTTTGCTGAGGAGTCTTAGGAGCCGAGAACTCATGTCATATACCTTGTGCCTCACAGAATGCAGAGAATGAGTGATTCTCAAACTCTTTTCCATGATCACTTCGAATCCGGATGATTTTTCCAATTTTGTCCCCTTTTTCAACTTGTAGACGAGTACACAATCTCTTGAAAGCATTAAACGTATCTGACTTCTCCTTAAGAAAATCAACCCAGGTGAACCGAGAAAAATCATCAACACATACAAAGATGTACTTCTTACCTCCCACACTTGTTTCTGAGGTGGGTCCAACCAAGTCCATGTGTAGCAGCTTCAGAATTTTTGAGGTTGTGATAGTCTGAATTTGCTTGTGACTCACTTTCTTCTGCTTTCCCAGTTGGCAAGATCCACACACCCCTTCTTTCTTCTTGATTAAAGTTGGCATCCCACGAACAGCTCTGTCTTGGGAGATCTTCATTAAGGTCTTGAAGTTAACATGTCCCGGTTTCTGATGCCACTGTTCAGAAACATCCGTTGTGATACTTAGACACCTGTCAGGATCTTGCAACAGATAGCAGTTGTCGCTGGACCTTTTTCCGGAAAGAATACAAACATCATCTCTATTGAATACAAGGCATTTATCCTTGTTAAAACGGACCAGAAGTCCTTGATCACACAACTGACTGATACTTATGAGATTAGCCTTTAAGTTCTCAACATGCATCACATCTTTTAGTTTCAGTGTTCCTGTCATATTCAAATTCCCTTTTCCAACAACCCTGCTTCTCTTACCATCTCCAAACGTGACATGTCCTTTGTTGCCAGCAGTGTACTCAGATAGGAGTCCCCTGTTCCCCGTCATGTGCCGAGAGCAACTGATGTCAAAATACCACTGATTTTCCGCAAAAGTAACTAAGGATGTGTATGCAACCATACTGACCAGTTCAGACTTCTTAACCCATTTCATACTTGTCCGCTGTTGAGAGTGATTACCATTTCTTCCTTCATTCAAGTGCTTCATGCGCCTGAAACAACTCCAGTCATAGTGTCCAACGTGTCTACAGTAATTACATATTGGCTGCCTGGATGTTGAACCTTTTGTTGAACCTTTTCTTTTCTTCTCTCTTGACTTGTTCTCATTCAGTTGACTCCGTTTACCATGCTCCTTAGTAATGAGACTACTTCTAGTCTTGAGGGTGTGTAGTTGACTCCCTCTGTGGTAACCAACTCCTATTCGATCTCCAGCCACCTTACCCTTGTTGAGGATGTCATCAAGTTTAGATTTTCCTGAGTTCCATCGGTTGAGGGTACTTTCCGCCTTCTCAGCTCTTAGCAGTGCTCTCTTCAGGCTACTCTCAAGATTCCGGAGGCTTGTTTCAGTCTTCAATAGTTTGGCTTGGGTCCCATTCCTCTCACTTCTCAGCTTGGAGCATTCACCTTTCAACTTCTTGTTGGCTGCACAGATTTCCAACCATTTGTAGAACATAATTTGATAAGCCGAGCGGATATCCTCATCACCAATATCTTCTTCACTTTCATTGTCCGATTCGACCTCACAGTCATAAGTTGCATCATTTGTCACAACATTACGTATCACATCTCCTTGCTTGTGATTGGATGTTGAAGCACATGTTACAACATTATGTTCAACATGACTGGAAGACTTAACCTCAGACTTGTCTTTCAGGGTGGCTTTGAATGCAACATAGTTGCTAGTTATGTCTTCATCTTCCACACTTCCTTCAGAGTCTTCATCGCTCCAGGTGCTGGCAAGGGATTTCCCTTTTTGCTTCTTAAGGGTGTTTGCACATTCGGCCTGTATATGGCCAAATCCTTCACATTCTCTACATTGTATTCCCTTTCCCTTGTTTTTAGAATCATACCTTTGAGTATGGCGGCTAGCAATCTTTTCACCAGCAGGTGGACCTGATCGCACCACCTTATTAGCAGCTTTGAAATTCTGACCTCTATTGCTGATCTTCCTTATCATCCTACTAAAATTTTTTGGTGAGTAATGCTATATCATCTTCGAGTTCTGACTCATTATCGGATTTTGAAGATTAATTCGCTTCAACCTTTAGGGCAACTCCCTTCTCCCTTTTGTTTTGCTTGAGATTCATCTCATAAGTTTGCAGAGAGCCCATGAGTTCGTCTAATCCCATGGTGGATGTGTTTCTTACTTCCTCTATTGCAGCAATCTTAGCCGAGAATTTTTCTGGCAGGGACCTCAGGGTCTTTTCAACTAACTTCTTTTGAGAATATTTCTTACCCAGTTGGAATGCCTGGTTGGATATATCCCTCAATCTTCAGTTGAACTCTGCAACTGTCTCGTTTTCATTCATTCTTAGGTTTTCAAACTGTGAGGTGAGCATTTGCAATTTGGATGCCTTAACAGTACTGGTCCCTTCATGCACATTTTGAAGAATGTCCCTGGCTTCTTTAGCGTGCTCACAAGTTGATATAAGCTTGAACTGCTCTTCATCGACGGCAGTAAAGATGGCGTTCACTGCTTTTGAGTTTCCTACGGCAGTACGCTCCTCTTCAGGATTCCAATCTCTCACGGGTTTGATACATTCCTTGCCTTCCTTGTTAACTTCAGTCGGAGGGCTCCATCCCTCAACCGTAGCCACCCAAGCCTTTTCATCCAGGGACTTGATAAATGCTCGCATGCGTGACTTCCAATACGTGTAATTAGATCCGGTGAGCAAGGGAGGACGAGTAACAGAGGCGCCTTCTTTGGTATTCAAGATGAGCGTACTGACACACAAGATCACACCCACTTTGAACGATCAAAGTAATACGGATGACCTGCTCTGATACCAAATGAAATTCAGTACGCAGTAGTGAATCTTAAGAACAACACAGTAATACACAGCATACAGAGACACACAAGACTTGGTAACGTAGTTCGGTGCGCACACCTACATCTGCGGGGCCACGCCTAGAAAAATAGAATACTTCACTATGAAAATCAGAGAATACAAACTCTAATAACCACGCTTCTATAAGGAAGAACACACTCTCCCTTAACACAAACCGTGAGGGGTGATCGCAATCAACCCCGTGAAGTATTCTTGGCAAGCTCCCCTTGCCAGCAAGCTCCCCTTGCACCACCGACTAGATCAACTCCCTTGATCCTACGTGCGTAGTCGTCGGCCTCCATCCCGGAGTAATCTCACAAAACTTTTTATCACCAAGTCCGTGACCTAGCTGCCAATTGCTCCGAACCCTAAAAGCAAGTCACCCCGCAATCCACGGTTCAATCAGCACTCATGCAATCAGATCTTGATTCGGTTCGTAAACTGCAATACCCGCAACTTCTACAGCAAGAAAGAGATCTCTGAATATCCGCAGGAGATCGTTGCCAGGATATTGCCGGCGGAAATCTCTCCAACCGTTTCACAACAAGGTAACGAAAGATACACAGCCAATCAAATCTATAACAGTTAATAACCACCATAAATACCTGAACTGTTAAATAGAGAGATAAAAGATCACGCGGACTCCAGTCGCACATCCTCGAATACTTTGAGCAGTCAATCGTCGTTTATAGACTTAGCATGTTGAACATCCTGGTACAACAAACTGTTCAACAATTCATCCAACAACCTAACTAATTCGATTCTCTTCTTCAGATGGCAGTGGTTCAGATGCAACAAGACGTACAACAAAATGTCCAACATTCCCAGATAACTTGTCTAATAACTTCAAGAAGTAAAGAGCAAGCGGCGATAAGCAGAGTGCCACATATGACAAGTAATGCATTCATGAAAAGCAAGGATAAAACCTAACAAGTTCTACCAAAAATTGTTGGTCTCTTAAAATTTGGTTCCCCCAAGAGAATTTGGTTCACTTAAAACTTTTAGGTCCCCAAAATTTAGTTCCCTCCAGATTTAACACAGGGCAGTGTTCATTTAAAATATGTTCCCCCTCAAAATCTTGGATCCTCTAATTTTTCTAATTTTAAATGAACAATAATAATTAAATCATAATACTTGTTATTTAGTTCCTATATAAGTTATTTAGTTCACACGACAAATTTTAGTTCACACTAAAATTTAGTTCACCCAGAGAATTTTGTTCCCCACACTGTTATTTAGTTCCACCCAAATGTTATTTAGTTCACCAAAAATATTAGTTTCCGCAAAATTTAGTTTCCTTCCAAAGAATTTAGTTTCCCTAAAATTTCTTTCTCCAGAAAGGATTTGTTTCAATTTCATTAGTTTCTCCAAAAAGGATTTCTATCTGGCGAACCCCATGGATATTCATTGTCCAATTCCCACTGCAAATAAAGATTTTTGGGGTTTACCAGATAGAAATCAGGCATACTCTTGAATTCAATTGAGAAACTAAAGCATTATGAATAAAACATTATGCTAAGTACATGATAAATGTGTAAAAATATATAAAGCATATCTGGCAGATGTTAACAACTATCTCAAATATCTCAAATTTTGACACTTCGAGGAAAATGTAAGTATCATGAAACTTCTCCGCTAAATATGCTGCAAGAAAATGAGATATTAGAGAGTTTACAACTTTTTAAACTTAGATATGATGAATACTTTAAAACCCTTTAGACTTTTGATCTTAACTTTAAAACATACATTCAATTGATCACTTCTCTTCAAAACTCAATAAAATCAATTAATCGAAAATTCAAAACTCAAGATCAAATCTCAAAAGTTTTTAAGTTTTAAGATCAAAAGTTTAAAGTTTTAAAGTTTTCAGCACATGAATCACAGATCGTAACTTTAAAACAAACTTTCAATTTATCCACTCTCTTCAAAACTCAAGATGTGCTTCTTCCAATCTTCACATTACAACAAACATGTGATGTGCACACAACATGAACACAACAAAAGAAAGACTAACATAAGATCAAAACCTATGAAAAAAATTGAGATTAAAACTAAAAATTTATATTTTAAAACATACCTCCAACTGTGCTTCTGAACTAACGATTAAAATAAAAACATGCATCTTCTTCTTCATATGTTTCTTCTTCAAAATTAATATCAAAACTCAAGATCTACAAAATCAGTTTTTGTCCTTCAAAATTAATATCAAACAATGACACGCCCAACATATAACACAACGCTAGCATGACACCATCAATTTTGATATGTTTCCAATTAAAATTTTAAAACACAGAATTGGTTCTGAGAAATATCCATTTGTTTTCTTAAGGAATTAAGCGAAGTTAGAACAAAATCCAGCCAATGAGATCGATCATTTTCATTGAAACGCTAATCAATTTCTGAGGCACGACAAAAATTAACCGCCGAAATCAACAAATTATGTGAGATTAGAAACCTCAACTTGTTTTACTATAACTACTAATAACGGCCCAAAAAACCTAGAATATAGAGAAAAGCAATACAGAATTTTTTTATTAAACAGATATGAATCTTTAAAATAACTCAGACGTCGACCTTCCCCTTCCACTGCTTTTGGGCAGCATATGATGTTCGGTACAGTCTGCCATTAAATGTGTGCCTATATGATACGCACACATTTTAGACACATGGATTGAACATTTGTCTCCTCTTAGTGTTTGAACAAACAAAAAGGTCGCCGAAGAAACAAAATATGATCATTGCAAAAAGAGGTTGGGTTGGCCTCTAATTCTAAGAGGCAACCCAAAGTTCTAATACACAGTGATGTTTCATCCCAGTCCTGCGGTCACAACCACCAACCCCACGAATTTGCAGTTTCCTGGCTACCAATGATCGTGTTGATGTTCCCAACCCCACCCCCACGATGCCGTCGAGGACCTTGACGTATGGACAGACCTCAATGAAGCCGAGGCAAAAGAGACGCTCCTGACCGGGGCGACCCTTGATTCTCTTCTGCATTTTCGGAGAAACTCTTCTGGGCACCAGCATTGCTTCTGCCACTGGGAAACATGTCTTCAAGATTCGAAGGAGAGCGTAAGTTGTTGTTTGTAAGGGATCATTGTGGGAGGTCTGGTCCCACCATTAGGCCATGCAACCGTGACTATTCGCCAATGAGGAGAGAATCAATTTAACTTTTTAGATCCTTGAGGAGAGAATCAATTTAAATTTTTTGTCTGAAAAAATCATCAAGCACCAGTCTTATGCTAACAAATAGTTGGATGAACTCAACGAACATCCATCCAGTGAAGCTTCAGCACTTACCAACAGTTTTGGTTAATTAAAGTAAACATAAATAAACAGCAACGTTTACGTGAATATCCAAATTCAGAGACATCAGAAATGGTGTGGTTTCATATATCGCATGAAAAATTAGAAATTCATAGCAGTTGAAAGGCTACTTAAATTACTCAAAAACAATCAACTTATTCAAAAAGTAAATCGAAATAATTAAAATTTCCACGAATAGTCAGATAAACAGTGATAATTTTCGTACCAAACTTGCATGACAAAAGGCTTCATCAGATCAGCTCTACATCATTTCCATATTTGCAGACACGATTTAATGTCTTTACAGTAGAAGTGTTCATGGGATCGTGTAGTGACAATCTTCCACTTCCCAAACTCCTCGTCATTCCGCATTGTTCCTCATCGGCCCTCAAAATCTCGCAAAAAACAACTACCCAGATAAGGAAGTATGGATTACACATTCTATGTGCCTCCACAACTGAGGAAAATAGAAACAAAATGAAATTTAGAAAACGATCCAAAAAGTATCAATTCGAGGAAAAAAATAAAAAGGGGTTCTTTTCATAACCCGTTGGGTTTTTGTAGTATATAACTCTATCTTCCGATGTTGCACATTTACCATCTGCATCATGATCACGATCAATATAACCATCATCATCAGCGTAAACCCAATTAAATTGATCATGATAACTATCATAATCTAACAAAAAAGCTTCTACACCCAAGCCTCTCCTCATTTCCTAAAAAACACCATCAACTACATCTACTACATACACAACATTTTTATTGTATGTTTCGATCAACTGTAGGCAGAAACAACCATAATAATGATGTATCTCATCTTAACAGAAATGGTTATCAACAGTAAATACCCTCAGCTGTTAACCAAACATTATCAGGATGCTTGTCTTTTACCCTACAGACCTGCAAAACATTAGAGCCTATAAATCAATGAAAACATAAATAGGGCAACATAAAGCATATCGTTACTCTGCCATTTCCACACAATTGATTAAAGAAATTAATTTCCAATATTCTTGGCTCACAACACACAGTTCCGTCAACCACTGGTACTGATAATTATTTGACAGCAAATTGAATGTGCTCTTCAGGTCTGCTTCCACAATGACAGCTTGATCCAACGGTCCATTCACTTCCGTTGTAGCCCCCTTTGCTCTCTTTTCCATCTTTTCCAAGAATTCTGCTATCCACTTGAAAACATTTATTAAGAAAGTTAAAAAAGAGCACATCAACAGTAAGATTAAGATCAACGTCTTTATATTGAAATGCACCTTATCTAATCAATCTTGTCTTTTTTTTGATACATCGGAATATAATCAATCTTGTCTTTGCATTAAGAGTAGATCAACCTTGTCTAATCAATCTCTCCCAAATTAGAAAATTGCAGCCAAAGGAAATTAGCATTCTATTTTGAAAGCCCAAAATCTTGGCAAGAGTAGGAGGAAGAGAAAAGGGCATCATTTTGAAATGCAGTACCATATCTAATCAATCCCCCAAATTAGACCTCTGCATAGTACATCATATAAACTATGTGAATATGTTTTGATTTGTCATTAATTCCTCATTCCATGAAACATGAATCTTAGTAGATGAACCATGAAACTGACACAAATGTAAAATTACACTACCAAAATGAGCGCAAAAAAAATTAGCAACAACGAACAATGTTCTTACATTGCGAGGCGAGTGTAAAAGGGCTTTGTGAAGAGCTTCATCAAGAGCTCCTGGCATTTCTCGGTGGGCGAATCGACGATGTAATGCGTGTTATTCTCCAGGAGCTGCTTGTAGTAGGCGCACACGTGCTTAGCCATGAATTTCGATGTCTGTCAAGTCTTGGATTGAAGCGATGGAAGCTTCGATACCATCACCTAAAACAAATACAGATCCAAAACACAGTTAAAAGGCGCACAGTACGAAATTGGATAAAACCCTACTACGCATGAATCAAATCAACGGAGAAGTAGACCGAATCTGGCAAACTGCTATGAGTTGTGGGCTGGGATCGACTTTTGACATAAAATTGAAATTTTACCATTTTTTATTTTTTTCATTCAGTTCCATAATTTTGCACCAGTAATCAAAGAAAGAAGATTAACAAAAAGATTCAGATTCCTGAGACTTACCTGTTTCGGGGGGAGAGATAGATAGAGAGAGCAAAGATTTGGTGCTCAAATTGATCAACCCTGGGCTGATGTTTTTCTGGGAGAGAGATATCTAAAAATTATCAATGATTGATAAGCAAGCATGGGATTTGCACAACACAAATAGGGGGGAAAATGCCGAGATAAGGACGTATTTATGATCTTGATTTGGAGTAAATCTGTCAAAAAAATCCCTCAAAAAAGGGAAAAGGGCATCAACAACGATTTTTGTTGTGTAAAACGTAAAAAACACAACTCATGATCAATCACTCAAAAAATCGATGTAAGGATCTTTTTAGTACAATCTACGACCTACCTTTTTTACTGACAGCTTTCATCTTTCATTTTTGATGACCGCAGAACCCAAATCTTCAAGATTAAATTTGCAATTCTTCAAGAAATCAACACCTTCAGATCTCTTCTCGCAATGCTTATTGCTGGATTGCCATTCCTCTTGCTGCTTTGGAGAAATGAAAGAGACGGGTTCTTGCTGCTTGGCTTTGGAAAGAAGACAATGGAAATAATCTTGCTGCTTTGGGTTCTACTGCTCTATGGTGGGGGAAATGATTTTGGGAAAGAGCAAGAGCCCCCAAACGCCTCTTGCTTTTCCCCAAAAAAAAGTCTGTTTCTATTCCTTAAAAAGTCGTGGGAAATAATGATGGTTGCGTGATGAAAGCATTGCCCCCAGCCGATTGAATGAGAGAGCTGATAAAAAATTGCCTCTTGCTCTCCCCAACAAATGAGGGGGTTGTTTTCTAAGAAAAAATATCTCCAAAATACAAACTTATCATCTCAAACCCTCATCTCAACCGTTCATTCCCCAAGATTTAATCTGAGCCGTCTTTCTATCAACCTGTTTGTCCTAGTCAGATTGTCCAGTCAGCCCTAGAATTCAAAAAACTCTGTCATTTGTATACTAGATGTACAATTAAGTTATACAAATTGGAACAAAATCATGTAACTGCTTCTTTCCATGTTTGCAGATTTTGGGAATGGACATCTATGCCCGAAGCAAACCTAAAGCAAGGCCTATGGAGCTGGTTGAAGCTAAAAGTTTAAGTAAACCTCTGGATCTGGCTAAAGCAAACCTAAAGCACGGCCTCTTGAGCTGGATTAAGCAAAGCTAAATGTTGCACTTTGGCTTGTAATGTAATGGAGAATTTTAATGCTTCAGTGTCTTCCTTTCTTTAACAATCTGTTTGTAATATAATGGCGAATTTGAATGTTTATGCATGTCTGTTGTTTCATTGTAATGTAATGGAGAATTTGAATTATAATTGCAATTTTATGTTACATGGACTATCTTTACTGGCAAAACGGCTGACATGTGTATGCACCAAAATATTGCATGCCTAGAGCGACTTCATTACCTACTGAAGACATACAAAGATTGCATTCTAAAACTTGGTACTCAAGCTGATAAGCAATTATTATACATACAATTGCATGAATGTACTCTTTATACCAACGGTTGCATTACAATGAACCACAAAAATAACAAGAAATCACAAAAATTAATTGAAGGATAAACAAACAAGTTTGTTATAATACGCATAGAAAAATGACATTCACATTTCTCAGAATGATTCTGCATGCATATAACTTCATCACATTCAAAAGTGACAACAAATCACAAAAATTACTTACATGATCCTATCTCTTGCATCTAAATTCTGTCGACTTAATTTCTTATATACAGTCAAAAACACAACTAAAATCACAAAAATTCCTTGGGACGACAGCTGAGTTCTTCTCACCCTTCGATTCCCAGGAGTTCTAGCATTCATCTTCTGGCCCATTGTAGATCGGTAAGTCATGCCAAGAGTCATTTCCAAGAGTATGCAACACCTTCACATATCCTACAAGAAAATTTTTATAACAAACACATAATTAGAACAAAATCATACAACTATCTTTAATTTGTTTGCTCTGAAATTTCATCTCAGTTATGCTAGAAGAGTTCATTCTCTCGTTTCCTTGAATCCCTATCGAGGCAGCTGGACAATAAAAGTTTGTTGCACAAATCTGTTGGATCTGGATCTAAGCCTAGAGGGGGGTGAATAGGCTAATAAAAAATTCTCGTGCAACCTACGAGAAATCACACGCAGTTATAATCACATGCAGGGTATCAGTCACAGATGAACAGTAGATTTACCCTGATTCGGTCAATCAACACGACCTACGTCCAGCCCCTGAAAGCAAATATTATATTAATAGTGTACAAGCACAACTGTAATAGCTAGAGAACCAATGTCTTTACACTCACCAGGCTTAGTACACCACTTACCATGTTCAACACTATTAATCCTAATATATTCTCTCACTTGACGACATCCGTCAAGTTCCTCTTGTCTAGACCAACACTAGACAAGACCCCAAAATATACATGTAAATGGTAAAGTTTCCCCTACGGAGATCAAAAAATACTATACAATAATAATAATAATGGTTTAGAAATCTCAGTTTTGTGTAGCCGTCGTCGTCTCCGTCAATCAGCACGGGCCAGCTCTCGTCTGGCAGGATGTAGATGTCACGTCTCTCGTCTCTTTAGCAACTCAAGTTGCTGCAATGAACTCTGTCCTCAGTGGCTTGCAACTTGTGATGAAGAACTCCAGTGGTCGGCCTCCTCTAGCTGCGGCAGCAGCAGTATGTGCTTAGGGTGCTATGGTGCTGCAATAGTGCACGCGCAGTGCTTGGCTGTGGCTGCTGCAGTGCCCATGCAAGGCTTCTCTCTCCTTCTTGGTGCGCCACTTGAGAATACCCTCCTTGATGAAACTTTGTGAATGTGCCAATGGAGATGAGGGTTGCAAAGCTTGCGGCAATGAAGGCTTAAGGGTTGTGCAAGGAGCTTGGATGGTTGGCTATGGCTTACGGCTATGGGAGAGAAAATTTCTTGCTTGGTTTGCAACTTGCGCAAGGGATGAAGATTTAGCCAACTATGGTTGCAATAATGAGGCTTTCTTGGTGTGTAGAAAGGAGAGGCTTTTTGGCTTTGATAGCTTGCATCTTGGAGTACTAGAAGTGTTGAGTATTGATTCCCCGGATTTGGTTTTGATGATGAACAAACATAAATATCGTGAACTAACTCTTTGTAAGCGCAGTTATGGAGATCGTCGCCAATATTCAAAGTATATCAAAAGCGACGTCTCGAGACTTCTCAAAGCGCGTGATCGTATGCTTGAAGCTTTGTTGAAGCTCAAGGACCATTTTTGAAGTCAAGAGATTCGGATCGAAGCGATTGAAGACGGTTCGTCAAGTTTTATTTATAGTCTTCTAGCTTCGTTTCGTAGATTGTTAAGCCTTGAGTAGGTCTTACGTTTTAATCTTCATAACGATCATATCTTAGAGCTAGGATCATATTAGAAGCCCATAGAAACTTTCCCGAAGCTTCACGCTTCTTATCGCGGCTTCTTGTGCATGTTAGTTGGTTCAAGAAGAAGAACCAACCGACTAGATGGCAATCTAGTCGGTCGGCAATGCTTCTTGAACCGACTAGAATGCCTTGACTAATTTCAGCTCATTCACTGTTTACAGTTAGTCGGTCCAAGAAGGTTCACCGACCGACTAGTTGTGAAACTAGTCGGTTTGGAATCCTTCTTAGACCGACTAGTTCTGTGTTCAGTTTTTCAGCCTGAGCTACTGTTTATCATTAGTCGGTCTAAGAACGATTGTCGACCGACTAGTTGAGAAACTAGTCGGTTGGATTTTGTTCTCAGACTGACTAGTTCAACTTGATTTCAGCCTATACTATTTTGACTCTTAGTCGGTCAAAGAACACTCACCGACCGACTAGTTGTGAAACTAGTCGGTTGGCAAGTCTTCTTGGACCGACTAGTTCTCTATCTTCTGAACTTCTCTTTTGGCTATTCTTCAGTTAGTCGGTTCATGTTGAATCACCGACCGACTAGTTGATGAACTAGTCGGTCAGTGATCCTTCTTTGACCGACTAGTCTGCTTCAGAATAGAGCCGTTGGAGCATTAAATGCCACGAATTTTGCTCTCTCTTTCCTCTATCCTATATATACTTGAAGGGCTGCTTTCAAAACATTCAAGGCTGATATTTATTGAAGTTTAGAGATCAAAGAGAAGCAATTAATTCTCATTCAAAGCTCATTCATTTCTCACTTGAATCTCTCCCTCACTCTTATTTCAAAAGAGAGATTCATTGATTGTGAGCCTTCCAAGCCAAGAGCTTGATCCAAGGTCACCAACATCCTCATAGGCTTCCATAGCTGATCTACATCTTGGAGCTAGGGTTTGGTGCCATTCTTCTCCTCCAAAATCCTCCTTGCCCTAAATCGTAAGTTATACTCAAGGCATAGGATTTTGTTGGTAAGTTCGTATTTCATTTAACTTTGAATATTGCAAGTTTTACTCTCGGTTGTGAGAGTTTGTGTGTGATCCCGGTTTGTGGGAGTCACATTTTCATTTGTGTATGATTTGATCTTGTAGAGGTTTTCTACAAGTATTTCATAGTGCAAATTTGAGTTAGAGGTTTCTAACTCAAGTATCCGGAGGGGATCCGGGTGTTTGGGACGTAGGATCACCGGGAACAAGTCGGGAAGACTTGGGTGGAACCAAACCCGTTAATTCGTTTGTTTGCGATTGCATTTCCTTGTTGTCAATATTTACATTTCTGCATTGTTGGTTGAGTTTGCAAGATAATTAGGAATTATCTTCTTAATTATATTAAAGTACTATTCACCCCCCCTCTAGTACTTGTGCAGTAGCTATGTAGGGCATTAAATTTAGTATCAGAGCCAAGTACCTAGATATGTCTTCCAACGACAACAAAACCATATGTCCACCTTCAGACTACAACACCTTCAGGAACCGTGAAGGAGCTTCTTCGGTGATGGAAGGACACTCCTCGACTAGGCCTCCTTTCTTCAACGGTACCAACTATGGGTACTGGAAATGCCAGATGGAAACTTTTCTCCGGAGTGCTTCATTGTGGAGAGCCACGTTGACGGAGTACGTCGAGCCCGAAGAAGAAGATTTCGCGAAGTGGACTACTGCGGAGGTCGCCACGGAGGTAAGCAATGCCAAGGCAATGAATGCCTTGTAATGTGCTTTGGAGCCCGAGGACTTCAACAAGATATGCACATGTAAGAGTGCATATCAAATCTGGAACTCTCTCCTCTTCTTGCATGAAGGAACGAGTAGGGTAAGAGACTCAAAACTCGTAGTTGTAAATAAAGATTACGAGTTATTTCATATGCAACAGGGTGAGAAGATGAAGGAGTACTATGCTCGCTTTGTCGACATCACCAACGAGTTGGAGGCTCTTGGAAAGACCTACACCCAAAAGGAGAAAGTCTCGAAGATCAGTGACTGACTTCCTTCTTGTTGGGAAAAGTGTACCTTCGCAATCGAGGAAGGTAATGATATGAGTAAATATACCGTTATTCAACTAATGGGTACCTTGATGTCTTATGAGGTACACAAGGATAGTAAGCTAAAGTTGCAGGACGAGATGAAGTCTTACTTGAAGCAAGATGAGCCAAAGAAAAAGGCGATTGCGTTCAAGGCCGCTCCATCTACATCCACATCTATCGATGATGAAGAATCGGAAGAAGAATTGGACTTGGAATCCATTGCCCTCATGGCAAAGAAGTTCAATCGGTTCTTCCGGAAAGGTAATTTTAAGAACAAGTCTAAATTTAGTTCTTCTAACGCCTCCGCTCCTTTGTGCTTTAAATGCAATAAGCCAGGACACATGAAAGCGGATTGTCCTCAAAACAAACACAAGGAGAAGTGGAAGGCGCCAAAGTTCGACAAGTCAAAGAAGTACAAGAAAGGGTACAAGAAAGGACTTGTCGGCACATTCACCGACTCCGACGAGGACTCGTCAAGTGGAGAGTCGGATGATGAACAAGTGGTGCAAGCACACATGTGCTTCATGGCTAGAGAGGAGCATGATCAAGAGTCTTCCTCCGATGATAGCGAGGATGAAGGCGATGAGGTAACAATGGATGACCTTAGATTAGCTAACGAGCAAATTTGGTCTAAATATTCTAAATTAGTAAATAGATATACTAAGACCAAAGATGAGTTAGTTAGTCTCCAAACCTCACCTAAGCCTATCATCATCAACAATGACACCGTTGTTGAAGACATGAGAAATGAGATTGTTAATCTCAAATCTCAACTTGAGCATGTTCATATTGAGGATTCGGAGGAACACAAGATAGCGGAGTTGACTTCTCAAAACTCTACTTTGAGTATTGAGAATGAGAATCTCAAATCTAGTGTTTATATGCTCACATAGCAAATATCCACTTTGGATACTTCTATGCGTTCTCTCACCGAGAAATATGAGTGCACATTAGGCCGAATTAATAAATTCAATAAAGGTAAGGACCATTTGGATAAAATCCTAAATGACTTACTTTCGGCCAATCATCACATTGGCTTGGGATATAAGATAGGAAATTCATCCAAATCATCTACTACCGTTGTTAGGCCAACTTCCGATGCCTCAACGAGTGGGAGCAAACACTCTATTGGTAGTTCATCCACCAATGGTGCTTCCACTTCGTACACACCCTCGTTTGGAAAGAAACCCACTTTGGGTGGACCTCCAAAGAAGAAAGAAGGGTCATGCATTTATGTACACCAATACTATGCCATGTAGGAACTCACATCCTACTCCACATGTTCACACATATGATGATTTTTATGCACCACATCCACGGGCACGTGCACACCATGTGAGACACACTCACGCACGTGTTCCTCCACATGCATATGTTCACCCACACCATCATATGAACAAGTATCATCATGCACCATTTCATCATGTGCCATATGCCTATCCACGACATGCATCACGTAGAAACCAACAACGTATGCATGCTCCCAATAGGAATAGGGCTCCCAAAATCTTCACTATTTGGAGCCCGAAAGACACAAATATGCATGAAAAATAAGTTTACATGAATTCTTATTTCATGAATGTAGTGCATAATGATGATTATGTGGGGAAGTCTAAGTCCAATTGGACTTGGCTTCCAAAGGTCTAATCTTTTAGGACCCAATGACCTTGGGTACCATGGAATGATATGTTTATCTTTAGGTCCTCAAGAAAAAGAAACGGAGCAACAAATCAAAATTTGGCTCCAAGAATAATTGGATACTCGATATCGGGTGTTCAAAACATATGACGGGTGATACTCAATTGCTTTCCGGAGTGGTACCCATTGCGAATGGGAATCGGGTAGTCTTTGGAGGCAACGAGAGCGGAACCATCATTGGTGTTGGTAAAGTAGGTAATCTTTCTAAACCACTAATAAGTGATGTTTACCTTGTTAAAGGATTAAACCACAATCTTATTTCAATAAGCCAACTTTGTGACAAAGGTTACAAAGTTAGCTTTGCGAAAGGAATGTGCCATATTTTGAATAAAAATACTAATGATGTATTATTCTCTGGCATACGCCATAAGGATATCTATATATTAGATCTTCCAAAATCATATGAACAATGTCTCATTGCCAACACAAGTGAACAACACTTATGGCACCGACGTTTTGGTCATGTGAACTTTGGAACACTTTTTACGCTTTCTAAGTTAAATTCTATTAGAGGCTTTCCTAAGCTTGTCTTTCAAAATAAAAGCTTTTGTGACTCGTGTCAACGAGGCAAGCTTCCAAAATCATCTTTTAAACCTAAGAAAAGCATTTCATCTAAGCGGCCTCTAGAGCTTTTACATCTAGATCTTTTTGGGCCAACTAGAGTTGCTTCATTAGGAAATGCACGATATGGACTTGTCATCGTTGATGACTTTTCTAGATTTACTTGGGTATTTTCCTTAAGTAATAAAAATGATGCTTTTGAAAACTTCACAATATTTGTTAAGAAAGTACAAAATCTCATTGGAACCACCATTTTCACTGTTCATAGTGATCATGGAGGGGAATTTGAGAATGAGTCTTTCTCAAATTTTTGTGATGAAGTTGGTATTACTCACACCTTTTCTTTCCCTCGTGTACGCCCTCAAAATGGTGTTGTTGAGAGGAAGAATAGGATGCTAGCGGAATGTCCTCGCACTATGCTTGATGATAGCCAACATGGCCATCAATTTTGGGCAGAAGCGGTACATACCGCTTGCTATGTGTTTAATAGAATACTTTTGAGGCCCGGCACCAAACAAACTTGTTATGAATTGTTGTTTGGTAGATTGCCTCAAGTTAAACATTTTTGAGTTTTCAGCACAAAATGTTTTATCAAAAACACGTATGGTAGTTTGGACAAATTTGATCCAAGATCCGATGAGGGGATATTTGTTGGATACTCCTCCCGTAGCAAAGCCTACCGGATATATAACAAACGAACCTCAACGATCGAGGAATCACTTCATGTTTCATTCAATGAAGGTTTTGTCCCGACTAGAATTACTAATGATGATGACTCCATGGATATCTTATGTGATTCTATTGGTAATTATAATTCTATTGATTCTATTGATACTAACCCTACTAATGAATCTTTTGAGAATGTTCCTAGTGATCAGGGAATTCCTAAACGGCTTCATACAGTTCGTGATCATCCCCATGAGGAAGTCATTGACAACATCCTTGATAGTGTCAAGACAAGATCTCAAGTCAACTACTTCGCTCATTGTGCCTTTGCCTCCTCAATAGAGCCAAAGAATATTAACAAAGCGTGCGAAGATAGTGCTTGGATTCTAGCCATGGAGGAAGAACTCATTCAATTTGAGAGGAATGAGGTTTAGGAGCTTGTTCCATTGCCTTTGAAGAACCACACCGTTATAGGAACGAAGTGGATTTTCAAGAACAAGACCGATGAGAACCAAATCGTCGTCCGGAACAAAGCTCGGTTAGTTGCTCAAGGCTACTAGCAAGAGGAAGGTATAGATTTCGAAGAATCCTTTGCTCCGGTAGCTAGATTAGAATCTATTAGATTATTGTTATCTTTTGCATGCCATAAAGATTTTAAACTCTTTCAAATGGATGTAAAAAGTGCGTTTTTAAATGGAGATGTAGTTGTGGAAGTTTATGTTTCTCAACCTTCGGGTTTTATAAATGAAAAATTTCCAAATCATGTTTTCAAACTTAAGAAAGCACTTTACGGTTTGAGACAATCTCCTCGAGCTTGGTATGACCGTCTAAAGAATTTTCTTTTGGATTTGGACTGCTGTTTAGACTGCTGTTTTGTTGTCGGTGCGTAGCACCTATACTTGGCTACGTTGTTCCTTTTGTTGGCCTTGTTCTGGGCCTTTAGACTCTTTCTTTTAGCCTGGTGGCTTTTCTGGATGTTGAACTTAATTTTCTTGTTGGACCTTTTATGAGATTTGAGATTTTATTTCTGTCTCTCCTTGTGTTATTATTGTTGTTCCGTTTGTGGTTACAGGGACCTGCTTATGTTTTATTGACGCTTATCGGGTTTGGGGCTTCACAGCTCCACTCTCGTGCGGACCTTTTCACGTCTCGCCTCCATTTTAGGGAAGCGGGGCGTGACAGTTTTTGTTGGTGGCCCATGCAGGTCCTCTTCTGTAACTGCGATTATCGGAATGACGATAATAATATTAGAATGTCCAATAAAATAAGTTCGACATCCGAGTCATAAGCTATGAGTCTAATCTGCTTCGTTTTCTGTGTCATTAGATGGCAGGAAGGCGATTCACCCGTGGTGGAGGTAGTGGTGTGCCCCCGCATGATGAGGAGCCTAAGCGAGAACCCACAAATGGAGAGATGATGCGAATGATGCTTCAGATGATGCAGGTGCAGCAGGGCGTGCTCCTGCAAGTCCAGAATGCTCCACTTGCTCGAGCTGCCCGGGCAATCCAGGATGCCCCTCGCTCCGAGCCGGGAGTGAAGCAATTTCGGGAGCTGGGTCCCGCATTTTTTGATGGGTCCAAGGGTCTTCTGGCTGCCGATGAGTGGATTCGAAACATTGAGGATAACTTGAAGATGGCCAAGATCACCTCGGCTGGATGGGTTGATTTGGCGAAGAGGCAACTCAAGGATAATGCTCGGAACTGGTGGGATGCGGAAGAGAAGATGTTGGTGGAGCCGATATCTTGGGCTACCTTTAAGTCCAGGTTTGATGAGGAGTTCTTTCCGAAGGCTGCTAGGAAGGAGATGCTGCAGCGCTTTATTGATCTGAAGCAAGGGAGCTTGACGGTGGACCTGTACCACCAAGAGTTCACTAGGCTGAGTCGGTTCGCACCGAAGATGGTGCAGGATGCTGATGAGAGGGCTCAGAGGTTTGTCACGCCCCGCTTCCCAAAAATATGGAGGCGAAGCGTGAGAAGGTTCGCTTAGACTTGAAGCTACAAAGCTGCAAGTCCGATAAGCGTCAATCTAATTTAAAACTGCAGGTCCTTGCAACGCGAACGAAACAAAGATAATAATAATGAAATGAGACAAAAAGATATCTCAGAATATCCATAAAATAAGTTTCAACATCACAGAAAAAGCCACCAGGCTAGAAAGAAAAAGTGTCTAAAGTCCCAAACATGGCCAACAAAAGTACAACGTACAAAACAAAGGTGCCACGCACCGACAACTAACAACAAAGCCTAAAACAAAAGGAACTCAGCAAAGTCACCAAGAAAGGTCTCCGGTGTCCACAAAACTCCTCCTGGGCAATCATGGACTCAGACTTAGCGTCAGCATAACATCACGTACACAGCAACGGTCTCCGGCTCAGGGTCTAACATGTGACACCCAAAAGAGCAAGGGGCACATGTCAGCAAGTCTACAAGAGACTTGTGCAAGGAAATTGAAAGTAGGCACAAGTAAAGCAACCTAGTAGTTCTAGCATGAATGCAATGACATGGCAGTTTAAGTATGAGTGCAACAAGTAAAGTAAAGTAAAGTAAGGTACGAGCATGGCATTTAAACATGGCATGGATGACAAGTTTTACAAGTAACACTCACTAGTACAGGACAAGTAAAGTAAGCACCTCATGCACAGAGATTCCGACTTCTGGCTAGAGTGGCTGATCGGGCCACTCCTAAGCTCAGGTGACCGTTTATCCCTACCCCTCCACGTGTATCGAGCCAGGGCCTTACCCCCGAACATGGAATGCTCTCTTCTGGATCACGAGCCAGGAAGTGTTTTTAACAAGTATGGCATAGGGGTGCACCTATCCGGACAAGGAAACCGGGCATTGGCTTTTGACCAACACATGAGGCCCGTTCCCAGGAAGTAGTATTCAAGGAGTACAAGTACAAATATTGTAGCGTGTGCTACGAATGCAACAATCAACTTGGATGACATGTAGAATGCAATGCATGGCAGTTAAAAGTGCGTACAGTTAAGGGAAGTAAACGTGACAGTTTAGTATGCATGATTAACAAGTTTAAAGAGTTGGATCTAGCTTCGTTGTCAAGTTAGATCCATTTAGGTGACGGATCTAGTTTCGTTGTCAAACTAGATCAAGTAGGCGTCTAGCCAGCTATCATTTCACTGACTAGTCTCTTTTACGCTGAAAACAAGGAAGTGGCCTAAAAACATGGCCCTACACAAGAGTTGGCAAGTTTCACTTTCCTGCAAGTACGACGTCTGAGAAACACCGTCCAAGAGAGTCCAAAATCACAATTATCCTACGTGCACAAGTCCACCGGCCTAAAGTCCATATTATTAATCTTGATTAGTGAATTTAAAACATTTAAAACATTTCAAAAATACTGATTTTAGTCTTGATTAGCACGCAATTGGGTTGGGGGTCCTAGGGGTGCAAAGCGTTACCTCAACACGACGCGAAAGCTACACTGGCGTCGGGTAGCGACGCCAGGGGTTGGAATAAGAGAACACGATCCAAGTCCTGATTCCAATATAGTTTCCTCGCTGGAAAGTTCAGAGCATCAACTGGAGTGATGAGTCCAGATTCCAAAGCTAGCACGTGCGACGACGGCCTACAACGTGTCGCAACGTCGTACGCGGCAAATCGTCAGAGAGAAAGCACCTAGGTGGGGCCCACAGTAGTCATAGGGACCTATGGGGGACCCACAATACCTCTGGAGAACTTGGGGGGCCCACGGTGGCAAGCGGTGCGACGGGTGCGGGGTTGCAACGTTTGGCTCTCGGTCGTACAGCCATTGTGCGGGGGTCGGGCTTGGTCAGACACGGGGGAACCGGGCTGTGCAGCGCTTGGGTCGGTCGCAGCAGCGGGTGCGGAGAGTTTTCTCGGTCGGTGCGGGCGACAGCGTCGGTCGGGCGCTTGGGCGGGTCGTTGCAACTTTGCAACGTTGCAACGTGCAGCGGTGCGGGTGTGAGCGGGCGATTCTGTCGGTCGGGCACGGTGCGATGCGGGGCGACGGAGCGGCGAGCGTTGCGGGGGCGGAGCGTTGCTTGGTGCGGAGCGGGCGACCGGTCTGACCGAGAGCTCCTCTCGGTCGGGCACGGTGAAGCGGGGCGACGGCTGTGCGGAGCAGGGCGGGGGCTTGGTGCGGAGGCAGCGGCCGGTCGGTGCGGGGGATTTGGGCCTGTTTCTTCGGTCGTGCGGTAGCTGTTCGTCGCAACGTTGCGACGAATCGTCGCAACGTCAAATTTGAGTTTTGGAAGTGGCTAGGGTTATTTTCTTGCGAAAATAGGTCTTCCTAAAGGTTGTTTATATAGTGTAGAGGGGTTGACTTGGTCTAGGGCTAATCCTAATGAGATTAGGAGTTTAAAATAATTTAAAATTCAAATCCACTCTTCCTAATCACATGAGGATTGGGTGCGGCCAAGATAGGTGCTGAGATTTGGCTCAAAAATTATTTAAAACGTTTGAAACTCAAATAAATTTTATTTGGCCGAAAATAATTTAAAACTTAATTATTAAAAATATTATAAACCTTGCTAAAAATATAAAAGTGGTCAAATGAGCTCCAAAAATTATAAAATAAATATCGAGGTGATCGTGGCAGCGAAAGTGAGCTAACTAAGAAGACGGATCTTAATTTCAACGTCGGACAACGAAATTAAAAATAGAAACGTATCCCGTCAAAAGTGAGAATCGCAACGTCTCACCGAATAAGATTAAATTGTGGGAAAACGACTCGAGAAACGTCGTTCCAAATTAGTGCCACTATCTAATACTCTCAGAGACGTTCACAACGGCATATCACACTAAAGTGTTCACAAACAAACAAAGTCTAAAATAAACACGTGCACGGCCAAAAGCACGTGCACGAACAACGTACAACGAAAAGTGGTCGTTATAAGGTTCCTGCATGGACTTGATTTGGAGCTCCAGAGTTTTGTGTCTTCCTCTGATCTGGACTCTTATCAGAAGGTTCTGGTCGCTGCGAGGAGGCAGGAGCTGAACCTGAGTCAGAGGAGAGGACATGTTTCCGGTGCTGGGAAGAGGCCTATGGAGCAGGCCAGGGCGGTGGTTAGGCCTGGTTTCAAGCCTAATCAGACAGCTCAGTTCAAGAGGCCAGGAGGGCCTATTCAGAAGACTTGCCATTTCTACGGCAAGCCTGGCCACATCAAGGATCAGTGTAGGAAGTTTCTGGGCCAGTGTTTGGTTTATGGCGATGCTTCTCATGTCGCGAAGGATTATCGGCATGCGAATCAGCTGCGGAGGGCACCTGTTGCAGCACAGCCGTTACAGCAGCGAGCGTCTGTTCCTGCTGGACATGGAGCAGCTCTTGTTCCACAGAGGCAGGCTTTTCAGCAGGCTATTCCGCCGAGGGGTAGGCTTTTCTGATGACCGCTGTGGAGAGCGAGGCTGTGGATGAGGTTATCGCAGGTAATCCTCAATCTAGCTGTTACCTTCCTAGCTAGTTTTGATTGTTAGATTATGTTGTTTGCTTGAACATGATTGTTTGCTAGACTAGGGTTTGATTGTTAATTGCTTGTTAGGTGTGGTTTTGGTGTGCACATTTCCTGCACGAGTCCTCTTCGACTCAGGTGCATCGATGTGCATTATTTCTCGAAGCTTCGTGGAGAACCATTCCTTGTCGACGTCCCATCTTCCCAAGAGTTGGAATATTGTTACAGGGAATGGCATGGTCTCGGTGCATCTTAGTTGCAATTCTTGCTCGTTGGTGGTCTGTGGACATGAGCTTTACGCTGATTTCATTGTCCACGACATCATCAACTATGATGCGGTCCTTGGGATGGACTGGCTTGCGAGCTTCTATGCTACGATCGACTGTCGGAGGAAGAAGGTGGTGTTCGAGATTCCCGGACATCCAGTATTTGAGTTCAGCCATGGTAGCAGCTCGCTTGGTCTTGTCAGGTTTCGGGCCAGGCCGGTGGAGATTGTGGCTATGCAGATGGAGTAGGAGAGGCCAGCTGTGGTGCGGGATTTTGATGACGTCTTCCCCGAGGAGATGTCTGGTTTGCCACCTAATCGAGCTTTAGAATTTTCTATTGATCTTATTCCGGGAGCGCAGCTGATTTCGAAGGCACCTTATCGTATGGCACCCGCTGAGTTGGAGGAATTGCAAAAGCAGCTGGATGAGCTTTTACAGAAGGGTTATATCAACCCTAGTGTGTCTCCGTGGGGAGCACCGGTGCTGCTGGTGAAGAAGAAGGATGGTTCGCGTCGCATGTGTGTGGACTATCGGGAGTTCAATGCGGTGACCATCAAGAATAAATACACGTTGCCTAGCATCGATGATATTTTTGATCAGCTTGGAGGTTCGAGGGTGTTTTCGAAGTTGGATCTGAGGAGTGGTTATCATCAGTTGAAGGTGAAGATGGGAGATGTTCCGAAGACAGCGTTCAGGACGAAGTATGTACACTATGAGTTTGTGGTTATGCCTTTCGGTGTAACCAATGCACCCGCAGTTTTCATGAATCTGATGAACCTGATTTTCTAAGACTTTTTGGATAAGTTTGTCGTTATCTTTATTGACGACATTCTGATCTATTCTAAGTCGGAGGAGGAGCATGCATCGCACTTGAGGACGGTATTGGAGATTTTGAGGAAGCATCGGTTGTATGCTAAGTTTTCAAAGTGCGAGTTTTGGCTGGACAGAGTTGCTTTCCTTGGGCATGTGGTGACTAGAGATGGTATTTCAGTGGATCCCGAGAAGATTAGGGCCATCAGAGAGTGGCCTGTTCCGCAGTCAGCGTCTGAGATCCGGAGTTTCCTTGGACTTGCTGGTTACTATCGGCGTTTCATTAAGGACTTTTCCCGTATTGCTGAGCCAATGACTAGATTGACGCGGAAGGATGTACCGTTTTTTGGTCGGGTGATTGTGAGAATGCCTTTGGCGTTCTGAATGAGAGGTTGACGACTGCCCCTATTCTTGTTGTGCCTGATCGCAGCGGTGGATTTGAGATCTTTTACGATGCTTCTGGCAAGGGTCTCGGTTGTGTGTTGCATCATTACGGGCATGTTGTGGCTTATGCTTCTCGTCAGCTCAAGGTTCATGAGAAGAATTACCCAACGCATGATTTGGAGTTGGCTGCTGTTGTGTTTGCTCTTAAGATTTGGAGGCACTTCCTGCTGAGGGAGAAAGTGAAGATCTTCACCGATCACAAAAGCTTGAAGTATATTTTTACTCAGAAGGAGCTCAACATGCGACAGCGTCGATGGTTGGAGCTCATGGCGGATTATGAGATTGATTTGCAGTATCACCCTGGCAAGGTGAATGTGGTTCCTGATGCGCTGAGTAGGCTTCCAGCGGTGATGATTTTGACCTCGCAGTGGAAATTGCAGCAGGATTTTTACGAGTCCGGTGTGGAGATTGTTCTTCCTGGGGAGGTTTCTTCGTTGATGTGTATGCAGATACAGTCGACGATTGTGGATCGGGTCAAGGCTAGCCAAGCTGAGGATCCGAAGCTGGTGAAGATTCGGGAGCAGGTGGAAGCCGGTCTGCGGACTGACTTTTTGATTCATGAGGATGGCTCGCTGAGGTTTGGAGCCAGGTTGTGTGTGCCAGCTGGGGATATTAGAGAGGAGTTGATTGTGGAGGCACATAGTTCGCCGTATTCTGTGCATCCTGGTGGGACCAAGATATACCAGGATCTTCGTCTAAACTATTGGTGGCATGGCATGAAGAGGAGTGTGGCTCGGAGTGTAGCCAAGTGTTTGGTTTGCCAGCAAGTTAAGGCGGAGCATCAGCGTACGGCAAGTTTGCTACAACCGCTTCCGATTCCGGAGTGGAAATGGCAACACATCACTATGGATTTCGTGACTGGACTACCTCGGAGTCCGAAGCAGAATGACGCGATTTGGGTGATCGTAGATCAATTGACCAAATCCGTGCACTTTATTCTGTTCCGAGTTGGACAGTCCACTGAGGCGCTAGCAAGGAGATATAGGGAGGTAAATTCTTTTACTCTCCGTTTTTATTTCCTTTTCCTAGTTTAGATAGTGATGTAACGTGAATCGTGCAAGAGGTCGTGTGACTTCATGGAGTCCCCGTGCGTATCGTGTCGGACAGAGACACGAGGTTCACATCTCAGTTCTGGCAGAGTTTGCAGAAGAGTTTGGGTACGCGTCTGAGTTTCAGCATGGCGTACCATCCGCAGACAGATGGCCAGTCCGAGAGGACGATTCAGATCTTGGAGGACATGTTGAGGGCGTGCATGTTGGATTTCAAGTGTTCGTGGGAGGACCATCTACATCTGGTGGAGTTTTCTTACAACAACAGCTTCCAGGCGAGTATTGACATGGCGCCCTTTACCGCTTTGTATGGGAGGAAATGTCAATCACCGTTGAGTTGGGATGACGTTGGTGATCGTGAGCTGTTGGGACCTGAGATGATCGTGGAGGCCGTGGATGTTGTCAGGAACATTCGGGAGAGGTTGAGGATTGCTCAGGACCGTTTTAAGCATTGGGCGGATGCTAAATGTCGTCCTTTGGAGTTTCAGCCGGGCGACCATGTGTTCTTGAGGATTTCCCCGAATCGTGGTGTGATTCGCTTTGGGAAGCGAGGGAAGTTGAGCACGCGATACATTGGACCGTTTGATATTCTGGAGAGAGTTGGCGAGGTAGCCTACCGCTTAGCCTTGCCGCCATCTTTGGAGGGAGTTCGCAATGTTTTCCATGTGTCGCAGCTTTGTCGATACAGTAGCGATCCATCTCATGTTGTGGATTTCTCGGAGATTACCGTTTACCCTGATATGCCGTATGACCATCAACCAATGCAGATTCTGGATAGGCGTCAGAAGTCACTTCGGAACAAGGTTGTCAATCTTGTGAGGGTGATGTGGCGACACGGCTCGCCTGGAGAGTCTACTTGGGAGAATGAGGATGAGATGCGAGAGCGTTACCCACTTTTGTTCCCGGACACGTGAGTGTTGGGAAATTCCGAGGACGGAATTTTTCTTAAGTTGGGGAGGATGTAATGACTGGTTTTCATGTATTTGAATTATTTATATTATATATATGTTTTGGTGGATTTTCTCCTTATGCGTGGTTTTCGTCTCCGTGCTTTCATTTTCGATCGTTTCGTCGCGTTTTTCCTAGCTTCTTCCATTGATCGTCGATTTCAGAGTAAGTCATTCGTGACGGGCTTCATATCGGTCATATATTATTGTTAGATCAAGCCTAGGAGTCTTAGGAATCGATACCGGAGCTTCGCGCTCCATTTCGGAACTTTCAGTGCACATTAGCCGGTGTAAGAAGGGGCACCGACCGACTAGATGACGATCCAATCGGTCGAAAAACCTTCTTGAACCGACTAGTTGGCTTTGATAAATGTTCAGGAGTTACTGTTTATCGTTAGTCGGTCTAAGAACGTTGATTGACCGACTAGGTTGCAAACTAGTCGGTCAGCAATGCTTCTTTAACAGACTAAATCATTAACTATTTTTGGTACCAGTTACTGTTCACTTTTAGTCGGTCTAAGAACGTTCATCGACCGACTAGATGTCAAACTAGTCGGTCAGTAGTTGTTCTTTGACCGACTAACTCTTAGTTCAGGTTTTCGTCAGGGGTTACTGTTTACACTTAGTCGGTCTGCGTTGGTCAACCGACTGACTAGTTTCCAAACTAGTCGGTCAGTGGTTGCTCTTTGACCGACTAAACAGTACAGGAAAACCTAGTTTTGCCCTAGCCGCCGCCAAACACTATAAATACCCCTCCCAAACGTTTTCTTCTTCTTCTTCTTCAACTCTAAACCTAATTTCTCCCCCATTGAGCTCGCATCTTCCCCAAACCCTCAAACCTTCATTCCAAGCTCATCCTCCATCATCCAAACCCTCACTTAACACTTTCCACCTTCCACCTTCCTCAAACCTTCATTAAACCCCCAAAACCCATATCAAAACCTATTTCTCCAAATTTTCCCCATCCTTTCCAGATCTGAACCCTAGGTTCCCCGGAGCGTTTCTTCCGTTGCCGTGCTTGCTCGGCATCATTCTTCCGCTTCCGATACGGTAATAATCGATCTCTTAATGTTTTCATAACCCGTTGTGTTTTTGTGAAACCCTAATGAAATGAATGTTGTTTTGATGATTGTTTCTCCATAACAGCGACTTCCCCGTATATTAGCGTCCGTGGGACGAACCCTCGTTAATCGTCATCCTCGATGCTAGGCAAGTGAAACTTGCCACTAAGGGTTTTGGGCCATGTCTTAAGCCATTTGCTTGTTGTAGGCGTAAAAGAGACTAGGCGACGAAATGATACTCGCCTAGGCGCAAATTTAGGAACTAGCTTGACAACGAAGCTAGATCCGACATTTATCATGTTGCACAACTACCATGTCATGTTTAATTTCCATTAACGGTACGCGAATTAATTGTCATGTCATTGCATTCTTTAAGTGTTTCCGTGATTGCGTAGCTTCGCTACATCTTGTGAAATGATTGAGGCTAGGTGCAACCCTATGCCAAATGGAATACGTTACTGGTTGTGATCCAAGAAACGAGCTCTTGTGCGGGGCAACCCTGGCTCATTTACTGAGCTCATGTGCAGGGACCCTGGCTCGTTCACATGTGGGTATTGGGGGTAAGAGTTAAGCGGCCAATCAACTGGGAGTCTGCCCGATCAGCAATTGCAGTGGTAAGGCGTAAACTCTGGGTTCTGGGGTAGTGTTAAGCGGCCAATCAGTGTGAATGCCAAACCATTCTGCTATAAGGCGTAAACATCTACAAATAACTTGAACGTGATTAGCGAAAAGATTGAGATCGTTAGTAGCTTGGCTACTCTTGACTTGTCCTGATAAATTGTTCCCTTGTACTTAATGTTCACCATGTCTTACTTGTGCACTCATGTTATAACTGTCATGTCATGCATACTATAACTGCTAGGATGTTAGTTTGCCTCACTTTCAGTTTTCTTGCCCAAGTCTTTTAGACTTGCTGACATGTGCCCCTTTACTCTTTTGGGTGACACATATTAGATCCTGAGCATGAGTACATTGTTGAGGACGAGGTGTTTGCTGACGCCGAGCCCGAGCCTGTGTTTGGCGAGGAGTACGTGAACACTGGGGACCAGTCCTAGTGTCTTCGTTGAGCTTTCCCTTTTTTTGTTTAGACTGCTGTTTTGTTGTCGGTGCGTAGCACCTATACTTGGCTACGTTGTTCCTTTTGTTGGCCTTGTTCTGGGCCTTTAGACTCTTTCTTTTAGCCTGGTGGCTTTTATGGATGTTGAACTTAATTTTCTTGTTGGACCTTTTATGAGATTTGATATTTTATTTCTATCTCTCCTTGTGTTATTATTGTTGTTCCGTTTGTGGTTACAGGGACCTGCTTATGTTTTATTGACGCTTATCGGGTTTGGGGCTTCACAGCTCCACTCTCGTGCGGACCTTTTCACGTCTCGCCTCCATTTTAGGGAAGCGGGGCGTGATAGCAACTCTCCCAATGGGTCGGTCCGTCGATCTGTTGTCTGACTGGGAGTAGCCCTCCCAGCAAGCTGAATAACACCGCCGCCCATAAAGCTGGGTGCAACTCCCCCAGCGGGACGGTTTGCCGACCGGCCGTAAGGCTAGGGGCGACTCCCCTGGCAGGCCGGTCAAGAGGATGACCTCAGCGGTCAACCTCATCGGTTAGTCGTAGGACACGGGGTCGCACCCCTAGCAGACTGACCGACCAAACCGACTGTAAGGCCGGGGGAAACTCCCCCGGCATGTTGGCGCACCGATCGGACCGTGAGCCTGGGGGATAGCGTCCCCTAGCCGGGTGACCGGCCAAACACGCTGCCAGGACAAGGGGCAACACCCCCGGTAGGGTGACCACCTCATCACCAACAAAGCCCAAAAATGGAGCACACACCAAGGGGGAAGACGAGCAGTCACAGGCAGAAAAGGGAGACTTCATTTCTAAATGGATGGTGAAGGGAGGTTGTGTTACACAACAAGCACAATAACCGGGCAACAAGGTTAAACCCTCACTCACTCATCTCCGCCTGGAGCCCCCTCAGGGCCGCCGGCAGGTTGCACATGAGGTCCGCCCCGTGCCTCCTCCTCACTGTCAGAGTACACCCGGAGCTCCTCGAAATTACCGGAGAGTGGAAACCTCTCCTGGATCTCAGATTGGCAGCGGGCGAACCCCTTCTCGAACTCTTCGGACATAGCCGTGGCTACAAAAGAAAGGGCATACTCTTCCACAGCGTCTTGGGCAATCTGAGCGGGGTTCACCGCCTCCAGCTCACGGATCCGATCTTCGAAGATGGTGGCCCGGTGCTGATGTTCCGCTCACTCCACCTTAATTTCTTTGGATCTCGCATTAAGCTGGACTAGAAGAGCTTTCTCTCTCTCCTCTACCGTCTCCAGAAGGCTGGAGAGCTCCAGGGAGTCGGCTGCAACGACGGGGGCAGGGCCCATGCCAGCTTCGACATCCGCTTCGGCGGCCTCCATGAGCTCGAAAATCCGGTCCTCAGCCTTAGACTTCCTAACCAAAGCCAAGGCTTTCTCCCGATCTGATTTCTCTAAAGCAGAGGAGAGTGCAGTTACCCGGGTCTCCAGGGACTTGACGTGCGCCTCGGCCAGCCAGCAGGCTGGCCTCACCCTCGACCCCCTCGGCCTCGGCGGTCCGTGCCACATCAGCCTTGGCCTGAGAAAGAGCCTCGAATTAGCGCCTTATCAAAAGCCCCACCATGGACAACTGCAGCCTGCCTTATCGAAAGCCTCGAAATGTAGACTGCTACTAGGAACGAGGTATGCGAGAATGCCTCATCTGTTGACCAGCCTGGACCACAAAGGCGGCTAGGCGGTCGCCTTTGACCCCATCCAACGCAGCTTGGTCAGGAGGAAGGCACCAGTTCTCAGCCAGCCATGCCGCCACTCTGCAGTCAGGGAAAACTGACTCCCCCAGCCCCACCCGAAAGCAAGGTCGGAGAATACACTCGCCCGACTGGGGTAAATCGACGGGAACCGAGTGGAATGCTCCCAGGTACCACTCGTAAACCTCAGGGAGAGGGTTCTGTGGCGGTGATGAGGGCCCGAACTGTAGCCAGATGGCCTCGACCGAGGAGGACGGAGCCCGATCCTTAGGCAGTGGAATGCCAACCTCCTTGACCTGGGCACGGGCCTTCTTCGAGGCACCCGACAAGGGGGAGGATGGAGCTTTCCCCCTCGCTCTCTTGGAACCTGCACCGGAAGGCACGTCACGATGTTTCTTTCGGACCTCTAATACGTGATCCCTCCTTCGCTGAGCCCCCCTTGGTCGGCCAGGGGGGTGGATCGACTGTAAGGCTGGGGGCAACTCCCCCAGTGGGTCGGCCCGTCGATCTGTCGTGAGACTGGAAGTAGCCCTCCCAGCAAGCTGAATGACACCAACCGCCTGTAAGGCTGGGGGAAACTCCCCCAGCGGGACGGTTAGCCGGCCGGTCGTAAGGCTTGGGGCGACTCCCCTGGCAGGCCAGTCAAGAGGACGACCTCAGCGGTCAACCTCATCGGTCAGTCGCACGACACAGGGTCGCAACCCTAGCAGACTGACCGACCAACCCGACTGTAAGGTCGGTGACAACTCCCCTGGTATGTTGGCACGTCGGTCGGACCCTGAGCCTGGGTGATAGCGTCCCCCAGCCAGCCGACCGGCCAAACACGCTGCATGGACGGGGGGCAACACCCCCGACAGGGTGACCACCTCATCACCAACAAAGCCCAAAAATGGGGCACAAACTAAGGGGGAAGACGAGCAGTCACAGGCAGAAAAGGGAGACTTCATTTCTAAATGGAAGGTGAAGGGAGGGTGTGTTACACAACAAGCACAATAACCGGGCAACAAGGTTAAACCCTCACTCACTCGTCTCCGCCTGGAGCCCCCTCAGGGCCGCCGGCATGTTGCACATGAGGTCCGCCCCGTGCCTCCTCCTCGCCGTCAGAGTACACCCGGAGCTCCTCGAAATTGATCCCGAGAGTGGAAACCTCTTCTGGATCTCGGATTGGCCGCGGGCGAACCCCTTCTCGAACGCTTTGGACATAGCCGTGGCAAATAAAGAAAGGGCAGACTGTTCCACAGTGTCTTGGGCAATCTGAGCGGGGTTCACCGCATCCAGCTCACGTATCTGATCTTCGAAGATGATGGCCCGGCGCTTATGTTCCGCACGCTCCACCTCAATTTCTCTGGATCTCGTATTAAGCTGGACTAGAAGAGCTTTCTCTCTCCCCTTCGCTGCCTCCAGAAGGCTAGAGAGCTCCGGGGAGTCGACCGCACCAATGGGGGCATAGCCTACGCCAGCTTTGGCGTCTGCTTCGGCGGCCTCCATTAGCTCGACAATCCGGTCCTTAGCTTTAGACTTCCCAACCAAAGCCATGGCTTTCTCTCGATCAGATTTCTTTAAAGCAGAGGAGAGTTCAGTTATCCAGGTCTCCAATGACTTAACGCGCCCCTCGGCCAGCAGGCTGGCCTCACCCTCGCCCCCTCGGCCTCAGCGGTCCGTGCCACATAAGCCTTGGCCTGAGAAGGAGCCTCGAATTGGCACCTTATCGAAAGCCCCACCGAGGACAACTGAACCAAGAAACAGGTATGAAATGAAGACTGCTACTAGGAATGAGGTATGCGAGAATTCCTCACCTGTTGACCAGCCTGGACCATGAAGGCGACTAGCGGTCGCCTTTGACCCCATCCAACGTAGCTTGGTCAGGAGGAAGGCAGCAGTTCACAGCCATTCGCACTGCCACTCAGCAGTCAGTGAAAACCGACTCCCCCAGCCCCACCGGGAAGCGAGGTCGGAGAAGACACTCGCCCGACTGCGGTAAACTGACGGGAAACGTACCGCTCGTAAACCTCATGGAGAGGGTTCTGTAGCGGCGATGAGGGCCCGGCCCACGGCCAGATGGCCTCAACAAAGGAGGACGGAGCCCGATCCTCAGGCAGTGGAATGCCAAGCTCCTTGACCTGGGCATGGGCCTTCTTCGAGACACCCGGCAAGGGGGAGGATGGAGCTTGCCACCTCGCTCTCTTGGAACCTGCACCGGAAGGCACATCACGATGTTTCTTTCGGACCTCTAATACATGATCCCTCCTTCGCAGAGTAGGGTCTGGGACCATGACTGGGGGAGGGGTCGGAGAGGAGCCCGGGGCAAATCCACCTGTACAAGGGGACAGCGGAAAGGGTCAGAACTGGCCGAAATAACCCCGCACATCAACTCCTCCAAGCGACAGACGTTGGCGGTACTCACCATTGGGCCAAGTGGTCTTCCGCAAGTTAAGATCGTCAAAGAGAATGTCGATTTTCTGGTCCTTCGTAGGGACCGCCAGCAGGGTCTTCACCACCTCACGGTTGACGTCGGTTGGATCACCCAGCTCAAGATCCAGCGCACTGACGGCGCTCCACTGGGTCGGGAAATCTACGTCCAACGGGAAGACGACGAAGACGTATTCACCCTTCCAAAGCTTCAAGGAGTTCGACAGCCCCAGAATCAGGCTCATCTTTAGCCGAGCACTGATATAAATCTAGGCCCCCGACTGATGATGGCTCAGACGGTAGAATTGGGCGAAGACTCGGAGGGAGGGGACCACCCCTTTCAATACGCAGAGAACAACAAACCCGACGATGAGCCCAATGGTGTTAGGGCAGAATTGGCATAAGGCCGCTCTATGAGCCCACAGAAATTCGGCGATGAAGGGGTGGAGAGGAAACCGAAGCCCGAACCGAAAACACTTTTCTTATACACCGACCTTACGTGGACCGGGGAAGTAGATCCGTTTGTCGGATTCAGGAGCCCGGGCAGAGTATGGGGAAGAAGATAGCGGGTGCGCATACCCTCGATTGAGGTGGCACAAACAGACGAAGAGTACTCCAGAACCTCGGAGGGCACCCCTGAAAGCACACCCCCATGACGACGAATCGCCGAGACCGACCCACAAGCCAGGCTTGGATCACCGACGTCATCTGGGTGACCCGAACCGGTGGCGGAGGATGATGACATGAGGTGAAGCTTGAACAGGATTTAGTTCGACGAAAAGAAAAGGGAAGAGGTGGGGAGATGACGATTGGAGAAGCCAGCCCGGTGGATGTTGACTCCCCTTTTACCCCTCTCTTTCCCCAAGACGACCCCTCGCACGGCGAGGATGAACGCACGGAGGCATGTGGCAGTATTTGGGAGCCAACGGTGCTTCGAGACCCACACCTAGAGGGATTTGAATGGGCCGCCTCATGATGGCCTCCATTTAATGAACCAGCCTCGACTGGCACACCTGTCAAAATTGACGGAAGTCACATCGGCCGAGCCGACCCAACTAGAGTGGATCGACACGACCGATGGGGGCAATTGATACGCCTTTATTGGAGAGGCCCCAGAACCGAGGGCCCCAAGCCTAACCCGAAGGCGGGAGGCCCACAAAGAAGGTACGGCCCGATCAATGAGACCCACGAAAAATCTCAGATCTGAACCGTCCACGGTCCAACACGCTCATAACCAGCCCACGATCACCGGGGGTAACTACTCCCCCGGAGCATGAGGCCTTAATGTCCTTTAAGGGGCCCAGTAATCGGCTCCCCCATGACGTGGGCAGGCACCATCTTGGGGACGGATCTCAGGGACGTGAGTGGGGCGGATAGCGTCGGGGCGTGGACGGGGGGCAAACGTGGACGGAGCTCCATAAAAGGATCGGAAGGACAACAAAGAAAGGGATCGAAGCCCAGGTACCCAAATCGGAGGTATTCCATCAACGACTTTGGTTTTCCGCCATTTCTCTCCCTTCCTCTGCTCGCGTCGAGAATCAGCGTATCGATCTCATCTCGAGTCATACCTACCCCACCGAGTACTCCTCAGACCCTGATCTGACTTAGGCATCGGAGGGGATTCGGCCGGTACCAAGGTCCGGCCATCCTGACGAGTTTCTTGTATAATCAGGAAAAAGCTGACTCAGGCGCCGAGGCTTCCCCTCTCCACCCGACGACCACCCTCGCTGCTAGCAGGTGTGGCTACCGATCGAAGACCGAGCTCCGAGCGAAGCACCAAGGCTACCCCTCGACGCACGTCCAACCGAGGCCAAGCCCATCGAACAGATCTGAGGCCTCCCCTCAGCTCCATTTCAGCCGAGGACCAATGCTCAACCTCGATACCATCTACGACTTACGCTGAGCGCACATGAGCTTGGCCTGTCCAAGGGATCCTAACCGACCCCTTGACCACTTTGACCGTACAGTCGTCGGTCAATGATTCAGTGGTGAGAAAACACACGTAAACAGACTCGAATCAACTCCCATGATCCCTACCTTGGTAGCCGTCAGCCTCCCTCCCGGAGTTACTCAATCAACTTTGATCAAAGCGATAAAACCCTAGCTGCAATCTACATATCTTTTATATCAACCGACTTCCTCTAATCTTGAAGTAGTTAAGGAAGTCTGTTCACGAGCATCCCTTGCAGATTGACATCTCACAAATTAAGGAATCACTTCGGGCAAGTGGTTCCATAATATCTTCAACAAATCTCTCAACCAACAATTGCGGGTTAAATAATTCTTCACAGATCCAACAACCGTATCTGTGGAACAGCAACTTCTTATTTCATCTTCAACCAGTCTCAAGCTTAGCTGCATACACCAGAATGCTTTCGAGAAAACCAATAAGATCTGGAGTAATATACCATCAACCTTCTGATGACTTGTACTTCTTTCCAAAGCTCTAGAATATCATGTTGAATCTCATGTTGCAACATGACATTCAACATGACATAGAATATGGAAAATAAGTAAGATCTTTCATATAAGGATAATAAAGAACTACTGAAATATCCAAGTGCCATTAATGATAATACAGTCACACTATGTATAACCCAACAAACTCCCACTTTGGCATTTAGTGGCACAATCAGCATAAGGCAAGTCATGAAGGAAAAGAACACGAATGACAATAAGCAAGACTATTTTCATAACTGTTTGGGAGAACCAATAATTTTGAACTCCATTTCACAGCACATCATAATAGCAGTATTCAAAAGAGTTATCAAAAAGTGATTACTTACAGAGCCAGACATTCAAAGTAATCCAGAACAACTCCAAGCACAAAAAATATCAACACCACCCAGATTTACCCAGATTTTTCTCACCCTTTGTGCCACCATATCCAAAAAGGGGTACCTCACTTAGATCCACTTCCAGCAGCATCATCCAGAGTCTCTGAAGAAGGAGGAGACAGCTTGGACTTTAGGAGAAGAATTTTGTCTTCAAACATAACGTTTTGGGCCTGAAGAACCCTCAGCTGATTGTTCACATCCTTCAAGGCACTCTCATAGATGGAGATGACTTATAGAATAAGAGAATGTGGACCAATAAGGCATAGAGGATCTGATACAGGAGGAACAAAAGTGGGCTGCCTAGCATGAGAGGAGGGAGATGAAGAGACAACTCTAGTTTCAGGTGATGATGAAAGCATACAGGGAATGTCATTAGTCTTCCCCAAAACAAACTTAACTGTATAACCAATGCCCTCGAAAGGAATAGACAGTTTAGTTGCAGAGGGCACAATTTTCTAAGATTGAAGCAGCATAGTGATAAGTCATGGATGAGGCAATGAAGGAGAAGCCACAGAGGACTCTGACAAGGATAAAATTGAATCAAAGATGATTCTTCCCAAAATAAGAGGATGCTTAGTACCAACAGAGTATAACAATTTGCACATTTCTTTAGTAACCACTGAAACATTGGAGGTGGGAAGTCAGTTCCTTGTATCCAGCATATACAACAGGAAATATTTGACAGACAAGTAAGAAGATGGAAATGAGGTGGACTTAGGCCAACACACCAACTTTCCAACAGTGACCACCTTAATGAAGGTGTCATAGTCATTTCTAACAGAATCCCCAAAGGATGACAGAGAGGGATGACATGACCACTGAAGAAGCTTGTTAAGAATAGTGGGAAAGAAATAGACAATTTTCCCTCTGATAAAGGAATGAAAGGCCCATCTGGATGAGGAGTCTCCTGCAGACCTAGTCAGATTACAATAAAATTCCCTAACCAGCACAGGGTTATATGTCTTGAAACATATGGCAGCATGATATAACTTGAGATCCTTCAAAATAGAGACGAACTTGGACTTTGAAAAATAAGAAATAGACCGATGCTTTTCATCTAGGATGGCCCTGTCAGAGTATATGGGCTATCTCTTTTTGCTAGCCTGATCAAAAAACACCCTACTCATAGCATCTGAAGCTGTAAATAGGGGGGAAGATGCAAAACTTGAGGCAGCAGGGATCTTGGCCCTCTTGGAAGGAGATGGAGAGGCAGGGCTGGAGGAAGCAGCTCATTTCTTGGATAAGGTCCTTGGCTGTCGAGTATTAGGAGGAGGAACCAGATCATCCCTAGTCTGAGCAGGCTGAGAGAAGAATCAACAACATCTTGAACAGCAGGGATGTATGTTGCATCTTGCGTTGTATCTTGTGTTGCAACATTACATGAAACATCAGATGAAGAACCACCACTAGCAGCTGGAGATGGAATGGTTCATCATGAGAGGCATCCTCAGCACCAACACAAGTTAATATTGCAACATCAGGAGCTTCCTCAAGAACAACATCTGTCTGAGTTGCAACATAGGAAGAATGACCTACCCCAAGTGTTGGATCAGTCTAAGGAATTAGAGGAACAGGGGTATCAGAAGGGATATCAGAATCCTCCACCACATTAGTGTCCTCTATACGATGGACATCATCAATAACATCAAGAACATCAGGGAGGTGGCTGAAGTCTTGATTATTAACAGAAGCAAGAGGTTTTTGAGGCTGGTCATCTGTAACATCATGGTCAGAATTCACCTCAACACCAGTACTAGCACAAGCTCCCTCAGTAGAGATTGACATATCAGAATCAGAGATCTCAAGAACAACAATTTCAGATAATTCTAGGGTAGGACGACGACGCTTTCGTGTGGTTATTCTAATTTTATCATCATCAATCACTTCAACACTCATTAACTTTCCTTTCAACTTGTCCAATTCATAAGGACCAAGACGAACTCCTGAGAAATCTATATAAGACAGGTCCAATTTCTTGCCAGTCCTCCTAAGATACCAGAACCAGTCTTGAATTATAACTGGAGCAGTAAATTCGGAATCGTAAGACGAGGGTTCCTCGCATTGAACCGAAATTGGGAAAAATGGAACCATTTCCTAATTTTCCACAATATGACAATGCATGAGCCTGGAAGATGACTGAGATGAAGAGGAAGGAGAGGAACCTTGAGAGGAGACATGGGTGGATCGAGAAACCACCCCTTTTCTCTTAACACAAGGAGGATAGGAAGAGGACGACGTCGCTTTCGTTGAATAAGAACGTCGAGAGTACCGGTGAGGACCTTGAGAAGATGTTTTACCTTGATCACGGGCCATAACAGCTAATGAGGGGGAGAGTCTCACAAGAGATCGCTAAGAAACCCAAGATGAACCCTCTTCTCTTCTATGAAAATTTGGGAAGTTGAAAAGAGCGCCGTAATAAAGACCTGAAAATAAAGACCTGGTCCTAAATTAGCTCTTAACAACATTACACAGCTCACCCTATGTTATAACATGAGATGCAACATTATATACGACGCAGCCTAAGAGCATGTCGTAGCTCTTCAAATCTGCCAGAATCAAGGGGTTTCATGAAAATATCAACTAACTGACTAGATGTTGTAGCATATTCCATAACCAGTACTTTATTCTTTACCAATTCTCTGATGAAGTGGTGCTGGATATCAATATGCTTAGTTCTCGAGTGTTGAACTGGATTCTTAGAAATGTTGATCGCATTCTGGTTGTCACAAAGACTAGTTAATACAGCTTGCTCCACCCCATAGTCAGTCAACATCTACTTCATTTATATAGTTGAGTACAACAACTTCCAGCTGCTATGTATTCAGCCTCCATAGCGGGTAGGGAAATAGAATTCTGCTTCTTTCTGTATTATGAGACAAGATTGTTTCCCACTAAAAAGTAACCACCTATAGTACTCTTCCTATCATCCGCATTGCCTACCTAATCAGCATCGCTGTAGCCTGACAGAAGGGTGTTAGTATCTTTGGTATATCATATACTATAATCAGCTGTACCGTTAACGTATCTGATGATTCTTTTTACTGCCGTGATATGAGACTCCTTTGGGCATGCTTGATAACGGGCACACACTCCCACACTGAAACTGATGTCAGGTCTGCTAGCCGTTAGATACAGTAGACTCCCTATCATGCTCCAGTACAACGTGATCTCCACATATTTTCCACCATCATCTTTAGAGAGCGTGTCACTTATAGACATAGGAGTACGAACCTGTCTGGCATTCTCCAGCCTGAATCTCTTTACCAGATATTTTGTGTACTTGCTCTGGAGATGAATAGTCCTTCATTTGATTGCTTTACTTGAAGGCCAAGGAACATATTCAGTTCTCCAACCAAACTCATCTCAAACTCCTTCTGTATGAGAGTTATGAACTCACATACTAATTGTTGAGAGGTACATCCGAACACTATATCATCAACGTAGATCTGAGCTACAATCACAGCAGACTTAGTTCTCTGAAAAAACAAAGTCTTGTCAGCTCCCCTTCTCTCATATCCCTTCTGTAGAAGGTACTTAATTAGTCTCTCATACCAGGACCTTGGTGCTTGTTTCAAGCCATAGTGGACTTTTTTAGCTGATACACATGATTTGGTAGGAAGGGGTCTTCAAACCCTTTGGGCTGCTTAATGTATACCTCTTCATTCAGAATTCCATTTAGAAAAGCGCTCTTCACATCCATTTGATGAAGTTTGAAGTTGAAGCTGCATGCTACGGCAAGTAAGAGTCTGATAGACTCCAGTCGGGCACCAGGAGCAAATGTCTCGTCGAAGTCTACACCTTCTACCTGAGTATACCCTTGAGCCACAAGACGAGCTTTGTTACGAGTGATGTTACCTTTCTCATCGGTTTTATTTTTAAAAATCCATTTCCTACCAAAGACGTTCATCCCCTTTGGTCTTTCTACAAGTGTCCAGACATCATTTTGCTGAAACTGGTTCAGTTCTTCTTGCATGGCAGACACCTAGTATTCATCAATAAGGGCCTCCTTCACATTTTTCGGTTTAGCTAAGGAGATGAAACAGACATACTAGGCAAGATCTGGTGATCCTTCAGGAGGATGAGCATCACCAGAACCGCTTTGAGGTTCCTCAACCGATGTTGTATCCTGTATTGCAGTATTAGGTGCAACATGATCTTGTGTTGTATCTGGTGTTGCAACAACAGTTTCAACATGATCTTCTTCTCCAGTACAGTCTTCCTGTAAAGAACTCCCTTCAACTGTGGCAGTCTCTTTTCGATCAAAATCATCCACAACAACATTAATAAACTCCATCACGGTGTTTGTACGCTTGATGTACACTCTAAAATCACTGTTGGTTGTAGAATAACCAAGAAATCTTCCTTCATCACTTTTTGCTTCAAACATCCCTCTTGGAGTACGATCCTGCAAAATATAGAACTTGCTTCCAAAGATGTGGAAGTAGGAGACGTCAGGCTTCCTTCCTTTCTAGATTTCATACGGAGTTTTCTCGGTTCTAGGACGAAGATAAACTCTGTTAATAGTATATCATGCCGTATTGATTTCTTCAGCCCACCACCTTACACTGACCTCTCTAGCCTTTAGCATCACACGAGCCATCTCTTGTAGGGTGCGGTTCTTTCTTTCAACAACTCCATTTTGTTGAGGAGTCTTAGGAGCCGAGAATTCATGAGCAATACCTCAGGACTCACAGAAATTATTAAATGAACGGTTTTCAAACTCCTTTCCATGATCACTCTTGATTCTAACAATTTTGCAGAAAATGCTTCCCTTCTCAATTTGCAAGCGAGTACATAATTTCTTAAATGCTTCAAAAGTGTCTGAATTTTATTTTAAAAAGTCTACCCAGGTAAACCTAGAAAAATCATCAACACAGACAAAAATGTACTTCTTACCTCCGACACTAGTTTCAGATGTTGGCCCGATCAGATCCATATGCAGAAGTTCCAGTATCTTGGATGTAGTAATGGTCTGAAGTTGTTTGTGGCTGGTCTTATGTTGCTTTCCCAATTGGCATGGACTACAAACACCCTCCTTCTTCTTGTTTAGAACATGTATTCCTCTGACAGCTCCCACTTTTGAGATCTTCATAAGAGTCTTGAAGTTCAGATGCCATAATTTTTGATGCCACTGTTCCAACACATCAGCAACAGTATTATGACAGGTATTAGCCTCATGGGGAAGATAGCAGTTGTCAGTCGATCTTTTCCCAGTAAGGATACATTCTTCATTGGTATTGAACATTAAGCATCTCTCTTTAGTAAACCTTACTAATAACCCTGATCAGATTGACTTTCAGATCTTTGACATGCATAACATCGTTCAGTTTAGGAAGACCGGCCACATTCAGATTTCCCTTTCTAACAACTTTGCTTCTTTGTCCATCACCAAAAGATATGTGACCCTTGTTACTGGGTGTATAATCAGTAAGAAGATTCTTGTTGTCGGTCATATGATGAGAGCACCCACTGTCGAAATACCACATGTTCTCGGAGAAGGCAATTAATGATGTATAAGCCACCAGCTGTATAGTTCAGATTTCCTTACACATTCCTTCTTCTTCTTCAAGTCAGAGTGTCTAACATTTCTTCCTTCTCGACAATGTCGCATGCTACTGAAGCAGTTTCTTTAAGTATGTCCTATGAACCTGCAGTAGCCACACATAGGACGACCAGTTTTTGTACCTCTAGTCAGCTTCTTCTTCGTTTCATGCCCCTTGAGCTGACACATCCTTTCAAGTTCTTTGCTCACAAGAATTCGTCTTTTCGTAGGCACATGATAATAGGTTCCTCTGTTGTACCCCACACCAGTGCAATCTCCTGAAGTCTTCTCCATACTTGGAATGTCATCTAGTTTCGACTTCCGAAGTTCCACTTGTTGAGAGTACTCTCAGCCTTCTCAGCTCTGAGAATAATTTTTCTGAAGGTACCCTCTAGATTTCTGAGACTGAGCTCGGTCTTCAAAAATTTGGCTTTGGCTTCTTCCTTTTCCCCCTTCAATCTGACATTCTCATCTTTCAATGTTTTATTTGTTTCATAGATCTTCATCCACTTGTCAAACATTGACTGATAAGCTATTTGAATATCATCTTCACTCACATCCTCATCACTATCAACTTCAGAATCAGATTCATTGCTAGATGTTGTAGTTGATGTTGCAACATTTTGGCTGACATTTCTAGATTATTGCCAGATATTGTACTGATGTTGCAACCTCAGATCCAACCTGACTGTGAGTGTCACAGCAAGATTGCCTTTTCAAGACAGTGGTAAAAGCAACATAGTTGCTGGTGTTATCCTCATCTCCAGTACTCCCTTCAGATTCATCATCGCTCCAGGTGCCTGCTAAGGACTTCCCTTTTTGCTTCTTTAAGGTGTTGGCATATTCAGCTTGTATGTGGCCAAAACCCTCACATTCTCTACACGGTATCCCTTTACCTTTATTTTTCTGATCATACCTCTGAGTAGGACGACTGGTATTTTTTCTTGCAGTGGGAAGATTTGGCCATGGCACATGTTACCTGATCAGAAGTTCTGCCCCTTGATGCTGATCTTTTTCTGCATTCTGCTGAAGTTCTTGATCAACAAAACAATGTCATCATCAAGCTCCGACTCATCATCTGTTTTAGAGACTTCATTAGCTTCTACCTTTAGAGCAACTCCTTTGTCCCTTTTATTCTGCTTCAGATTCATTTCATAGGTCTATAGGGATCCCATAAGTTCATCTAGTCTCATGATGGAAGTATCTCTGGCTTCCTCAATTGTAGCAACTTTGGCAGAGAATCTGTCTGGAAGGATCTCAAGGTTTTCCTAACCAATTTCACTTGAGAGTACTTTTTTCCAAGTTGAAAAGCCTGATTGGTAATGTCTCTTAACCTCCCATTAAATTCAGTTATAGTCTCATCATCATTCATCTTTAGTTCTTCAAATTGAGATGCAAGCATTTGAAGTTTAGAAATTTTTACTGCATTTGTGCCTTCCTGAACGTTTTGAAGTATATTCCACGCTTCTTTCGCATACTCACAAGTTGAGATCAGTTTAAACTGTTCTTCATCAACAGCTTTAAAGATGGCATTCACTGCCTTAGCGTTTCCCAGAGCCGCACGATCTTCTTCTTGGCTCCATTCTCTTACCGGCTTGAGGTGTTGTTTGCCATCATTGTCTACTTCGATTGACAGAGTCCATCCTTCAATGGTAGCAATCCATGCCTTCTCATCAAGAGACTTGATGAATGCACGCATCCGAGACTTTCAGTAAGTATAGTTTGTACCAATGAGTAACAATTGACGAGTAACGGAATCACCTTTTTTGTATTCATGATTCACATACTGAAAAACCAAGATCACACCCACTTTAAAAACAAAAAAGCAGCACAGATGATCGGCGTTGATGCCAATTGTAAAGCGATAAAACCCTAGCCGCAATCTGCATATCGTTTATATCAACCGACTTCCTCTAATCTTGGAGTAGTTAAGGAAGTCAGTTCACGAGCATCCCATACAGATGACATCCCACAAATTAAGGAATCACTTTGGGTAAGTGGTTCCGCAATATCTTCAACAAATCTCTCAACCAACAATTGCGGGTCAAATAAATCTTCACAGATCCAACAACCATATCTGTGGAATAACAACTTCTTATTTCATCTTCAACCAGTCTTAAGCTCAGTCGCATACACCAGAATGCTTTCGAGAGAACCAATGAGATCTGGAGTAATATACCTTCAACCTTCTGATGACTTGTCGTTCTTTCCAAAGCTCCAGAATAGCTTGTTGAATCTCATGTTGCAACATGACATTCAACATGACATACAACATGGCCAATAAATAAGATATTTCATATAAGGATAATAAAAAACTACTGAAATATCCAAGTGTCACTTATGACAATACAGTCACATTACGTATGACCCAACAAGAACGAACAAAAATGAAATGCTGCAGATAAAATGCCTCATAAAAAGCACATTGACACCAGAATTGCAAACTTACTGTCTCATGTTGAGCTTGCAGATCATGATACTCTGCCCTATTTAGAGTCATGTCTGCATGCCTTCTATCTTCGAGTTTCTTCATCAATTCTAACACCTAAAACCAATACGAAAAAATCAACTTTGCAATCAGAATTAGAACTTCCACCAAAATCCAACAAAAAACCTACGTTCTTCGCCTACGATGAGTTATTAATCTCCTTCAACGCCTTTGCCCCTCACTTCAGTGCTTCAGGATCGAAACCCTCATACTTCTTCATCAATTCAAACACCTAAAACCAACACGGAAAAAATCAACTTTGAAATCACAATTAAAACAATCCACCAAAATCCACACACTCAAATGTTCTAATGCATTGTAGACCTAAGAAAACCCAATCAAAGAGTACTGATTCTTAGCTTCCCATGCTAAAAACTGAAAATATGACATAATAAAAATAGATCTGTGGGGGAAAGGAGCAAGATCTTACCTCAAGACTCCCCAATACGTTGACAATATCATAGATTCATCGCCTTTTGACTCCTAATCTTCACACGGCATTGTCCAAACCCACAGATTCCACATCATCTCTATCTTAAAGACTTACAAAACTGGCAAAAGATTCAAGAAACCCAACAAAAAATTAGAACTTTTGTAGATCCAAATATAAATAGAGCATAAGCCATATGCGTTCCATCCAGTGACCTCCGCCCTCGTCAGCAAGTCCTTCAGCCCCATGCTCAGCCCCAACACACTTAAACTGATATCCTCTAGTAGGAACTTCCATTAATCATTGCCAAAAAAGCTTCAAAGTTTAAACCTTTAGGTCAAAATCCAAATAAGCAATATTCATAACATTACTATTTAATTCAGAGCAACTTGTTTATGAATTTTCCAATTAAGCTAGTTTGCTACTAAAATCCATCAATCCTTATCTAAACGATCTACAGTTTAAACTTACGCAAAAATGACTACGAACAGCGACTAAACACAAAGAAAGTGATATAAAAGAAATATCCCAGGTTTTTACCTACTCGCTGTAAATTAAGGAACTTGACGCGCTCTGGACAAGAAAATCATAGGGTTTTCTTACCTCTTTTTTCTGAGTAATTTTGCTTGAAACGTTTTGAGAAATTTTTGTGATCCCTGTTGCTTTAATAATGGTTAATATGTTAATCGTAAAAGGTTTCATTTTTGTGCTTGTCTTCTGATCTTAATGGTAATGTATCCCTAAATTGGAACTAAAACACTTTGCAAAAATTGTTCTCCCCACTAATTTTTTGCACCGTGGTCAACAATATGTGAAATCAGTTGGCAAACCATGCAATCATTTGGCAAACCATGCATCAAAGAGTAGACTTTGAGTACTGTGCCAAAAATTGCCATGGTAAAAAAACAAAATGGGAATAATATGATAGATAATTTGGTATATGTTGTATAATCAGCAGCCAAATAAAGAATTTAGGAGCAATAGTGGGATAATGTGATGCAATATGGAGGCTAATGTTTGTGCAAATGCTACACTGGATGAGTAAGAGTTGTTTCTTAAGCATGATAATAAACAGAAGCTTTGCTTGGAACAAACAGTGGTCGATTCTTCAACATTGAATGTGAATGATTAGTGTGAGAAAACCACTTGGCATATCCTCAGGATGCAGGTACACTCTGGATTCAATTCAAGATGCAGCAGCTTTCTCCTCCTCTATGATTGAGCCGTGTGCCTCTCAAGTTTAAATCCATGAGAAAATAAATTACATGCATTGATGATCTATGAACAAAAAACTTACATTTCTTGATGAGTTGTGAGTAAAAAATGTTGAGAACGGGATGAGCTGCTTGCTCCTCCTATGAGCAAGAAAAGATAATGAGACGTGAGCTGATCAAGATAAAATCCATGAGCATAAAATTTACATAGCTTGATGAGCCGTGTGCAAAAAGAATTTTGAGATAGCAAAACAACGTACATGTCTTGATAACCATGAGGAAATTATTTTTTGAGAAGAACGAAATAAGCTGCTTACTCCTCTGCGCAAGAAACGAAAGTGAGCTGTGAGCCACTTAAGATTAAAACCATGAGGACACAAGAAAAAAATCCTCCACAAAGAAAAAATCGGAGCTCGACTGATTCGAACCGTAAAGCAAACAAATATGCAATGCTATGGATCTTGACGAAAAGTAGGTAACAGAAAATAGATCACTGTAAATAACACAATCTACTCTCTTAAATATTATCAAAAATTTGTTAAAAAGAATATGTAAAAAGAGGATGAGGAGGAACCAAATCTCATCGTTAGCTCTTGCAGATCGATCACCGGTGAAATGCAGCGCAAGAGCGCTTCTCATGGTACACCAAGACTGAAATGCATCACTCTTAAAAATTACCAAAAAGGGTTTAAAAAGAAGACGTAAAAAGGAGGACGAGGAGGAAAAAATCTCACCTTTGAGCTTGTGAATTTATCCCAAGGGAAATGCAGAGCAAGAGTGCTCCTCCCGGTATGACTGAAGTGTAGCCCTCAATTAGAGCAGGGGCCGAGGCAGTTGCATTCGTATCCTTTCATTAAGGAAGAGGAGACGATGTCGTGGCAGCGAATAGATCAGAGAGCATGGGCCTTGCAATAAGGACGGTGGAGGAGGTGTTTTGAGATTTCAGAGGGAAGCAACCTAGGGCCTTCAGTTATTCAGTGCTGATTTGTTTTTGTTTTCTCTGGGAAACTATTTTGGTGACAGGAGGTTAAACTATCTTTCAAACTTCAAATTTCAAACCCACATCAAATGGTTTCCCCCCAAGTTTTCAAAATTCCAAACTCACTTCAAGTTCTAAGTTTACAAAAAATTCTGCCCAAGTTATCAATCCTAGTCACCAATTTTGTTTGTCCACGTAGCACAAATGTCACGCCGCATTCTCACAAATACCATATGAGGCAATCTATACTATGGGAAAGAGAGGATGGAGCTTGACATGCCGCAGTGTTACACCAAGTGTGAAAAGAAAACACACAATAAGCAGGCCACTGCGAATGCTGGGATCATACATCACACACATATATAAGGAAAACAACACCTACATCCATCACAGAATGTACATAACCACCGAACTATATAATCAAAGAACGTACTACACACCAGCATCAAGTACAAAGTGAAATTAACCCAAATATACATGAGAAATACTATAAGCCACCAACATATACCACAGCTACAAAAGACAACTCGATCACCACTCGACCCAACTCACACCACAAAACACAGCCCAAAAAGAGTGGCGTCCCCAAGACAATAACTCATGTCTGAGAAATCTCCTGAGAGAGATTCTGCTCTGGTGTCACCTGCTCAAGACCTGAAAAGTAAAATGAGCACGTCAAACGTGCCCAGTAGGAAACTAACTATCATCTAAGGGTTATGAGTGTAATGGCAGTAGGAGTACAAGTAACAAAAGTAAAGAGTACTACACACAACGTCCAACAACAACGTATATAAAGTTTATCAGTTAGTAAATGTTAGTGACCTTTTTAGAAGTCTGGGTATCACCTAAAGATAAGGGCCTGGACCTCACCCCAAATTTGGGGTGAACATAGCACACGACGCAGTGGACACGGGCACTGTACGCCGGGCCTCTCAGCTCCCCCGTCCCTGGCAGGAGTGAGGCTCTCCACATAATAACACAACCTCCGTATGTCCCCTCCACTCCCGGTAAAGGCGAGTGGGAATATATATCACATATCACATATCTCTTTCCCCAACTTCTCAGTCCAGCCCCTTATAGTTAAGTTATACCCAAACTTCCCACGTCCCCGTAACAGGATGCTCACCCACCTTAGAGCAGATCGAGACATCCCAGTTAACAAGTCATGTGTCATAATATTCAATGTCCATACCCAAGTGTTGGAAACAATAATCTAGGATTTATGGTTTGATGATGACAAACAGTTGTGAACGATCTGATGTGTGTATTAAGTATTTTCAGGAACGGCGAAATGTTACAAAAGGGGAGAGCATGAGGAGTAGGCCAAATGTTACAAAAAATGTATAGGGGCCGAAATTTTCATTTCTTGAGAGGGGAAATCTTTTAAACAATTCAAAAGGCCAAATTAGCAAAGAAAGAGGCCGGCCCAATTTTTTGTTTGTTTTGTTGCATACATCCGAAATTTCCAAGAGTTGGGTATTTTTTTGTGTGCAAAAAAAAAATCAAAAGAAGACCCCTTGAACCAAATTCTCAACCCAGCCGAATTCTTGTGGAAGGCCGGCCTATATAAATTCACAGAGACAAAAAAACCTAGGGGATTAGCAGGAAAATATTCCTGAGAGGCGCCGTTATTTTTGTTTGCATCAAATCGAAACCTAGGCAGCTGCACAAATATCAAAGGAGGCGCCTCTTCAATTTCTCCAAGAACAGCCGAAGCCTGAGCCGAAATTGAAAGCATCTGCCGCAGGGTTTATTGTTTTTTTTTGGCCGAAAAAAAATCTCCTTCAAGAATAAAAAGAGAAACAACGGATGCAGCCAATTTCTCCTTCCCATGAAAAAAATTAATGGTGAGTTGCTTTGACTCTCTTTTCCACACTTATTTCGTTTTTTTGCAGGCACTCATATTCGGAAGGAGGGGATTAATTAAAGAGAAGGGGATTTATTTGAAAGTAAAAGTCTTGAGGCATGAATCATTAAAATCAACAGGAGCACTTCAAGATTGCACAGGCTGCCGCACGAATTAAAAATCCCCCAAGAGCAGTTCTTCTCACATCGAGCCGCCGACGTCATCATCTTCCTCGCTACCGGTGTTTGCTACTTGTTGCCGAGTTGCCGAAGCCTTCAAGTTCTCTGTTCACTGCCGTGAAAAGCCACACATCTCCAATCAGGCCGTAACTTTGCTTGCCTCGAGCCCGAACAAAGAAGCATGCCGATCGAGCTCTCCTAGCACCCTCCTGCTGCCGATCGAAGGAATCACAAGCCAACAGCTTGTTGCCGAATCAGCTGCACCTATTGATTTCTGAGACATCTCCAAGTAAAGGAATTCAGCAAAGTATTCTATACTTCAGGGAACAAAAGCGAAAGGACAAAGCAAAAGCAAAGGAGAGGCTTAGTGCAATGAAGAATCAGGGAGATGAGATTAACTAAGTTTTGCTTTTACCCTGGCATATTCTTTTTACTTGCTTTAAGTTTTTTTTGTTGCTGGTACAAAAGCCAAGGAGAGGCCATGTGCTGTGAAAGTTGATTGGTCAAAGTTCAAATGCTATTGCAGATAAGTGGGAATCAAAAGATCATCTTGGAGTAGATCTGTGCATCGATATTTGGAAGACTACGCCTTCTCATCCAGACTTGCGGAGACAACGACATCTTGTCAGATACAGATCTGACCCATGCTTATTTGCAGAGACGACTACACAGACACGATCTGAGCATCCCTAAACTTTTTACTGTATATCTGTGTTATTTGTGTAGCGATCACTGTTAGGGGAAACTTTACCTGTTTGTGTTACTTTTTGGGGACCTGACGACTTGGGAGTCGTCACGGAGGGAGAGCATCTGACTAGATTGATAGTGTAGAGCACGTGGTGTGCGTACGAGCTAGGTGAGAGTAGATTTGGGATCTTGACTCATTGTAGCTGTACAGGATTACATATCTATCTAGTAGTTGCTTTCGGGGCTGGAGTAGGTCGCGTGGACGACCGAACCAGGGTATATCTGTGTGTATTCTGTGATTGCGATTTTATTGCTCTGTCTGTGCCTATAACTGCGTGGGATTGTTCGTGGGTTGCACGAATATTTTTATTTGCCTATTCACCCCCCCTCTAGGCTACGATCCAGATCCAACAAGTGGTATCAAAGCCAGTTTAGAGGATCTAGTCTAGACTTTTAGATGACCATGAATATATCTGATTGTGCTTTTGCTGAGGGTCAGTCTATAGCCCGTCCACCTAAGTTTAACGGTGTAGACTTTGCATATTGGAAGGCTAGGATGAAAATATATCTAGTGTCTGTAGATTATGATGTGCGGGATATTGTTGAAAATGGTTATAGTCTACCCACTATTAAAATTGAAGACACTGTTATGATTAAGCCTAAAGACAAGTGGGATTTAGCTGATAAGAAACTTTATACTCTTAATGGTAAAGCTATGAATGCACTTATATGCTCTTGATAAATCTGAGTTTAATCGTATTTCACATTATCTAACTGCGCAGGAAATCTGGCATACTCTGGAGGTGACACATGAGGGAACATCGCAAGTAAAGGAATCCACACTTGCGTTGCTTTGCACAGAATACGAGAGCTTCCGCATGCTACCAACAGAATCTGTGAAAGAGATGTTTGCGAGGTTTACGGACATCGTCTACAAATCCAGTTCCCTCGGTAAGCCATACTCTAGCCATGAACAGGTACGAAAGATCTTAAGGGCGCTACCAAGCTCGTTCAGGCCTAAAGTCACCGCTATTCAAGAAGCGAAGGACTTGTCAACAATGAAAGTGGAGGACTTAATAGGCAACCTGATGTCACACGAGCTTGAGTTGCAGAGTATAGAAGCCAGAGAGAAACCTGAAGAGAAGACCAAAGCTTCCACACCATTAGCTCTTCAAGCTAACGACGACGATCTTGATGAATAGCAAGCCCTAATGGTCAGAAACTTCAGGAGATACATTCAGACTGATCAAGGAAGAGCTGAGATGGGAAAAAGGTTCATTCGTTCTAATAATTCTAATTTTGGTAGAAATTTCTATGATCAGAAAGCTATTAATAGAAGTGAATGTTTTAAATGCAGGAAAAAGGGCACCACATAAAAGATTGCCCACAACAACACACAGCTCAAGTTGCAAAATGAAAAACGAAAGTGCTGACGTGGGACATGGATAGCGAAGCTGAGGATGAGGATGAGGAACATGAAGCCCACTCTTGCATGGCATTAATGGCCAAACATAATGAGGTAGAATCTCCCACTAAAGCCGAACTTTTAGAAATTTGTAAAGGAATGCAACATAGAATTGATGAGCTAGAAGCTGATGTGGAATGTTATAGAAATGATAATTTTGATATGGAACAAACTGAGTATGACATGTCTATAGAAATGAAAAATCTTAAACAAGAACTTGTTGCATGCAAATCTATCATTACCATGTTAGAAAAAGAGAAAGCTAGCTTGCCTGAAAAAATTGATTGTCTTTCATGTCCCTCGTTACTAAAGATATTAGCATACATAAGAAAGAATTGATAAATCTTGAAACTGAGAATGAATTGCTTTCTAAAAAGATTAACATGCTAAATCTTGAACTTAAAGAAAAAATGAGGGATTTTGAAAAGAAAGAAGAGGAAAACAAGCAAGCTTTCATTAGTAAATGCATTGTGCTTGTGAACGAAAATGCACATTTGAAATCCAAAGTCACTAGTTTAGAATTGTCATTAAAGAAATTTTCTATTGGAAAACAAAATTTGGACATTATTCTTGGAAATCAACTTTATGGCAATAATAGGCGAGGACTAGGACATGGTCTTAAAAATGTTGAAAAATCAAAATATAGAAAAGTTCACATTGAAACAACAAAGGTTGGAAATTTTCATGCTAAGTGCTTTACATGTGATAGTATTGGTCACACATCGTATTATTGCAAATATAGGAACTCCAATATTAAATTCAAACAAATATGGGTTCCTAAATCTTTGTTGACTAACACTAGTGGACCTTGTTGGATTCCAAGGTCACACACGACACCTCTTTTGTAGGTGGATGGAAATTTGACGAGGAGCAATAAATTTAATGTCTCATTATTTTTTTTAGCCCCTTAGTCAAACGGCGACGCGAAGGTATATCTCATTCTTTGAACTTAATGCATACCTTCATATCATTTTTTTGTTAACATTCTCTGTGTGCTTGGTTTTTTTTTGTTATTGTTTTTGTTTGCTTGATTGTTTTTAGTGTGCTTTTTAGTTCTTTATAAAACCAAAAAAAAAATGAATGAAAAAAAACAAAAGCAAAAATTTTTTTTGGAGCTTAATGCATATCTTTGTCTTTGCATCATTCTAGTGATATAAATGAATGATGATCATATCCTTGTAGAAGGTGCAGTATTATTATTATCATGGCTACATGCGTATGTTTTATTTCTTAATAGCCATGCCAAGTTCGATGAATTGATAATATGATTTCTATGCCTATTTTCAATTCCACGAATGTTAAACTATGTCGTACTTTTGGAGATATTTTTTATGAATATTGGAGAGTGAATGTAGGATGATTATTAACTGAAAAATCTAAGGGATATGATGTGATTTGCCATGAATAAAAATTGAGCACAAAACAAAGGAAATGAATGTGAAAAAATTTTTTTTTGTGAAAATTGTTCCGTATGAAAAATGGATACAATTCATGGCAAATACACTACCCATGAGTATCCAACATAAGCTTTATGGGTAATCTTTAGCGTTGGTGTTTTTACTCGTCAAGCAATGTCACCCCCACATCTAAGAGTCCTTTTAGGCTATGTTTTGGGGTGTGATACCTTGAACTCATTTTTAATGAGGTGGGGAAAATCAATCCTAGGTGATACAAAGTTATTTTGAAAAATGTTGGATTGATTTGGTTGAATTTGTAAAAGTATCACCCTTTGTACTTCTATGTTTAATAATTGCACTTACACGATGGTGTTGAATTCTAATTATCATTATCATTGGATTTGGGTGCTAATTATAGAATGACGACATGCAAATACTAGTTATAATTAATAATGCTCTCTTTTTGCATGTGCTATGTTTTAATCTTCATGAATACTCTTTTGATGATGCCAAAGGGGGAGAAAAGTGTTGAAAGATTTGTGGTATCAATGTTGGTTCAAAATACGGTATTACTGATTGAAGGGGGAGCATTGAAAATACATGAATAGGTATCAATGTTGGTTCAAAATACGGTATTATTGATTGAAGGGGGAGCATTGGAAAAAGGGGGAGCATGCTAATATATTGTGCATGCTAGAAATATATTGTGATTGCCTGCGTGTGTGCCTGAACATCATATATTATTTTGCGTCTTGATGGTATTGTTGAAAATCGTTAAGTGCAAATCTTTGTTGGTTTGTCATCATCAAAAGGGGGAGATTGTTGGAAACAATGATCTAGGATTTATGGTTTGATGATGACAAACAGTTGTGAACGATCTGATGTGTGTATTAAGTATTTTCAGGAACGGCGAAATGTTACAAAAGGGGAGAGCATGAGGAGTTGGCCAAATGTTACAAAAAATGTATAGGGGCCGAAATTTTCATTTCTTGAGAGGGGAAATCTTTTAAACAATTCAAAAGGCCAAATTAGCAAAGAAAGAGGCCGGCCCAATTTTTTGTTTGTTTTGTTGCATACATCCGAAATTTCCAAGAGTTGGGTATTTTTTTGTGTGCAAAAAAAATCAAAAGAAGACCCCTTGAACCAAATTCTCAACCCAGCCGAATTCTTGTGGAAGGCCGTCCTATATAAATTCACAGAGCCAAAAAAAACCTAGGGGATTAGCAGGAAAAAATTCCTGAGAGGCACCGTTATTTTTGTTTGCATCAAATCGAAACCTAGGCAGCTGCACAAATATCAAAGGAGGCGCCTCTTCAATTTCTCCAAGAACAGCCGAAGCCTGAGCCGAAATTGAAAGCCTCTGCCGCAAGGTTTATTTTTATTTTTGGCCGAAAAAATCTCCTTCAAGAATAAAAAGAGAAACAACGGATGCAGCCAATTTCTCCTTCCCATGAAAAAAATTAATGGTGAGTTGCTTTGACTCTCTTTTCCACACTTATTTCGGTTTTTTTTTGCAGGCACTCATATTCGGAAGGAGGGGATTAATTAAAGAGAAGGGGATTTATTTGAAAGTAAAAGTCTTGAGGCATGAATCATTAAAATCAACAGGAGCACTTCAAGATTGCACAGGCTGCCGCATGAATTAAAAATCTCCCAAGAGCAGTTCTTTCACATCGAGCCGCCGACGTCATCATCTTCCTTGCTACCGGTGTTTGCTACTTGTTGCCGATTTGCCGAAGCCTTCAAGTTCTCTGTTCACTGCCGTGACAAGCCACACATCTCCAATCAGGCCGTAAATTTGCTTGCCTCGAGCCCGAACAAAGAAGCCTGCTGATCGAGCTCTCCTAGCACCCTCCTGCTGCCGATCGAAGGAATCACAAGCCAACAGCTTGTTGCCGAATCAACTGCACCTATTGATTTCTGAGACATCTCCAAGTAAAGGAATTCAGCAAAGTATTCTATACTTCAGGGAACAAAAGCTAAAGGACAAAGCAAAAGCAAAGGAGAGGCTTAGTGCAATGAAGAATCAGGGAGATGAGATTAACTAAGTTTTGCTTTTACCCTGGCATATTCTTTTTACTTGCTTTAAGTTTTTTTGTTGCTGGTACAGAAGCCAAGGAGAGGCCATGTGCTGTGAAAGTTGATTGGTCAAAGTTCAAAGGCTATTGTAGATAAGAGGGAATCAAAAGATCAGCTTGGAGTAGATCTGTGCATCGATATTTGGAAGACTACGCCTTCTCATACAGACTTGCGGAGACAACGACATCTTGTCAAATACAGATCTGACCCATGCTTATTGGTAGAGACGACTACACAGACACGATCTGAGCATCCCTAAACTTTTTACTGTATATCTGTGTTATTTGTGTAGTGATCTCTGTTAGGGGAAACTTTACCTGTTTGTGTTACTTTTTGGGGACCTGACGACTTGGGAGTCATCACGGAGGGAGAGGCCATACCCAAGTTCACAAATGTAATACATGGCACGACATTTTAATGGCCATTTTCCAAGTTCTATTAACATCACATTCAATGGGGCATTATAACAAACATATAGTTAACGCCACATATATGAAGAGAGTTATACCATCAATTCTTGTAACAAATAGCATAACTAAACTTTCATATATGCATCAACATCTTTCATGCATATTGGAGTGGGAAACTATCATTAATACACAATTCCAACTTCATCCAACACAATCTAGCATGCTGAAATTGCAGGAACAGCTACAAAATCAGTATTTTTAACCAATTTCTCTTGTGAATTTGACAAAACTCACTGAATGAAAGTTGAATATATAATAGTCATGGGTTCACCCATAAACTTTCATACAGAAATGTGGACTAGGCAATTTATGGTGATTTATTTGGTGCAACATGTCCAGACTGTTTTTCAAACAGAATTCTGGGTCTGTATTAAAAGCCAATTTTAAGCATGTTTCAGCCAGAATTTCGATATATAAGCACTCTGAGGAAATTTTAGATAAACTTGTTAAATTTCCAACGATACCAAGAACAGTAAATTCCATAAAGTGTGCAGGTAATAGGCTTCATTTTTCTAAACTGTGTCCAGTTTGACAGATTTTCAGACATGTTGCAAACACTGAATTTTTACTCCTGCTTATTGAACTCAACATATGACAAATTTTATATGAATTTGGGGTAGAACGTCAAGATCTACATATATGCATTTTTTTCAGAAAGTAAATCAAACTATATTAATTAGAATTGAAGAAGAAACACACATCAGAACTGCTAGATTTCAGGGGAGGGTAATTAGCTAAGAAAAACTAATAAAAATATCATCTTTTTGATCTATTGCGCATATAATCCATGAATTAAAGATCATGAGCAATCAATTTACACTACAACAACACCATAACCCTAAATAAAAATTTCCAAACCAAGATTAGTTTCCTACCTCAAAGGAATCTGTTTCTCCTTCTCTTCTCTTTCTCTTCTCTCCACCTTTCTTTCTCTTGAAAAGCTAGGGTTTTTCTTGTAATTTTTGGAAGAAAAAATTAGGGTTTGGAGTGTTGAAGAAATGAAAAGGGAAGAGGGGGAGTTCGGCCATGGTTTAGGGATGAGAGAGAGGAATAGAAAATGAAAAGGAAAAGAGAGAAATTTAAAGAAAGATGTAGAAATGTTATAAAAAATATCTAGCTCTAGAATTCTCTTTAGGATAAGCATGCACAGGCTAAAATGACCTTAATACAATTCCAAAATTACCCCTCAACTTTCAAATAATTACAAGTTTGCCATTACTTTATGCACACACAACTTTAGTTTGTACGCACAGCAGTTTTAGTCAAAAAGACCGTTTTGCCCCCAGCCTTTCTAAAAACTTACAGATGTGCCACTAAACCCATCCCTTTTCACACTAGCCCCTCACACACTAACCCACTCTTTCAAAATTTACAAGTATGACATTACTTTACACACCCACCTTTACTCTACACACACTTCCACCCATATTGCCAAATGACCAAAATACCCCTACACTTTTCACGGAATTACACGACTGCCACTAGCCATATACACGCCACATTACCTCTTATCAACCATACTCCATCTACTTATGTATAGAGGACTACTACGCCAGTCACCGGTATAGGGCTAAACAGGCCATCCATGACAACAAAGATGCCCACCTAGGACAAAGATTCAAAAAACACTCTCATTTGTATGTGAGAGAGAGAGAGAGAGAGATATATATATATATATATATATATATATATATATATATATATATATATATTGAAGGGTAAGTTAGTGTCTATATTAAATAATATACAAAAGATTACAATGGGATGACCATAGGAAGCTAGTCCTAATAGAGAGAGGATAGGACACAGGCGTCGTCACTCTCAACTATCAATTCTAGGTTCAATGGTCCAAACCACAACAAAGAACATACTCCTCAACCACTCAAAAGACCTGAAATACTCAATAGTCTTCCAGTATCAAGAATCTCCCAGTTTTCAAGAGCCCTTGCTGCCTCTAGATCGGAGCCATCTTCATTATGTAGTACAATCTCACGTCTGCAGCTATAGCATCAAATAGAGTCGTCTTCGATCTCTTGGCATGTTCAAACACCCTATTGTTACGCTCTCTCCACAAGTGCCACACCACTGTCGAGAGCACAGTTTTGGCAAGCCGGCCTAATACACCCTTCATCCCAAACTTGGCCAGAAAATATGCACCCACCTCCTGTAAGCTGAGGGCCGGCAGTCCTGCATGACCGAGCTTTAAGAGTGTGCGCTGCATGACATAGTTAGAGTAAGCACATGCAAAAAAAAGATGGTCACATATCTCGGGGATGTTGTCAGAATACAGGACGCATTCATTTGGAACTTGAAAACCCCAACTCCCCAGCTTATCCTTAGTGAGGAGCTTGCCCCTGAAAGCGTGTAGAAGAGTTAAAGACATCTTTGGCACGTGCCCCCCGTACCAAATCAATTTTTGAAACTAAAACGGCGCAGCTTTGTCTCGGATATTATCCCACAAGTCCTTACACCGACATTGCGGCCCGAGCTTCCATTCCCACGAGTCCTCTCCCGACATCAGTTTAATTTGTTGAAGCAGCGGTTTAATATTGTCAAGAGCAGCATCTTCATTCCAATCAGTGCCCCCCAATACTCACGAACGCGCTTCCTACTAGCACCATTAGGGATGTCAAAGATGTTTTTGAGGGGCCCATAGGGGAGCCAACTGTCATGCCAAAAGAGTGTGTCTCTCCCATCCCGAACTTTCCTCACGATCAATTTCTGCGAAAGATTCATGCATTTGAGAAGGTACTTCCAAGTTCCCGAGTGCACGGCCAACCCCTTTGCAACATAGAAAGCATCGGTTTCTTTATACTTACTGCGCATGAACTCAGCCCAAAGGCCGCAGGACTTTAGCAATCTCCACGTAAGATTTATCCCCGATGCCAAGTTTAAATCCTCTAGCAGTCTCAGTCCGACACCACCTTCCTCCTTTGGCTTGCAACAGTCACGCCAAGCCCAAGTCTTACTATTCCCCCAAATAAAGCTTCTACACATAGATGTTAGAGAACGAAGAAATGTAGATGGAATTCTGTAGACTTGAGACCAAAATGAAATCATTCCGTAGATAACTGTTCTTACCAGCTCGATCCTGCCCGAGATTGAAAGCAACTTTGAGGACCACCCATTTAACCGCTTCCTGCACTTATCAATGAGCCGACTGTACATCGGAGATTTTGGATATTTAGCAGACAACGGGAGACCCAAATAAGTGGTGATGGTATTTGCTTGTTTGGCCCCCAAAAAATCTGCCAGTTCTCCTGAATTTTTGGTCCCTTTACTAAACATAGCCAAGCTTTTATCCCAATTTATTTCAAGCCCCGTGTAATTTTTGTATTCCTCCAGGAGATTTTTAATACCAATAAGAGATTTGCGATTTGCTCGGCAGAACAGCAGCAAATCATCTGCAAAAAGAAGATGTGAGATTGCCCCTGTCCGCCTCATAGGTTGGATGCTTCCTTTGGTGAGTGCCTTCGCCAGTAACAAGGTGAATGCTTCCATGACTATAACAAATAAATATGGGGATATGGGATCCCCTTGCCTGAGACCCCTGTTGCCTCCAAAATAACCCACAGGTGATCCGTTAATCATTACGGAGTAAGAAGCCGTAGATAAGCATTCCTTGATCCAATTAATGAAGGTATATCCAAACCCCATCTGATGTAGAATGTAGTAAACGAACTCCCTGTTAACACTGTCAAAAGCCTTTCTGATGTCAAGTTTTAGACAGGCCCTGGCCCCCATAGGATTGTTGAAGTCTCTGATCTGTTCATGAGCTAGCAGGGTGCAATCGAAAAGTAATCTTCCTTGAAGGAAAGCCGCTTGATTAGGAGAAACCAAGTCATGTATAATCAGTTTCATCCTGTTGCAAATGATTTTACTAATGATCTTGTAAATAACATTGCAACAGGCAATTGGCCTGTAGTCCCCCAGGCTAGAGGCATTAGAGTTTTTAGGGACCAAAGTTAAAAAGGTATGGTTTACCTGGCGAAGAAGGCAGCCTGAGATGAAAAATTATTGTACCACACTAACAACATCAGCTACAACGAGATTCCAGTTATGTTGGTAGAAGTACCCATTAAATCCATCTGGACCTGGTGCTTTGGAAGTATTGATTTGGAAAGTTGCCTCCCTGATCTCCTCTGCAGAAATCATTCTTTCCATCCATCTGGTTGTTTCTTGTTTAACTTTCCTTTTAGGCACTAGCTTTGGAAAAACTCTCCAGTAATTAGATTGATTATATAATTCTTCATAATATTTTACTGCCTCAGACTTTAGATCATCATAGGATTTGCTTTGGGCACCATTTTCATCCACCAAATGCAATAGATTGTTGTGGCAATGTCTTGATCTCATCGAGTTGTAGAAGAATTTGGTATTCCTATCCCCACAGAGACAACCAGTCTTGTCTGTTTTTTTGTCTGTATGGTCCAATGTAGGTCAGTGGCCAAGGAGGGGATTTCCTCCTCGGTCCACCACTGGCCACGCCCCTCACACAATATTTTCTGAAATTTTTTTCCAATATGATTACACATCATGTATGATCTCGACATCAAAAATCAAGTGATTTCAACACTTCTTTCCCATTGATCCATCCATGGTAAAATGTTCAATAATATTGTATCGTTGATTTTCGTAATGGATGGATCAATGGGAAAAAGTATTGGAATCACTTGATTTTTGGTGTGGTGACAGCCATGAGGTATAGATAGTACTATGAAAAAAAATTCCCAAAAAAATTGTGTAAGGGGGGGCGGTGGAGGACCAAGGAGGAAATCACTTACCTGAGGCACATTCCCCCCCTTCCCCCCTCTTCCCCCACACACACATGTGTACACACACATGTATGTGTGTGTAGGTGACTGGCCAATGTTCGAAATTTCCTATACATGTCCTCTAAATACATCAATTTTCATAACTTTTTTCAAATTTTTTTGTTTGGATTGTTGTACATATTCTTAAATCCCAAACCCCAAATATGAGTGAACCTCTCTAAGGGGCCCTACTAAAAATTTGACTATTACCAATGTTTTTATACCTGCGTTTTAAAGAAATGTTGGTAAATGTCTATTGGTGTCTCGACATTTACTGACGTTTCTATAAACGTCGTTAATTGTGGGACCTTTTCCGACATTTCTTAAGATGCAGATAAATGCCGGATCTTTCTTAGCGCTTTACTAAAAACGCCAGCAAATACTAGACATTTCCCAGCGGGATACTAAAAACGCAGGCAAATGCCCAACGTTGTTTTAAAAATGTTGAGAAAACTAGTACCTTTGTTTGAATTTTTAATGGCAAGATTGTAAATACACGAACTTGTAATAAACATCCAAAATATGGTCTTCCAAAACACAGGGCGCGCCAACTCCCAAAAATTTGGCGGTCTCCTAGGGCACGCAGACTCCCCCCCAATAATATTCCAATTTCCCTCAAAATTAGAGGCTTTAGAACGATTGAGAAATCTTCAGATCAGAAAACTAGAAGATTAGACCCCTCCGCCGATCAGAAATCTTGAGATCAGAAACCCTGCATTTCCCCCTCACCGAAAAAAATTGCAGATCGACAGCCGCTCAGACGACGAGCGGACACAATTTCAAGTACTTCTCAACAACGAAGAATGGAGAGATCCCTGAACTCAAAGTGTCACGCACCGCTTCCCAAAACAATGGAGGGGAAGCATGCCTAAGGCCCGCTTATGCCGGGGCGAGAAGCCCGGACCCAATAAGCATCTGTGTGGTACTCCAAGACGAAGGAACATGAACCTGCATGTTAGTACAGAACAATAAAAGTACTGAAATAGAAAACATTCATTTTATTCCAAATATATAAATCCAGAGTACTGAGAGTCTAACAAAAGCCTGAGTCGGCTACAACGACAGAAAAGTAATCTACTGGTGTAAGCACTCAACCTAGATAGAAAGTAAACGGTGCTACGCACCCAACAAAACTACGATGGAGCATCTGAATCGTCAACATGAAGATCTCTAACTCTGGTCCTCTTCGGGCACGTACTCAGGATCGACGTCCTCCGGCTCTACGTCATCGGGTAGCTGTGTCTCGTCGACGTACTCTGGCTTCACACATTGTAACGACCACTTCTCGTGGTACGTTGTTCGTGCACGTGCTTTTGACCGTGCACGTGTTTGTTTTAGACTTTGTTTGTTTGTGAACACTTTAGTGTGATATGCCGTTGTGAACGTCCCTGAGAGTATTAAATAGTGGCACTATTTTGGAACGGCGTTTCTCGGGTCGTTTTCCCACAATTTAAACTTACTCCAGGAGACGTGACGATTTTCACTTTTGACGGGAGACGTTTCTATTTTTAGTTTCGTCGTCCGACGTCAAAATTGAGATCCGTCTTCTTAGTTAGCTCACTTTCGTCGTCACGATCACCACGATATTTATTTTATAATTTTTGGAGTTTATTTGACCACTTTTATATTTTTAACAAGCTTTAAAATATTTTTAATAATTAATTTATATATTATTTTCGGCCAAATAAAATTTATTTAAGTTTTAAACGTTTTAAAGAATTTTTGAGCCAATTTCCAGCTCATTTGGACTAGGTCAAACCCTTGGGTGAGTTGGAGTAGTTGGAATTCAAATTTTAAATTATTTTAAATATTCTAATCCTATTAGATTTAGCCCTAGACCAAGTCAACCCATCTATACTATATAAGCAACCCCTAGGAAGACCTATTTTCGCAAGAAATTAGCCCTAGCCTCTTCCAAACTTGAAATTGGACGTTGCGACGATTCGTCGCAACGTTGCGACGTTCAGCCCCCCGCACGACCGAGAAAACCCACCGCATCCGCCCGCTCCGACCGATAGCCGCCCCCGCATCCTCGCCGTCCGCACGCTGCAGCAGCCGCCCACGCCCGTTCCCCCCGCTTGGCCGAGAGAGGCCCTCGGTCTGACCGAGGCCCCGCTCCGCACAAGCGCTCTGCATCGACCCGCCCCGTCGCCCCGCTCCGCTCCGTGTCTGACCGGTCGCCCCGCCCGCTGTGACCGAGCGCCCAAGCTTTGCACACCGCAGCCTCGCATCCCAAGCGCACGACCGACGGTCCCTATCGGTCTGACCGAAGGAAACGCCCGCACCCGCCGCTGTGACCGACCCCAAGCGCTGCACAGCCCGCCCCTAGTGTCTGACCGAGCCATCCTCCCGCATTGGCTGAGTACGACCGATGGCCAATCGTCGCAACCCCGCATCTGTCGCACCGCTTGCCTCCGTGGGCCCCCCCAAGTTCTCCAGAGTTATTTTGGGTTCCCCAAAGGTCCCTAGGACTACTGTGGGCCCCACCTTGGTGCTTGCTCTTTGAGGATTCGTCGCGTACGACGTCGTCGCACGTCGTAGCCCGTCGTCGCACGTGCAAGCTTTGGAATCTGGAATCGTCGCCCGGTCAATTGCTCTGAAATTTCCAGCGATGAATCTAATTGGAATCTGGACTTGGAGCGCGATCTTTTATTCCAACCCCCGGCGTCGCTACCCGACGCCGGTGTAGCTTTCGCGTCGTGTTGAGGTAACGTTTTGCACCCCTAGGACCCCCAACCCAATTGCATGCTAATCAAGACTAAAATCAGTATTTCCAAAGTATTTTAAATGTTTTAAATTCACTAATGAAGATTAATAATATGGACTTTAGGCCGGTGGACTTGTGCACGTAGGATAATTGTGATTTTTGGACTCATTGGACGGTGTGCTCAGACGTCAGACTTGCAGGCAAGTGAAACTTGCCAACTCTTGTGTAGGGCCATGTTTTTAGGCCACTTACTTGCTTTTAGCGTAAAAGAGACTAGTCAGTGAAATGATAGCTGGCTAGACGCCTACTTGATCTAGTTTGACAACGAAACTAGATCCGTCACCTAAATGATCTAGCTTGACAACGAAGCTAGATCCAACCCTTAAACTTGTCATTCATGCATGCTAAACTGTCACGTTTACTTTTCTTACCTGTACGCTTTACTACTTGCCATGCCATGTCATCCATGCATTGAATGTTGCATTCGTAGCACACGCTACAATACTTGTCCTTGTACTACTTGTCCGGCTAGGTGCACCCCTACGCCATACTTGTTTACACACTTCCTGGCTCGTGGTCCAGAAGCGAGCATTCCGTGTTCGGGGGTAAGGCCCTGGCTCGACACACGTGGAGGGGTAGGGATAAACGGTTACTTGAGCTTAGGAGTGGCCTGATCCGCCCTCTAGCCAAAAGACGGAATCTCTGTGCACGATGTGCTTACTTTCCTTGTCTTGTACTTGTCTTGTGAATGCCATGCCATGCTCGTACTTTACTTTACTTTACCTTACCTGTTGCACTCATACTTTAAACTGCCATGTCATCGCATTCATGCTAGAACTGCTAGGTTGTTCACTTTACTTTCAGTTTCCTTGCACAAGTCTCTTGTAGACTTGCTGACATGTGCCCCTTGCTCTTTTGGGTGTCACATGTTAGACCTGAGCCAGAGACCGTTGCTGTGTACGTGATGAGTTGCTGACGCTGAGTCTGAGTCCATGATTGCCCAGGAGGATTTTGATGGACACCGGTGACCATGCTTTGAGTTTTGTTGAGCTTTATGTTGTTTTAGGCCTTTTGTTAGTTATTGGTGCGTAGCACCGTTGTTTTGTACCTTGTACTTTTGTTGGCCGTGTTTGGGCCTTTAGTCTCTTTTTCTTTTAGCCTGGTGGCTTTTCTGCGATGTTGGAATTTATATTTATGGATATTCTGAGATTATTCTTTTGTCTCATTTCATTATTATTATCTTGTTTCGCTCGCGTTGCAAGGACCTGCAGTTTTAAATTTGATTGACGCTTATCGGACTTGCAGCTTTGTAGCTTCAAGTCTGAGCGGACCTTCTCACGCTTCGCCTCCACGTTTTTGGGAAGCGGGGCGTGACAGGTTTTGTTGGTGGCCCATGCAGGTCAGTCTTGCAATTGCGAATCAACGGAACAACGATAATAACAGAATGTCCAGTAAATAAATTGCAACATCCGAGTAATAAGCCCTGAGTTTAGTTGTTTTCTTAGGACACTAGGTGATAAGAAGGCTTAGTTAGAAGTCTGTGCTTGCTAAGTAGAGGCCCTGATTGTAGTTAGACTCCCTTTTAGCAATTGATTTAATCGTCGTAGGAGTTACCTTAGCGGTTATTGCCTAACCCTGACCATATTAGACTTCTAGAATTTCCTTTTGTCGTTCACTTGGGTTCATCGATTTCGGACCAAGCCGAACGTATTTCTTTACCATCTAACCTTTAGACGTCTTAGCGCTTAGTTTTAATCTTTAGTTGGTCGACCGTAGGAGTCTCCCGTAGACTTTTTTGATTCATATCCTAGGCGTATGAATGTTTTGATCTCCGACCAACTTCCTTGCCTCGATTAACGAGATCGCCCCGTGACGATCGTCGTCAATTTTCAAACATCGCCATTGCAAAACTTGAACCTTCTGAAGGTATTTTTCAATCTTCTCTTCCACTAAGTTTAATTTTGTTCAAAATTTTAATATACCTATATTTCATCCTCCTTCATTGATTTAAATTTTTAAAACATTTGTCGGAATTTTTGAATACTAGCTTATGGTATTTTCCCAGCCTATATTTTTTATACTTATGTAAATGAGTCGATCTTTCATATATTAGTTTTACTTTTGCCCTGCCCAATTCAATTTATAATCTTCCCTCTTATTTGTGTTATTCGAATGATACGTCGTGTTTACTTTAATATACTTTCAAGACACATGGAATTTCAGCTTTCAGCAAGTTGGTTTTGCTCGTCGTTTTCTCCACTTCAGATTCTTTTGCAAAATTACTATTTTCATAACCTCTTCCTGCTTTAGACCCCCCCCTGATTTGATTTTAAAGATTTGCTATTCGACCCTGATAATTCTTATGCTAAGTTACTACTATTTTCTTTCCGCTCACCATACACGCTTTTAGAAAAATTTCTAAACCAAATTGAATTTCAACTATTTTTATAACCGTGCCAGACTTGTTGTGCTCATATATTAAGAACCTTGTGCAAATCTGTTCCTCATTTTTTGGCAAACCTTGGTTCCCTAAAAGTAGTTACAAATTGATTATTTTCAATTTTCCATAGCCTAAAGTTTTGAAAGCATTTAACCTGATTTTAAACTCTTCCGTTGCTTGATTCCATTCTTTGACTTTCAAAAACTTTTGGCAACATTATATTAAATTATTGACGTATAAATTTTCTAAACCATGTCCTTAATATTCGTGTAAATGATTCTACTTCCTTTTAAAATGATTTTTAAAACCAATAGACCATTTTCTCTTATTATGAATATTCGACTCAAAATTTATTTTGAACAACTCGTTTTATCAATCTCCAAATAATTCTTTTCAGACTGGGATTTTAACTTTTGAAGAATGACAGTTTTCAAAATCCACGTATTTCAGCTTGTGCTTTTACCCTATTTTCTTTTCTCCATCCTTTGTAAGCATCACCACTCTCCTTTCCTTCAACCTAAACATCACCATTGAGCCAATGTTTTCCCTAACCAAACTGTCTCCTTGTATTCGTCCTATCTGAACTCGTGCTTATCGATCCTTCCCTCGTCTCGCCCTCGATCTCCCTTTATTGCTTAGGCCTTGGGGTCCGTCAATGTCTGTGTCAACCCCTAGCCGTTAGTAGGCCCTTGGACCTTGTGAGGTAGTCATGGTGCACGTACCTAAGTTGTGTACGTGGGCTTGAATGAGTGTGCCCCCATAGTATATTGATGCTTGCCTATTGTGTGGTATATATATATATACTCGGAGTTATTCGTGATAGTATGAAGTTGTGGTGTGTTAGTAGTTATAGATTTTTTGTGTGGATAGCTATACTATACTAGGGATGCCTATGTATTAGAGTTAGCGTTGAAATATCTAAGTTGTGTATGTAGTTAGAGATACTTATAATGGTTGAAATAAAATGATTGGTAAAGATATGTGTGTGCTAGGTGTGATAATAATAAGTGTACGTATAATTAAGTAAGTAGGCCTATTGAGTGACCCATATATTATTACGAGTGAGTATGTGCTCGTAGGTAGATATATATGGTGCCTATACGTAAGTATTTATGTTTTGTTGCATGGGTATATAGGTGATATACATATGGTAGTAAGATTATAATTTTGATTGGTATTGCTTGCTTTTGCGGGATGTTGCATGCGTGCATACCGTGAGGTATACACTACTATTGCACATCTTAATTATGTATGTGTGGATGTGTTAGTACGCTAAATATAGGTAGTAGGCTATGGTGTGAATATATATGTTACATGTGTGAGACTATACGATGAATACGTATGCATGTATTAGGGAGCGTATTATAATTATACGTATGTTGATGTCTATATTATTATTATTATGGTGTATAAATTGATTGAACTACGTGAGTATTGCCTGACTAAATATTAAGTGTGATTGATCTAGGGAAAGTATATGGTTGTATTGGTAGACGTATAAATATTGGAATGGTATTGGTATAGGTATGAATGCCATGCTACGTATATAGAAAATCCTGATATGTGTATTGAGTCTCACTCAAGCTTGAGTGAGTATACTCTAAGTATATTGAATGTATGATTGTAGTTTGAATATAGAAATGCTTGATGAATGTATGGTGATAGAAGTGTTTGTGCATGGTTGTGCTACGCACATGATTGTGGGTCGCTACGCCAGTATATAGTTATAGGTGTTGGTCTTGTGATATAGCTAAATACTAAGGACTTGTTATGTGAACGTATGTGTACTAGCTAAAACTAGGTATGTATGTGTGCTAGTTATATAATGGTATGATTGGTGTATGTAAATGAAATGTTAGCGTGTATGGGTGTGCACCATGCACGGGTAAGTATGTGCTTAGTTATAGGTTTTGATGACTATGGTATATGTGGCGTGTCGTAAATACAGTTATAAGACCGTACGTGATGTGAATATATGGTGAACTATTTGCATGTATGTGAATGACTATATATTGTGAAACTTTAGTAGTAGTGAATATATATATAAATATAGTGAAACTTGACTTAATTATGGTATGGTGTGACTACATGTGTTGATGCATACTAGGGATGAATATCAGAGGGTAGTATACCCTTGATGTTTGTGCATAGGTAGCTACATATAGGTAGAGCATGATTGTATTGGCTAAGTGTGAGACTATCCTTATATGAGTATCTGAAATATTGTTTGTGTTTAGGTAAGTAGTAGTTATATAAGGGATGTATGCTTAAATATATGATTTAAATACATGTATGAAATTGACTGAATATAATAGGTATAAGTGTATACGTATGTGAATGTATATACGTGTTGGTGGTATTAATGTTTGACTACTTAGTGCATATATAAGCACTTGCAATGACTATACTTGGTTTAAATTATAATGTGGCTTGATTGGGGTAGTTACTAGAGTGACTAGATATATTAGAAAGTCCGAGGACGGACTTTATTCTAAGGTGGGGAGGATGTAACGACCACTTCTCGTGGTACGTTGTTCGTGCACGTGCTTTTGACCGTGCACGTGTTTGTTTTAGACTTTGTTTGTTTGTGAACACTTTAGTGTGATATGCCATTGTGAACGTCCCTGAGAGTATTAAATAGTGGCACTATTTTGGAACGGCGTTTCTCGGGTCGTTTTCCCACAATTTAAACTTACTCGATGAGACGTGACGATTTTCACTTTTGACGGGAGACGTTTCTATTTTTAGTTTCGTCGTCCGACGTCAAAATTGAGATCCGTCTTCTTAGTTAGCTCACTTTCGTCGTCACGATCACCACGATATTTATTTTATAATTTTTGGAGTTTATTTGACCACTTTTATATTTTTAACAAGCTTTAAAATATTTTTAATAATTAATTTATATATTATTTTCGGCCAAATAAAATTTATTTAAGCTTTAAACGTTTTAAAGAATTTTTGAGCCAATTTCCAGCTCATTTGGACTAGGTCAAACCCTTGGGTGAGTTGGAGTAGTTGGAATTCAAATTTTAAATTATTTGAAATATTCTAATCCTATTAGATTTAGCCCTAGACCAAGTCAACCCATCTATACTATATAAGCAACCCCTAGGAAGACCTATTTTCGCAAGAAATTAGCCCTAGCCTCTTCCAAACTTGAAATTGGACGTTGCGACGATTCGTCGCAACGTTGCGACGTTCAGCCCCCCGCACGACCGAGAAAACCCACCGCATCCGCCCGCTCCGACCGATAGCCGCCCCCGCATCCTCGCCGTCCGCACGCTGCAGCAGCCGCCCACGCCCGTTCCCCCCGCTTGGCCGAGAGAGGCCCTCGGTCTGACCGAGGCCCCGCTCCGCACAAGCGCTCTGCATCGACCCGCCCCGTCGCCCCGCTCCGCTCCGTGTCTGACCGGTCGCCCCGCCCGCTGTGACCGAGCGCCCAAGCTTTGCACACCGCAGCCTCGCATCCCAAGCGCACGACCGACGGTCCCTATCGGTCTGACCGAAGGAAACGCCCGCACCCGCCGCTGTGACCGACCCCAAGCGCTGCACAGCCCGCCCCTAGTGTCTGACCGAGCCATCCTCCCGCATTGGCTGAGTACGACCGATGGCCAATCGTCGCAACCCCGCATCTGTCGCACCGCTTGCCTCCGTGGGCCCCCCCAAGTTCTCCAGAGTTATTTTGGGTTCCCCAAAGGTCCCTAGGACTACTGTGGGCCCCACCTTGGTGCTTGCTCTTTGAGGATTCGTCGCGTACGACGTCGTCGCACGTCGTAGCCCGTCGTCGCACGTGCAAGCTTTGGAATCTGGAATCGTCGCCCGGTCAATTGCTCTGAAATTTCCAGCGATGAATCTAATTGGAATCTGGACTTGGAGCGCGATCTTTTATTCCAACCCCCGGCGTCGCTACCCGACGCCGGTGTAGCTTTCGCGTCGTGTTGAGGTAACGTTTTGCACCCCTAGGACCCCCAACCCAATTGCATGCTAATCAAGACTAAAATCAGTATTTCCAAAGTATTTTAAATGTTTTAAATTCACTAATGAAGATTAATAATATGGACTTTAGGCCGGTGGACTTGTGCACGTAGGATAATTGTGATTTTTGGACTCATTGGACGGTGTGCTCAGACGTCAGACTTGCAGGCAAGTGAAACTTGCCAACTCTTGTGTAGGGCCATGTTTTTAGGCCACTTACTTGCTTTTAGCGTAAAAGAGACTAGTCAGTGAAATGATAGCTGGCTAGACGCCTACTTGATCTAGTTTGACAACGAAACTAGATCCGTCACCTAAATGATCTAGCTTGACAACGAAGCTAGATCCAACCCTTAAACTTGTCATTCATGCATGCTAAACTGTCACGTTTACTTTTCTTACCTGTACGCTTTACTACTTGCCATGCCATGTCATCCATGCATTGAATGTTGCATTCGTAGCACACGCTACAATACTTGTCCTTGTACTACTTGTCCGGCTAGGTGCACCCCTACGCCATACTTGTTTACACACTTCCTGGCTCGTGGTCCAGAAGCGAGCATTCCGTGTTCGGGGGTAAGGCCCTGGCTCGACACACGTGGAGGGGTAGGGATAAACGGTTACTTGAGCTTAGGAGTGGCCTGATCCGCCCTCTAGCCAAAAGACGGAATCTCTGTGCACGAGGTGCTTACTTTCCTTGTCTTGTACTTGTCTTGTGAATGCCATGCCATGCTCGTACTTTACTTTACTTTACCTTACCTGTTGCACTCATACTTTAAACTGCCATGTCATCGCATTCATGCTAGAACTGCTAGGTTGTTCACTTTACTTTCAGTTTCCTTGCACAAGTCTCTTATAGACTTGCTGACATGTGCCCCTTGCTCTTTTGGGTGTCACATGTTAGACCTGAGCCAGAGACCGTTGCTGTGTACGTGATGAGTTGCTGACGCTGAGTCTGAGTCCATGATTGCCCAGGAGGATTTTGGTGGACACCGGTGACCATGCTTTGAGTTTTGTTGAGCTTTATGTTGTTTTAGGCCTTTTGTTAGTTATTGGTGCGTAGCACCGTTGTTTTGTACCTTGTACTTTTGTTGGCCGTGTTTGGGCCTTTAGTCTCTTTTTCTTTTAGCCTGGTGGCTTTTCTGCGATGTTGGAATTTATATTTATGGATATTCTGAGATTATTCTTTTGTCTCATTTCATTATTATTATCTTGTTTCGCTCGCGTTGCAAGGACCTGCAGTTTTAAATTTGATTGACGCTTATCGGACTTGCAGCTTTGTAGCTTCAAGTCTGAGCGGACCTTCTCACGCTTCGCCTCCACGTTTTTGGGAAGCGGGGCGTGACACACATGACGTACAACACCAAAAGAAGGGAACTGTATGTCAGGTAAAGTCTACAAAAGAGGTCAGAATCTACTGCAAGTGTACCGAACTATTAAACATCAGTTTATTGGTTGATTAACATGCTGGGTTATAACAGTGTAACGAAAAGAAGTAACGCAGCAGGAAAGTAAAGCGTAGCAAGTAGTAGTCGTAGCGTGTGCTACAGACTACGGGACTAACCTAAGGGGTCGTGACAAGACGTGACAAGACCAGCAAGACAGGACAGGACAAGACAAGACAAGACACGTGAGACTCGAAGGGTTCACGCCTTACGGTTCGAGGGGGATCAAACCCTCTTGCCGTGCGCACGCTCAACCCTACCCCAACCCAAGTGCTCAAGACAAGTCCGCACAAGGGATCACTCGGAGAGTGCCCTATTTCCCGCAGACTGTGTATCAGTACAAGGGATCACTCAGAGAGTGCCCTATTGCCCGCAGGCTGTGTATCCGTACAAGGGATCACTCGGAGACTGCCCTATTGCCCGCAGGCTGTGTATCCGTACAAGGGATCACTCGGAGAGTGCCCTATTGCCCGTAGGATGTGTATCCGTACAAGGGATCACTCAGAGAGTGCCCTATTGCCCGCATGCTGCGCAAAACAAGACACGACGTGACACGACAGGGATAGTTCTTCTAGGGTGTCCACACGCACGCACATGCAAAATAACCCAACGGTGTCAAAAGTTGTTGTTGTCACGCTTAGACTTCATCGTCAAGTATAAGTCATCGGGGCGTCCCGGACGCTATCATTTCACGTCCGGTTCTATTCATTCACAGTCTAATAGTTCTAGCAATCTAAGACCTAACACGGTAAAAAACGCAAGTGAATACACTTGCCTGCGGTGGCGAGTGTGTCGTCTGTCCGGGTCGTCTCGTCCAGTCGTCGCGTCCGCGGTAGTCCGTCTGAAACAGGTCACGGCGACGGTGTCAGGTCATGATTTCAATAAATCCTATTTAGGTTCGTTTCTAGGTTGTCGGGACTACCCTAATTGTCAGAGTCACATTTTGGTGTTTTATCAGCCCAGATCGACCACTACCCTATATGCACAGAAAATTGTCCGATGGTCGATTTCTACAGTGAGCAGCGTTTTACGGGTGCGGAAAAGTAAATTTAATTGTACTTGTCAATTTTTAGTTTAGGGTTCAGTTTTGCTACGGTGTGGGTTTCGCTACGAGTTAGGGGGAACCAACCTCTCCGGTGTCTGGAGTAGTGCTGACGTAGTGTCTAAACAGCAGGAGATCTGTAGCGTCTACGGTGTCTCGACTACGGGTAGCGTAGCCAGACACGTTCTGGTGGCAGACTGGAGATGATTGCAGCGAGCGAGAGTGCCGAGAAAGCGTCCTACAGCTCTGGGAGGTAGCAGACAGCAAAACACACGTCCGTAACGGTCCGAAGAAGGTTAGCGACGTCTAGAGGCCGCCAAAACAGCGATCAAGAGGCGTCAAACGTCGTCTCAACTTCGTCGAAGACTAGTCAAGTGCGCTGACCGGCTTGGGGAGATAACCGAAAAAAATTTCGGCCTGAGGGTGATCGGGGCTGCGTGGCGATCTTGCGGGGACAGCCGGCTTGCGGTCGGGGTTGCGCACTGGAAAAGCGCTACGTACGCGGAGTCACGGCGGCAGTCGGGGAGCGCTGCGGAAGCGGGGAGCGCTGCGCGACAGGCGGTAGCAGCTCGGTGAGGTGTTCTGCGTGCGGGCGGTGGGACTGTGGATGCGAGGGGGATCTGGCGGGCCCGGACGGGAGTTGCGGCGCTGCTGACAGGGTCACGGTGACGCGGGGAGCCGCGAGGGCGGCTGAGAGGGGCCGCGAGTGGGGGAAAAGCGACGGTGGCACGGCCTGTGCGGGCGGCGGAGAGCGAGGGGCGCGCGCTCTGGATCGCAGGGGCGCGGGCTCCGGCTTGGCCGTGGATGCGAGGGGAGGAGGCGCAAGAGAAGGGATGCGGGCTGAGAGGGGCCGCGAGTGAGAGAGATAGAAGTGGGAGAGAGAGAGACGCGCGCGGGGGGGGGGAGAAATTGTTGGCGGCGGCTGCAAAACGTAGCCTAGGGTTAATTCGTGAATAGGTTTAGGGTTAGGTAGGGTTAGGGATAGGGTTATTATTATAATAGTTGGTATATGCTATATATCTATAGAATTAAAGTTAAAAGGGGGAGATTAAAGGGGTAGAGGGTGTAGAAAGAGGGAAATTCTAGAGGAGAATAGAAGAAGCAGTGTAGGAAAAAATACTTATGAGAATAAATAGGGATATAGCCAGATTTGGCTATCAAATTTCGAATTTTGAATCTAATTTGGGGAGATCGACGGTCGAGATTTTCTCCGAGCGATATCTCTCAATCCGGGCGTCAGAAAAAATAGTCCGAAAATACCGGGGTGATCGTGGAGACGAGACGCACAGATCTAGGGAGCCTAATCATGCGCTACGCCTACCAAAAATAAATGTAAAATTGGAAACGGCGTTTTGAGTCAAATGACTAAAACGCCCCTATCATTCAAAGTCGTTTTGCGAGAAAACGAGCCGTGAAACGACGTTCCAAAAAATTACAATAAAATTCTACACTTCCAAACGATCACAACGGTATAACACATCGCTTATTTTGGAGTCCAGAAAGTGCCAAAAAAATATGTGCACGATAAAGCACGTGCACGCAGAAAATTCATCAGGTCGGAAAGCGACCGTTACATTCTACCCCACTAAAATAAAGATTCCATCCTCGGAATCAACAACACTAATCAGTAAACAGGAAAGGATAACGCTCTCTCATCTCCTCCTCACGCTCCCAAGTGGACTCTCCAGGTGATCCGTGACGCCACATCACTCTCACCAGGTCGACTACCTTATTCCTCAATTGCTTCTGTCGACGGTCCAAAATCTGCACAGGCTGCTGGTCATACGTCAGGTCCGGGCGGATCGTAATCTCGGAGAAATCCACATTGTGCGACGGATCACTGACGTACCGACGTAACTGAGATATGTGGAATACGTCGTGAACTCCCTCCAAAGATGGTGGCAGAGTAAGGCGGTAGGCCACTGATCCCACACGCTCAAGCACATCGAATGGTCCGATATACCTCGGGCTCAGCTTTCCCTTCCTCCCGAAACGAATAACTCCGCGGTTCGGAGAAATCTTCAGGAAGACGTGATCCCCTGGCTGGAACTCCAATGGTCTCCTCTTGGCATCAGCCCAATGCTTGATTCGATCCTGCGCAACTCTGAGCTTCTCCCTGATGTCTCTCACGACTTCCACAGCTTCCACTATCATCTTTGGACCCAACAGCTCTCGATCTCCAATGTCATCCCAGCTCAGTGGCGATCGACATTTCCTTCCATATAAGGTAGCAAACGGCGCCATGCCAATGCTCGCCTGGTAGCTGTTATTATATGAAAACTCCACCAAGTGAAGATGGTCCTCCCAAGATCCCTTCAAATCGAGGGTACAAGCTCGCAGCATATCCTCCAGTATCTGAATAGTCCTCTCGGACTGGCCATCGGTCTGCGGGTGGTACGCCGTGCTGAAACTCAGACTCGTACCCAAATTCTCCTGCAGACTTCTCCAGAACTGAGATGTGAACCTTGAGTCTCTGTCAGACATGATGCTCACGGGGACTCCGTGTAAGCGTACGATCTCCTGCACGTACACGGTCTACGTCACAACTATTTCCGAGAGGAAAATTTAAAAGAGGAGAAAAAACGAAATTTTTACCTCCAGATATTTCCTCGCCAAGACTTCCGTAGACTGGCCCACTCGGAAGGGGATGAAATGCGCAGACTTAGTTAACCGATCAACGATCACCCAGACTGCGTCGTTCTGTTTCGGGGTCCGAGGCAAACCAGTCACGAAATCCATCGTAATATGTTGCCACTTCCACTCCGGAATAGGAAGTGGTTGTAGCAATCCAGCCATACGATGGTGCTCAGCCTTCACTTGTTGGCATAACAGACACTTGGCAACGCTCCGTGCCACACTCCTCTTCATGCCAATCCACCAGTAATTCAGACGGAGGTCCTTATACATTTTAGTGCCACCAGCATGTATAGAATAAGGCGAGCTGTGAGCCTCGCTCAAAAGCTCCTCACGAACATCACCTGCAGGTACGCAGAGTCTGCTGCCGTACCGCAGCGAACCATCCTCATGAATCACGAACTCCGTCCGTAGTCCAGCTTCAACCTGCCTCCTGATCCTCTGCAACTTCGGATCACCTGCCTGTGCTGCCTTGATCCGATCCACAATAGTGGACTGAATCTGCAAATTCATGAATGAATGAACCACACCAGGTAGGACGACCACTAAATCCATCTCTTTCAGCTCCTGCTGAATCCTCCAGTCGGCAGTATGCATCATCGCAGTAGGAAGTCTACTCAAGGCATCGGGCACTACGTTCACCTTCCCTGGGTGATACTGCAAGTCTATCTCATAGTCAGCCATGAGCTCTAACCATCGTCTTTGTCGCATGTTGAGCTCCTTCTGCGTAAATATGTACTTCAAGATTTTGTGATCGGTGAAAATCTTCATGCTCTCACTCAGCAAGAAGTGCCTCCAGATCTTCAGTGCAAATATCACCGCTGCCAACTCCAGATCGTGCGTCGGGTAATTCTTCTCATGAGTCCTCAACTGGCGAGAGGCGTACGTGACCACGTGGCCATGCTGATGCAAAACGCATCTTAGGCCCTTCCATGAAGCATCACAATATACCTCGAAGCCTCCGCTCCGATCCGGTACTGCCAAAACTGGTGCTGTGGTCAAACTCGCCTTCAAGATACTGAAGGCCTCCTCACAAGCATCTGACCAAAGGAACTCAACATCCTTCTGATCGCTCCGGAATGTAACCAAAAAGTGCGACCGTGTAGTTTTACCGCAAGCGCACGGTGTAGCGGCGAGCGGGTTATCGAACACAGGGAGGACGAATGGATGTGCATGCTCCAATCAACCTGGCTATTTAAGAACAGAAAAGAGAGAATTTGCCTTTGGCGATCCTGTCACAATCGTCAGACAAAGTACGGAAATATCAAATCCAATAAAGAACGTCTAGGGAATGGGGAATCCCCGCTACTCACCGTATCTCGTCAATGTGGTTCATTGGTATCAAAATTTGCTAGAATAAAATTTTGGATGAACTAGTTGCAACTAAATGTAATACCTGGCTCACGCTCTCGCGCAGTTGCCTGTCTATAGCTATCCTAGGTTCGGGTCCAATCTCTTGCAAACCCTAGCCTAGGAAAGCTAGCATTAGGATCAACATCATCGTTCAATCGCGCCCCGAGCCCACTCTCGTGCAAACTCGGGCCACGACCTAGGTTGGGATAGTTCCTACCCGTCCAATCTCTTGCAAACGGGTATCAGCACGGAAATGCAACCGAAAACCCTAGTATCGGTCCAATCTCTTGCAAACCGATACTACGGAAATTCGATTCCAACCCAATTCGGATTTCTAGGGTTTCCTATCGAATTGGGATCCAATCTCTTGCAAATCCCAATCGATATTGAATACCTAGCTATCCGTAATAAATCGATCCCAAACTAACCCTAATAGCAATTCTAGCTAAATTTCTACCAATTCATCACAAATCTGAAATTGGGCTCGTAGGGTTCATCCCCACGCCCCAAGACGTGGAGACTACTCACAATTCATAGCACAAACACAAAAATAATCAATGAAATTGACAAGAGAATTCATCACAATATTGAGATAAGCGATAAAAATAGTATTTTTAGAGGGGAGAGACACAAACCAATGGAGTTCTTCAAATAATCCAACAAAAATCAACTTTTTTCTCCTCTCCAATCACAAGAATAAAGCTAAAAAGTTAATCTAAAAGCTGCAAAAATCTAAGAGAAAAGCCCCCTAACCTAGGGTAAAAACATGGGTTAAATACCCCCCAAAATCGTCCAAAAAACTGTGACCAAAATGCCCCTGCGCAGCCTGAAATCCGCAATTTTCGCTACAGGCAGCGCGTCGCACTCGACCGAGTGACAAAAGTCGCTCGGCCGAGTGAGAAACCCTGTAAATTTCCAGTAAGTCTGGGTCTTCGGGGGTCTTCACTTCGGGCGTCGCTCGGCCGAGTGAGTTGTCGTCACTCGGCCGATGGCTTCTTAGTACTTGGGCGGTCAGCATTTGCCACTCGGCCGAGTGGGTCTTCTGAAGCTAAGGCAGACGAAAAACAGTAAGTTGGCGATTTTTGAATGGCTTCGTCTGAGCGCCACTCGGGCGGACGGGGTCTCGTCACTCGGCCGATGTGGCTTCCGTCGCTCGACCGAGTGCAAACATGAAGTGTGTCCGATCAGGTCGACCGAGCGGTGTCTCGCTGGTCGGCCGAGTGACTCCTCACTCGGCCGAGTGGGACACCAAAAATGCCCAAACAGCTTGTTTTGGCCTCCTCGTCGCTCCTGTGACGTTCTTTCTTCTTCCGCTCCTCTCCAATGGCAAAATACCCCTCGGGGAGGTCATCCTTCCTCGTCAGCTTCGTCATCAGCTCTGTAATCTTCGAGAAATCCTTGATGAACCGCCGATAATAGCCTGCTAAGCCAAGAAAGCTCCTGATATCTGATGCTGACTGCGGAGTCGGCCAATCTCTGACTGCTCTGACCTTCTCCGGATCTACAGATATGCCATCTCCTGACACCACGTGTCCTAGAAACGTGACTCTGACCAGCCAGAACTCGCACTTACTATACTTGGCATATAGCTTATGTCGCCTCAGCGTCTCCAGCACTGTCCTCAGATGACAGCTGTGCTCCTCCTCAGACTTCGAGTAAATAAGAATGTCGTCTATAAAGATGACGACAAACTTATCCAGGAAGTCGTAGAAAATCAAATTCATCAAATTCATGAACACAGCTGGAGCATTGGTTACGCCGAAGGGCATAACCACGAACTCATAATGTCCGTACTTCGTCTGGAAGGTTGTCTTCGGAATATCGTCCTTCTTCACCTTCAGTTGATGATATCCGCTCCTCAAGTCCAACTTCGAGAAAACTCTCGAACCTTCCAGCTGATCAAAAATATCGTCGATGCGCGGCAGCGGATACTTATTCTTCACTGTGACAGCATTCAGTCCTCGATAGTCCACGCACATCCTGCATGACCCATCCTTCTTCTTCACGAGCAAAACTGGTGCACCCCACGGTGACACACTAGGGTGGATGAAACCCTTCTGCAGCAACTCATCTAATTGCTTCCGAAGCTCCTCAAGCTCAGTAGGAGCCATCCGATACGGCGCCTTCGATATCGGCTGTGCTCCTGGCATAAGATCAATACCAAATTCTAGAGCTCGGTCGGGTGGCAGACCCGAGATATCCTCCGGGAAGACGTCGTCGAAGTCTCTGACGACTGCTGGTCGGTCGATCTCTATCTGCATAGCTGCGACAATCGGCACCTCCGGCTTGGCCTGAAATCTGATGGGCCCAAGTGACTCGTCTCTGCTACGGAACTCGAACTCCGGATGGCCTGGAATACGGAATACCACCCTCTTGCTGTGGCATTCGATTGACGCGTGGAAGTCTCCCAGCCAATCGATTCCAATAACGACATCGAAATGCGGTAGATCGTGGACGATGAAATCTGCAAATAGTTCGTGTCCACTGACCACCAAGGGAATCGATCGACAACCCAAATTCACAGTCACCACTCCGTTCCATGTGGTGATGTCCCAACACTTAGGAAGTGTATGGGTGGGAATGGAGTGCTTTATTACAAATCTCCGGGATAAGATGCACATGGATGCACCGGAGTCGAACAAAGCCAAGGCAGGGTGAGAGGACACTAGAATGGTGCCTAGGATACGAAAGAACTACGGTCAAACCAAGCTACTCTAACAAACAAGGCAAACAAGACATAGCTAACATTAAGATCTACACTATGAAATGAAAGTCTAGATTCGAAGTATACCTGCAATAACTCCATCCAGCTCCTCAGTCTCAACAGCGGTCATGGTGTAAGCCGGCCTCTGGGGTTGCACTGCCCGCTGAAACATCTGCCTCTGTGGCGCCAAGGGTGGTCCACGTATAGCAGCTCCTCTCTGAACCGGGGCAGGTGCTCTATTCTGTAGCGGGGCTGGTGCTCCGACCATGGCATGACGCGCTCTCGGACAATCCTTAGCTGCATGCGAAGCATCTCCACAAACCAAGCACAATCCCAGCTTCCTCCTACAATTGGTCTGAACATGTCCTGGCTTGCCGCAGAAGTGGCACGGTCCCTTATTCTGAATCTGCATAGATGCTCCTGGCCTCTTGAAAGGCACTGTCTGAACTGGCCTCATCACCGGCCTAGCAGGTGGCCGGTACTGCTCCATGGGACGCTTCCCTCTATCAGCTGGAGGGTCAGGTAGACGCGATATGGTCTCATGGTTCCTCGCGGCATTCAGCACCGCTCCCATGGTCGTGAAATCTGTCGAAGACATAGAAGCCTGAATCTTCGGACGCAATCCCTGACGGAAACGATCAGCTCGTTTCTCCTCCTTCCTCACCATATGTGGGGCAAACCGACTCAGCATCTCAAACTCTGCCTCATACTCGTCGACGGTCATATCCCCATGCTTCAGTTCCACAAATATGCTCAACAGCTCCCTCCTAGCAGCCTTGGTGAAATACTTCTCCTTGAACATCGAGCGGAAGGTCCTCCACTCCACTGGCTTCTGCAGGCGCCTCTCCTCAATGCGCCACCAGTTCCTAGCATTCTCTGTCAGCTGCATCTTCGCTATCTCAACCTGGGTATCATCGGGAATCTTCACAGCAATCAGCTTCTCCTCAGTACTCCGAATCCACTCATCAGCAGCCAACGGTCCTTCCTTCCTAGAAAATGTCTTCGGCTGAAGCTCATTGAACTGCTTCACTCCCGGAGCAGCTCGAGGGGCAGGCGGAGGCGGTGGTGGTGCTACTGGAGGAGCATGGGCAGCACGGTGGGACTGCTGGACCAACTGGTGCTGCACATCCAGCATCTCTTTCATCACACCCAGAAACTGGCGAAACTCTCCGCCCTGGTCTTCCGGAACTCCATCGCCTGAGTTCCCGGATCGGGTGACGCATCGTCCTGCCATTCTATTGTCAAGAAATACAGAGATTAGACTCGTACAATTACTGGATAACAATAAAATGAATGTCAATACTCCTATTGTTCCGTACTTGCAGAAAGAATGGAGACCTGCATGGGCCGCCACTAAAACCTGTCACCCCCCGCTTCCCAAAACAACGGAGGCAAAGCGTGACTAAGGCCCCCTTAGGCCGTGGCAAGAAGCTGATCGCTCCGGGACGTAACCCTAAAGAACGGTTGTAGTTTTACCGCAAGTGCACGGTGTAGCAGCGAGCGGGATATCGAACACAGGGAGGACGAATGACCGTGCTTGTTCTAATCACCCTGGCTATTCAAGAAGAAAGATTTGCCTTTGGCGATCCTGTCACAATCGTCAGACAAAGTGCGGAAATATCGAATCAAATAAAGAACGTCTAGGGAATGGGGAATCCCCGCTACTCACCGTATCTCATAAATGTGGTTCGTTGGTTTCAAAATTGCTAGATTGAGATTTTGGATGGACTAGTTGCAACTGAATGTAGAACCAAGCTCACGCTCTCGCGCTGTTACCGGTCTATAGCTATCATAGGTTTGGGTCTAATCTCTTGCAAACCCTAGCCTAGGAAAGCTAGCATTAGGGGTCAACATCATCGTCCAATCGTGCACCGAGCCCAATCTCTTGCAAACTCGGCTCGCGATCTAGATTGGGATAGTTCCTACCCGTCCAATCTCTTGCAAACGGGTATTGGCACGGAATTGCAACCGGAAACCCTAGTATCGGTCCAATCTCTTGCAACCCGATACTACGGAAATTCGATTCCAACCCAATTCGGATTTCTAGGGTTTCCTATCGAATCGGGATCCAATCTCTTGCAAATCCTGATCGGTATGGACTCCTAGCTAACCGTAGTAAATTGATCCTAATCTAATCCCTAGATATCAATTCTAGCAAAATTTCTACTAATTCATCACAAATATGAAGTTGGGCTTGTAGGGTTCATCCCCACGCCCTAAGACGTGGCGACTACTCACAATTCATAGCAAGATCACAAAAATAATCAATGAAATAAGCAATAGAATTCATCACAATATTGAGATATGCAATAAAAATAGAATTTTTGGGGAAGAGAAAGACAAACCAATGGAGTTCTTCAATTAATCCAACAAAAATCAAACTTTGCCTCCTCTCCAATCTCAAGAATAAAACTAAAAAGCTAATCTAAAAAGTTGCAAAAAATCTAAGGAGAAGCTCTCCAAAACTAGGGTAAAAACATGGGTTAAATAGCCCCAAAAATCGTCCAAAAACTGTGACCAAAATACCCCTGCGCAGCCTGTTTTCCGCAATTTTCGCTACAGGCAGCGCGTCGCACTCGGCCAAGTGACAAAAGTCGCTCGGCCGAGTGAGAAACCCTGTAATTTTCCAGTAAGTCGGGGCCTTCAGGGGTCTCTACTTCGGGGGCGGCTCGGCCGAGTGAGTTGTCGTCACTCGGCCGATGGCTTCATTGTACTCGGGCGGACGGGATTCTCCACTCGGTCGAGTGGGTCTTCTGAAGCTCAGGCAGTCGAAAAACAGAAACTTGGAGATTTTTGAAGGGCCTCGTCTGGGCGCCACTCGGGCGGACGTGGTCTCTTCACTCGGCCGATGTTGGTCTCCGTCGCTCGGCCGAGTGCACATAGGAATCGTGTCTGATCTGGTCGGCCGAGCGGTGTCTCGCTGGTCGGCCGAGTGGGTCCTCCACTCGGCCGAGTGGGACACTAAACATGCCCAATATGCTTATTTTGGCCTCCTCCTCGCTCATGCGACGTCCGTTCTTTTTCCGCTCCTCTCCAACAGTAAAATACCCCTCGGGGAGGTCTTCGGTGACCCTCTGGAGTAAGTGCATCTCGAGATCACTCCAAATCACGCCAAATCACCTGAAATGCGACAAAAACAACAAATCGTGAAAAGCATCGCAATATCGTTGATATATCGTGGAAAACATGATTTGGGCGATCTAAATGGCATGCAAAAATGCGGAAAAAAGGTGTAAAATAAGGAGTGATCAAAATCCCCCAAGCTTGCCTCTTACTCGTCCTCGAGGAAGATAAGTAAATGGCGAACCCGGTGGAATTGGAAAACGAAAATGGCGAAAAATGAAAAATGAAAAACGGAGAAGAATGTAAAACGAAATGAAAATAAAGAAGAGAGAAATAAGCGAAGAGGTAAGCTACTAGATCATTTTCTCAGGACGGGGGTTTCACTTACTCATATAGCATGCACCGAATGAAAAACTCATGTCAAAAGATTTTATTTTGATATCATAGTATAATAGTGCAAATAGAAATGGAAAACCCCACGAACAACGATATAATCATGAAAAACGGAATAATTTTAAAATTAACATCGTCTGAATCATTTAAAGCGGTATACAAATCACAGATCACACACTTTTCAATTGAATGCTTTCTATCAGGAGTATAAGAGTATCACACAATAGAATAGAGAGAGAATAGAAAAGTATGGATTTCATGAAATGAACGCTAGGCTTAGATTTCTGGATTTCGTAAAGCTAGAAATAATCTCACCGAGTATAGAATATTACTTAGCCTAGGTTGTCGTGCAACGTCAAGTAGTCACTCTCTCACACATCAATGGATCCCCTCCCCCAAGCTTATCTATAAGCGTGGTGACATAAAAAAAAATATTCACATCCCCATTTTTATATAGCTCCAAAGGTAATAAGAAGAAAGAAGAAAGAAAGAAAGTGAGATGGGATCTTTTATTGAGGATTTTTCCTCTTTTCTCTATTTTTTTTGTTATTGTTTTTTTTTCTTTTTTTTTTCAATATAGCATATATACACAACGATCCCAACTCGAAGAGAGATAATGATGTACAAGAATGTTTTTTCTCTCTTTTATTATTTTTTTTAGAGAATAAGAGATTTGGAGCTAGGAATTAGTAGCGGGGGAAATGCCATAAAATAGAATCGCTAAGGGGAGATTCACCAATGATTTTAAAAGTAGAGAAATGATGTTCAAGATTTATGGAGAAAGAAATAGATATAACTCTCGGTTCACTCTATAAGACATGCACGACAACTTCAGCAGGGTAATCTAATCTACTCAGTTTCGATCACAAAAAAGCTAACTAATCCAGATTTATCATAGCTAACATCATTCAATCATCCTGAAGTGAAGTGTGCAATTCATGCATATAGAAGTGATATAGGAAAAAGAAATCAGTACTCCAGATATAAGCATTCAATGCGTGAATCTTGGTGTGTTTCTGTGATAGCATACATATGAATATTCAGACTCAGCTAATAATAGAATTTCATCCATTTTCATGTGGCAAAAGTGTGGGTTACTATTCCTAAATGCAAGGCAAGTCATAGCATATGATATCAGAAATAAAGTCTAAGACATGACAAATATAGCATGCATATAGAGTAAGCTAAATCCAACGTCATCATCATCATAGAAAAGTCATCTCTAGTATGAGATGAAAAAGAAATAAAGATAAAGGGAAAAAAAGAACTATTTACAATGCGGCACACAGAAAAAATAAGAAAAACGTGATGCATGGCAAAATAAAAGAAAAATGATGAAAAATAAGTGCAAAAGCGAAAAATGGTGTGAAAAACTAAAAATAAAGGTGGCAAATCGAAAAAGAACGTGAGAACTCACTCCCCCAAGCTAAATGGCACAGTGTCCTCAATGTGCAAAGTGTGGCACACCGAGAGACAAGAAATTTGAGGGGAAGGTGAGGATGCATGCATGATGAAAAGAAAAATGAAAATAAAAAGAAAGAAAAAGACATGAAAATTATGATGCAGACATGATGCATGCACAGATAGGAGTGATATAGATATATAAGAGTGTCACCAAACACGCTCCCTCTCTCCCAGAAAAGATATATAAATATATGGTCGTCATGAGAATCCCAAAATAAGTGAGGGGAGGGGGGGGTGGGCAAAAGTGCAACATGACCCAGCAGAAACGGGCAGCACAACGGCAAAAAGGAATCGATGGCATCAAGGGTGCCTAGGAAGGTGGTGCTGCACCGTCTCCGTCCTGAGGCGGAAGTGGTGGTGGTGGCTGGACAGGCCGCTGAGCGGGTGTGGGTGTGGAAGTGGTAGCAGGTCGAGTGTGTGTGGAAGTGTGGGTGGGAACCTACTGGGTGGGTGGTGGTACGCGCGGGAGACGCTCCAGGACTTGAGTAAGACAGTAGTGAATCTGCGGGAGCAGGTCAAAGCGGTCAGCCATCGCAGAGACGGTGGAGGACAGGGTCCTAAGGCCGCCTCTGAGGCCACTCACCGCCCCCTCTAGAGCACGAATGCTCTGAAGTACAGTGTCGGGGGGAGGTGGTGCAGAGGGACGCACCGGTCGGAGCTGTGCAGGGCGTGGCTGGCGTACTCGAGTCGCGTATGTGACGGGCTCAGCGGGGAAGGGTACGAAAGGTGTTGTGCTCACAAATGTGGGCCTGGCCTCAGTGTGAGGCCGGGGCATCGGCTGGTGAGAAGTGGAGGCGAGCAGCAACGAAAGAAGAATGCAAAAGTGGCAGCGAGGCGGCCAGAGAGGTCAGTGGCACAGAAGTGTGGACAGACGCCACGACGCTCTCGGAAAATACAGTAGGGGTGGAGACAGAGGTGACTACCGCTGGGGTGGAAGCGTGTGGACCAAAAGGCGCAACCCCAGCGGAGATCATGCTAGCCATGGTCTCCACGACCACGGCAAACAAGGGCTCTCCGCTCTCAACAAAGGTCGGTGGGCGATCGGGGAGTGCGGAGCAAAGAGGCTCGACGGACAGAGGGCCGGTGGGTGGCGGTGGGAGTGGTGGTGACAGCCTCGGAAGTGGTGGAGGTGGTGGAAGTGGGCTCAGCTGAGGTACTCCCGACACCGACAGAGGTGTTAGGAGCGGCGGAAACATCGGGGGATAGGCTGAGGGGGCCACAGGGTCAACAGGTTTGGCGGCAGGCTCGGCAGGGGCAACAGGGGTCTACAAGGGCAGCGTGGGCCTGCTCGGCCTCCTCGGCCTCGTGCACGTAAGCAGCAGGGATGAGAACATCCATCGCAGGGAGCCAGTCAACGTGGGGCTGGTGCAATCTGAGTCTGAGCAGGGCTCGGGAGAATCATGTAATCGGCACCGTAGGGGCCGTGCAACCAGACCCAGTGACGCTCACCGTACGGACGAAGCATCTTCATCCGGGCCATAACATCTATTGACAGAGAAGTGGGGCCCGGGACTCGTCGCAGGTCGTCGGGGAAATCCTCGCCGGTCATAAGAGCAAGCAAGGTGATCAGGCCGCCGCAGCATATCGGTAAGCGAGCGCCCACCGATACAATGATGCGGTCCAAAAACCAAGCCGCGACATCAATCACGACGGCGGGGACCAGCTCATCGCCATCCCTAGATAGAGCTCTGGGACGTGTCATCGCGTAGAGCATATAGAGCTCTGGCGTAGACATCGTGCCCGGCTCATATCTGGCCAAAAAGGTCGTCGCCATAAGGCGCTGAGCAATGCGGAGGCAGGGATGGACAATGGCCGAGGCCTTGGCCCTACTAGGGTCAAAGGCAGCGTGAAGACCCGTAATCCGGGCCCAGAAGGCACCGGCGTCGAAGGAAGGTGGGGGGATATGGGTGGGGCCATCACCGCGATCGGCTCCGGGGACAGCGGGCCACGAGAAAAACGCTCTCATCATATCGAGAGTGACCTGGCACTCCCGATCCATGAACCGGAACGAGCATCCCTCGTCGGTCCGGGCGATCGAACTAAGAATCTCAAGTGTCGGGCGGGGTGAACGTGTCCGCCGACACCTGAAAGAAATCTCGCCAGCCCACGTTGTCGTACAACGTGAGCATCCCCTCTAGTACCCCCAGGCGTCCTAGGTCAGCGAGGTGTGCAAACCTGGAGGGTACGATTCGAGCGCTGGGAGATACGCTCGAAGATGGCGCGGTGTGCGTCGTCTCGAAACGTAATCCCGAGCGGCCTCGACCAGTGGAGCCGGAGGTGGTGGCTGTGCGGCGGGGGAGTGGCTGTGCGGGCTGTGTGGGCGCTGCAGGCTGTGCGGGGTGTGCGGGGCCTGCAGGCTGTGCTGGGTGGATGGGGTGTGTGGGAGACGGTGGAGGAGAGTCCTCCAACTCGTGGGAGGGGTCGGCATCATCCGACCGCTTCCGCTTGGCGGAAGCTCTCTTCGACCGAGGCCGTGTCCGGGGCGGCATATCGGCCCCGAGCTCGCCGAAAAACGTGAAAAGGTGTGGGCGTGTGCAAAATAATGGAAAGAGTGTACCCCGACACGCCGCGAGTGCTAAGCAATGGAAGTGTGCGAAGTCAGCGCCTCCACGAAGCTCAAATCAGTCCCGAGAAGCTCCCCTGGGCTCCCCTAAGCTTCCAAAAACAACCTGCGCATGAAATGGCGATATCAGCGGGTAATATTCAAAACGTATGGAGCATTAGGGGTATCACAGATAAATTTAGAAATTGATTTGGGTTAGGGGTTCGTTAAGCACATGGATCCTCGAAAAATACACAAAAAGAGGCGAAAAAGGCGAAATAGGGGGTACCGGAGGCGATCGGGAGCGGCGGCCGCCGGCGGCGACTCGGGCGAGGCGTCGGCGGGTGCTCGGCCGGCGGTGGCTGGCCGAGCGGCGGCGCGAGGTGGCCGGTCGGGCGAGTGGGGGGGCGCGAGCGAGGGGAGTCGGGCGAGGGGAGCTGAAGAGTCGGGGTGCGATTGGGTTTTGCGTTTCGAAAATCGCGCCCCCCCTCGGTCCTTATATAATAAAAGTTACGACTCGGCCGAGTGACGTGGTCACTCGGCCGAGTGACGTGGTCACTCGGCCGAGCGAGGTCAGTGGAAATTTCCTCCTCGCCTACACTTCGGCCGAGTGGCCTTGCCAGCCTCGGCCGAGTGGAGTAAGTCCATTCGGCCGAGTGGCTCAAGCTACTCGGCAAGACTCACCCTAGGAGTGTATCCGTTTTACTCGGCCGAGTGACAATATATACTCGGCCGAGTAGCAGTTATACTGAAATGAGGAAAATAAACAGAGAGTTGGGTACATCAGACTTCCCTCGTTCGTAAGCGGCTCGGCCGGACGAACTTCTGTACTCGGCCGAGTGACTAGTATGCTCGGCCGAGTGAGCCTTGTGTTCTGCTGTTTGTCTTCGTTTGGGCCCTAAACTCCGTCTTTCTTCCTCCAGTCGATTCCATCTTCCTCCTAAGCATCGAGCGCCTTCTTGGGGCGCTCCTCGTCGTCTCGTTCATCCTCCTCATGATGGATTTACCTATCTCCTCTCCTGTCAAGAAAAATAGGACCCGTTATCACAAAATTTTCGGGCGAACGACTCAAAACACTAAAAATTTCTAAAACGAAAATAAAGAAAAAGTAAAAATAAAGCAAAAACCGTCGGGTTGCCTCCCGACAAGCGCTCGTTTAAGGTCGTGAGCTCGACCCCTTATAATTTTCAATCAATGTGGGATGTTTGGTGCATATGAGATGCACCCATCAAACTTTCCAGGGAGCGCGCTTGGATTTGCACGTGGCGGCGTGTTCTCCCTCGGTGGTCTCCCATCTCGAATAGTGTTGGGGGGAGGCTCCCCCAAGCTAGCATTTTCTCCGGTCAACGGTTTCATCGGTGATGCCGATTTCCGTACCGGAGGAGCTTTCTTTGGAGACTTTAATTTTGAGAGGTTACAGAGCTCTCGGATCCTTGCGACATCAGCGTCGCCTTCATCATCTTCAGCGGAGAGGTCGGGGGAATCATCTTTCTTCTCATTTTGGCCTAAATCTGGGCCTTCCTCGAAATCTTCATCGAATAGAGCGCCAATAGAGTGGGGGGATCGCCTCCTCAATTACCTCATCAAGGAGGTATGAAAGATCATCCGGCCGTCCCTTAAGCAAATATATTCTATTGGTTTCGCCCGTCGGGACTCCCTCGGAATAGTGTTTGAGCCTCTGACCATTTACTTTGAACGTGGAACCGTCCTTGCTCTCCAACTCGAAAGCTCCTCCCGGTTGTATATGCTTGATGGTGAAAGGTCCGGACCAACGTGACCTCAACTTACCAGGAAATAGTCGGAGCCGGGAATTATAGAGCAAGACATTGTCTCCTACTTTGAAGTCCGTGACGGTTATGCGGGCATCGTGGAAAATCTTGGTCCTTTCTTTGTAAATTCTTGAGCTTTCGTAGGCTTCTCTTCTTATCTCATCAAGCTCGTTGATGTCCAAGAGTCGCCTCACCGCCGCACTCTTGTAATCATACTTAAATGTTTTGATGGCCCAATACGCGCGGTGCTCCAACTCTACGGGTAAGTGGCAAGCTTTCCCATAAACGAGCCGAAACGGTGTGGTGCCTATGGGAGTGCGAAAGGCCGTGCGATATGCCCATAGAGCATCGTTTAGCTTCATTGACCAATCCTTTCTAGATCGATCCACCGTCTTTTCGAGAATTTGCTTAATTTCTCTATTTGAGACTTCCACTTGGTCGCTTGTCTGGGGGTGATATGCCATGCCAACTCTATGATTTACCCCGTACTTCTTTAGCATGGCTTCAAACTTGTTCTCTATGAAGTGGCTTCCCCCGTCGCTTATCAAGGTACGAGGCACTCCGAAGCGTGGGAAGATATTTTGCTTAAAGAACTTGGAGACGACCCTTGCATCATTAGTAGGGGTGGCAATTGCTTCCACCCATTTGGAGACATAGTCAATGGCCAATAGGATGTATTTGTTACCATTGCTCGACGGAAATGGCCCCATGAAGTCTACTCCACAACAATCAAAAAGCTCGATTTCTTGGATTGGTCTCATCGGCATCTCATTGCGCTTGGAGATATTCCCGGTCCGTTGGCATCTATCGCACCCCTTCACAAAAGGGTGGGGTGTTCCTAAACATTGTTGGCCAGAAGAATCCGCTCTGCAAGATCTTAGCGGTTGTTTTAGAGGCGGCATGATGTCCTCCGCATGGTAGACCGTGGCAATGCAAAATGATGGATGTCGCCTCCTCTTTAGAAACACACATACGAATGACACTATCTTTGCATATATTGAAAAGGTAGGGATCTTCCCAAAAATAGCTACGGACCTCATGCAGAAATCTCCTCTTTTATTGCGTAGACATCCCATGCGGTTTGATTCCACAAGCCAAGTAGTTGACGAAGTCCGCGTACCAAGGTACTTCACCGGTCCTTATGGCATATAGCCTCTCATACACGAATGTGTCGTCGATAGGCAAACTCTCGTCCTCCTTGTCGCGCATGAGCCTAGATAAATGATCCGCCACGACATTGTCCATACCCTTCTTATCTCTGATCTCTAAGTCGAATTCTTGCAACAACAGTATCCACCTAATCAACCGAGGTTTGGCCTCCTTCTTGTTTATAAGATACTTCAATGCCGCGATGGGTCGGTGTGGACGATCACCTTGGAACCGAGGAGGTAGGAGCGAAATTTCTCTATGGAATAGACGACCGCTAGAAGCTCCTTTTCGGTAGTTGTGTAGTTTTTCTGCGTGTCATCCAATGTCTTGCTCGCATAGTATATCGCATTAAGCTTCTTATCTTTTCTTTGTCCCAATACCGCTCCAATGGCTTGGTCGCTAGCATCACACATTAGCTTAAAAGGAAGGCTCCAATCCGGCGGTTGTATGATGGGCGCAGAGACTAGTGCTTCTTTCAAGGTGTTGAAGGCTTGTAAGCATTCACCTGAAAAAATAAAAGGAATATCTTTAGCGAGCAAAGAGGTAAGTGGTCGGGCAATCGAGGCGAAATCCTTGATGAAGCGGCGGTAAAACTTCGCGTGACCAAGAAAGCCTCTAATGCCCTTGACATTAATAGGAGGAGTGAGTTCTCGATTACCTCAATCTTTGCTTTATCTACCTCAATCCCTCTCGAAGAGACTAGGTGTCCGAGAACTATACCTTCCGTGACCATGAAGTGACACTTCTCCCAATTGAGAGTGAGATTGTTTTGTTGGCACCTTTTTAGGACTTTAGTAAGATTTTCCAAACAAGAGTCAAAATCACTTCCATAAACCGAGAAATCATCCATAAAGACTTCCAAAATATTTTCAAAGTAATCGGAAAATATGGATGTCATACACCTCTGAAAGGTGGCGGGAGCATTACAAAGGCCAAACAGCATCCTACGGTAGGCATAGGTGCCATAGGGGCAAGTGAAAGTTGTCTTCTCTTGGTCATCTCGTGCAAAGGGATTTGGAAGAATCCCGAATACTCGTCTAGATAGCAAAAGTATTTATGTTTTGCGAGGCGTTCAAGCATTTGATCAATGAAGGGCAATGGGTAATGGTCCTTTCGGGTGGCTTTATTGAGTTTCCTATAGTCAATGCACATTCGCCATCCCGTGACGGTGCGCGTAGATATGGGCTCACCTTTCTCATTTTTTATGACAGTCATCCCCCCTTTCTTGGGGACGACGTGAACTGGGCTAACCCATCTACTGTCTGAGATAGGATAGGATTATACCGGCTTCTAGCAATTTTAGGATTTCCTTTTTAACCACCTCCTTCATGTTCGGGTTTAACCGCCTTTGAGGCTCTATGGAGGTGGCGTCGGTATCCTCCAAATGGATCCTTTGTGTGCAAAGCCTAGGGCTTATCCCTTTTAGATCGGAGATAGTGTATCCCAGGACATCTTTATTGCTCCTAAGAACGTCTAGGAGTTTTTCAAGTTGGTCTGGCGCGAGGGTGGGAGTTTACTATCACCGGGAAAGTTAATTTGTTACCCAAAAAGGCGTACCTTAGATTCGGAGGTAATTGTTTAAGTTCTACCTGAAGAGGCGCCTCTCCTTCTACTTCATCGGCTCGCATGAGTTTCGCTCATTCCTTGCCATCCGGGTCTAGCTCGTGCTCAGGTGGCGCGCTCTCTTGTGAAGAGTCAGACTCACTACTTAGTGAGGATGATGCATCGAAATAAGCGCTCTCCGATTCTACGCTAGCTTCGTTAGAGCTTTCACTCGGCTCTGGTTCGTCCCTGGAATCATGAAACACATCAGACGATTCATAGAAGCAAGAGTAAGTGTCATGGGGTGTAACTCCTGAAAGCTGGTTTGCTCTGAAGATCCTCCCGGAGTATGGCGATCCTCGACACTTGTTCCACCGTTTTCGAAATATAATTTGTCGTCGATCACGTCAACTCTGACATTGCCCCCGATAGTCCCCTCCGGGGAGATCTGGTCCATCACGAAACTAGCAAACAGTTGTTCGTCGGGGTCCTTGACGTCGATAGCAAAAGCTCCGGTAGCGTGGACCTCATCGACAAGCTCCTTAAGGAGGACTGTGAAGGAGTCATAGTCTTCCTGACTGAGTTCTATTGTTGACATTGCATTCTCCATTCTTCCTGCAAAGGCCTTATGCAAAATACAAGGAGAATGTGCGAACAGAAGAGAGTAAAGAAAGAGAGAAAGAAGAAGTAACCGGGTTGTTTATGACGAACACCGTCTAAACGCCTTCCCCGGCAACGGCGCCAAAAACTTGATCGCTCTGGGACGTAACCCTAAAGAACGGTTGTAGTTTTACCGCAAGTGCACGGTGTAGCAGCGAGCGGGATATCGAACACAGGGAGGACGAATGACCGTGCTTGTTCCAATCACCCTGGCTATTCAAGAAGAAAGATTTGCCTTTGGCGATCATGTCACAATCGTCAGACAAAGTGCGGAAATATCGAATCAAATAAAGAACGTCTAGGGAATGGGGAATCCCCGCTACTCACCGTATCTCATAAATGTGGTTCGTCGGTTTCAAAATTGCTAGATTGAGATTTTGGATGGACTAGTTGCAACTGAATGTAGAACCAAGCTCACGCTCTCGCGCTGTTGCCGGTCTATAGCTATCCTAGGTTTGGGTCCAATCTATTGCAAACCCTACCCTAGGAAAGCTAGCATTAGGGTCAAAATCATCGTCCAATCGCGCACCGAGCCCAATCTCTTGCAAACTAGGCTCGCGATCTAGATTGGGATAATTCCTACCCGTCCAATCTCTTGCAAACGGGTATTGGCACGGAATTGCAACCGGGAAACCCTAGTATCGGTCCAATCTCTTGCAAACCGATACTACGGAAATTCGATTCCAACCCAATTTGGATTTCTAGGGTTTCCTATCGAATCGGGATCCAATCTCTTGTAAATCCCGATCGGTATGAACTCCTAGCTAACCGTAGTAAATTGATCCCAATCTAATCCCTAGATATCAATTCTAGCAAAATTTCTACTAATTCATCACAAATATGAAGTTGGGCTTGTAGGGTTCATCCCCACGCCCTAAGACGTGGCGACTACTCACAATTCATAGCAAGATCACAAAAATAATCAATGAAATAAGCAATAGAATTCATCACAATATTGAGATATGCAATAAAAATAGAATTTTTGGGGAAGAGAAAGACAAACCAATGGAGTTCTTCAATTAATCCAACAAAAATCAAACTTTGCCTCCTCTCCAATCTCAAGAATAAAACTAAAAAGCTAATCTAAAAAGCTGCAAAAAATCTAAGGAGAAGCTCTCCAAAACTAGGGTAAAAACAGGGGTTAAATAGCCCCCAAAATCGTCCAAAAACTGTGACCAAAATACACCTGCGCAGCCTGTTTTCCGCAATTTTCGCTACAGGCAGCGCGTCGCACTCGGCCGAGTGACAAAAGTCGCTCGGTCGAGTGAGAAACCCTGTAATTTTCCAGTAAGTCGGGGCCTTCAGGGGTCTCTACTTCGGGGGCTGCTCGGCCGAGTGAGTTGTCGTCACTCGGCCGATGGCTTCATTGTACTCGGGCGGACTGGGATTCTCCACTCGGCCGAGTGGGTCTTCTGAAGCTCGGGCAGCCGAAAAAACAGAAACTTGGAGATTTTTGAAGGGCTTCGTCTGGGCGCCACTCGGGCGGACGTGATCTCTTCACTCGGCCGATGTGGTCTCCGTCGCTCGGCTGAGTGCACATAGGAATCGTGTCTGATCTGGTCGGCCAAGCGGTGTCTCGCTGGTCGGCCGAGTGGGTCCTCCACTCGGCCGAGTGGGACACTAAACATACCCAATCTGCTTATTTTGGCCTCCTCGTCGCTCCTGCGACGTCCGTTCTTCTTCCGCTCCTCTCCAACAGCAAAATACCCCTCGGGGAGGTCGTCGTGACTAAGGCCCGCTTAGGCCGTGTCGAGAATCCCGGACCCAATAAGCGTATGTGTGGTACTCCAAGACGAAGGAACAGGTCCCTGCATGTTAGTACAGAAAAATAAAAGTACTGAAATAGAAAACATTCATTTTATTCCAAAGATATCAATCCAGAGTACTGAGAGTCTAACAAAAGCCTGAGTCGGGTACAACGACAGAAAAGTAATCTACTGGTGCAAGCACCCAACCTAGACAGAAAGTAAACGTTGCTACGCACCCAACAAAACTACGATGGAGCCTCTGAATCGTCAACATGAAGATCCCTAACTCTGGTCCTCTTCGGGCACGTACTCAGGATCGACGTCCTCCGGCTCTACGTCCTCGGGTAGCTCTGCCTCGTCGACGTACTCTGGCTCCACACCTGACGTACATCACCAAAAGAAGTGAACTATACGTCAGGTAAAGTCTACAAAAGCGGTCAGACTGTACTGCAAGTGTACCGAACTATTAAACATCAGTTTACTGGTTGATTAACATGCTGGGTTATAACAATGTAACAAAAAGAAGTAACGCAGCAGGAAAGTAAAGCATAGCAAGTAGTAGTCGTAGCATGTGCTACAGACTACGGGACTAACCTAAAGGGGTCGTGACAAGACGTGACAAGACCAGCAAGACAGGATAGGACACGACAAGACAAGACACGTGTGACTCGAAGGGTTCATGCCTTACAGTTCGAGGGGGATCAGACCCTCTTACGGTACGCATGCTCAACCTTACCCCAACCCAAGTGCTCAAGACAAGTCCGTACAAGGGATCACTCGGAGAGTGCCCTATTGCCTGCAGGATGTGTATCAGTACAAGGGATCACTCGGAGAGTGCCCTATTGCCCGCAGGTTGTGTATCCGTACAAGGGATCACTCGAAGAGTGCCCTATTGTCCGCAGGCTGTGTATCCCTACAAGGGATCACTCGGAGAGTGCCCTATTGCCCGCAGGCTGTGTATCCATACAAGGGATCACTCGCAGAGTGCCCTATTGCCCGCAGGCTATATATCCGTACAAGGGATCACTCGCAGAGTGCCCTATTACCCGCAGGCTGTGCAAAACAAGACACGACGTGACACGACAAGGATAGTTCTTCTAGGGTGTCCACACGCTCGCACACGCAAAATAACCCTACGGTGTCCAAAGTTGTTGTTATCACGCTTAGACTTCGTCGTCAAGTCTAAGTCGTCGGGACGTCCCGGACGCTATCATTTCACGTCCGGTTCTATTCATTCACAGTCTAATAGTTCTAGCAATCTAAGACCCAAGCACAGTAAAAAAACGCAAGTGAATACACTTGCCTGTGGTGGCGAGTGTGTCGTCTGTCCGGGTCGTCTCGTCCAGTCGTCTCGTCCGCGGTAGTCCGTCTGAAACAGGTCACGACGACGGTGTCAGGTCGCGATTTCAATAAATCCTATTTAGGTTCGTTTCTATGTTGTCGGGACTACCCTAATTGTCAGAGTCACGTTTTGGTGTTTTATCAGCCTAGATCGACCACTACCCTATATGCACAGAAAATTGTCCGATGGTCGATTTCTACAGTGAGTAGCGTTTTACTGGTGCAGAAAAGTAAATTTAATTGTAGTTGTCAAGTTTTAGTTTAGGGTTCAATTTTGCTACGGTGTGGGTTTCGCTACGAGTTAGGGGGAACCAACCTCTCTGGTGTCTGGAGTAGTCCGGACGTTGTGTCTGAACTGTAGGAGATCTGCGGCGTCTCGACTACGGGTAGCATAACCAGACACGTTCTGGTGGCAGTCTGGAGATGAGGGCAGCGAGCGGGAGCATCGGGAAAGCATCCTACCGCTCCGGGAGGTAGCAAACAGTGAAACACGCGTCCGTAACGGTCCAAAGAAGGTTAGCGACGTCTAGAGGCCGCCAAAATAGCGATCAAGAGGCGTCAAACATCGTCTCAACGTCGTCAAAGACTGGTCGAGTGCGCTGACCGGCTTGGGGAGACAACCGAAAAGTTTTTCGGCCTGAGGGTGATCAGTGCTGCGTGGCGATCTTACGGGGACAACACTCCTGCGGGCGGGGTAGCGCGCTGGAAGAGCGCTGTGCACACGGAGTCACGGCGGCAGTCGGGGAGCGCTGTGGAAGCGGGCTGCGCTGTGCGGCAGGCAGTGGCGGCTCAGCGAGGTGTTCTGCATGCGGGCGACGGGACTGTGGATGCGAGGGGGTTCAGGCGAACGCAGATGGGAGTTGCGACGCTGCTGACGGGGTCACGGCGGCGCAGGGAGCCGCGAGGGCGGCTGGAGGGGCCGCGAGTAGGGGAAAAGTGACTGCGGCATGGCCTGTGCGGGCGGCTGAGAGCGAGGGGCACGTGCTCTGGATCGAAGGGGTGCGGGCGGCGGCTTGGCCGTGGATGCGAGGGGAGGAGGCGCAAGAGAGGGGATGCAGGCTGAGAGGGGCCGTGAGTGAGAGAGATAGAAGTGGGAGGGAGAGAGACGCGCGGGGGGGGGGAGAAATTGTTGGCGACGGCTGCAAAACGCATCCTAGGGTTAATTCGTGAATAGGTTTAGGGTTAGGTAGGGTTAGGGTTAGGGTTATTATTATAATAGTTGGTATATGCTATATATCTATAGAATTAAAGTTAAAAGGGGGAGATTAAAGGGGTAGAGGGTGTAGAAAGAGGGAAATTCTAGAGGAGAATAGAAGAAGCAGTTTAGGAAAAAATACTTATGAGAATAATTAGGGATATAGCCAAATTTGGCTATCAAATTTCGAATTTTGAATCTGATTTGGGGAGATCGACGGTCGAGATTTTATCCGAGCGATATCTCTCAATCCGGGCGTCAGAAAAATAGTCCGAAAATATCGGGGCGATCGTGGAGACGAGACGCACAGATCTACGAAGCCTGATCATGTGCTATGCCTACCAAAAATAAATGTAAAATTGGAAACGGCGTTATGAGTCAAATAACTAAAACGCCCCTATCATTCGAAGTCGTTTTGCGAGAAAACGAGCCGTGAAACGACATTCCCAAAAATTACAATAAAATTCTACACTCCCAAATGATCACAACGGCATAACACATCGCTTCTTTCGGAGTACAGAAAGTGCCAAAAAAAATACATGCATGATAAAGCGCGTGCACGCAGAAAATTCATAAGGTCGGAAAGCGACTGTTACACAAAGAGGATCTCAATTATCAGTACAAGGTATCCATTCGTCTCCCCCCCTCTCTATCGTGTTCTTGCTTTAGCCTCTTATCATCTGGATCTGTGAGAATTGGGGTTTGGATCCGTCGATTCTGTCTGTTATTCGGTGGATCATAATGATCTAATTAGATCTATTGTCTTCTTCTTCGATTGCAACCCTCCCTTTGTTAGATTCCATTTCTTTACTATTGTTATCTAGTTTAATTGCGTTAATTGCAAAAATGGGTTTATTTCTTGATATTTTTTGCATGAATTACTGGAAATTAGGGCCATTTTTACTTAAAACCTACCATGAATGGCTATCAAATTTGGTGACCAAGTAATTATTATAATTCAAATGGTGGTAGATAGAAAAAATTATCGAGGGTTGTTGATAACTGGGACATTGCGCTTTTTTTGTATTGGTGAACTCTTGCAAATTTTAGCTTTTGGGATGGCATAATTTGCTACATAATTTGCTTACCACCTATGTACAATCTTCGGAAGCATAAAATTTTATTTTATTGCCATGTTCTCTAGAAGGAAATGTGCTAAATTTCTGTCCCTGTATTAACACATATCAGCAGAGTGCAATTGCCGATGATATCTCAACTAATTGTCTATAAAGATTTCAGTTTGTCTAATCACCCATCATTGTTATCTAAATAAGAGAGAATGCAAAAGACTTTCAACTAAGCGGCGAAATTATGCAGGTTATCGATGAAACACTTAGACTGGGAGGCATTGCAATATTGTTGATGAGGGAGTCAAAAGAGGCTGTCCATTATCAGGGTAAAGACATTTTCGTGGTCATGCTTGTTAAATTTTTCTAGTATTTTCTAAAATTTTTATTATCTTTAAAATTATTAAATTTACTTTTGATAGAATAATAAGCAAAATGCGAAACATGGTTCAGAACGAATCAGAAATGAAGTAGTTAGCCTATAACAAAAAATAATAGTTCTCTGTATTTATATCGGAAAAAATATAAGAAGTTATCTAAGTATTATATAATTGTAATTTTGCAGATTTTACTATTCCCAAAGGGTTCTTTGTGGTACCATTTCTTTCAGCTGTTCATTTGGATGAGAACATATATCCCGGAGCTCTAAAATTCAATTCTTGGAGGTGGATGGACGAGGCGAACAAGGTCAGCGATAGTTATCATCATAGCAGCATTTCCATGTGATATATCAGCAAAATATTATTCTAACAGTAGGTGTCGAGTGCATATGAAAACGTTGTACAACAGACACTTATATAATCTATATACTCCAAAGCATTCATAACTAACTCCGTTTGAACTACTGAGATTGCAATGCACAGAACTCATCAGACCAATAAGATGTGTAGACATCAATAATTTCATATTCCATGCATTTTATTTCCTAAATGTTTTTCCCTCAAGAAGTCTTTCTTTCTTTCTGAAGGAGAAGCGAAATTGGAGAACTAGCCTGTGTTTTTTCCCTTTTGGAGGGAATGCTCGATATTGCCCAGGGGCTTACCTTGCTCGACTTCAGCTTGCTTTCTTTCTACATCATTTTATCACAAAATACAGGTTTGCATGCTCACTTCCTATATAACTGAAGAATTTCTATTGTCTATACCTCAATGGAGGCTCAACTTTTTCCTGATGCATGCATTTCTTGTTTTACCTTTGCATCATTGGTAGACAAGTACGCCATCAAGTTCTAATCAATGTGATGTACTAGTGGGGAGGCTGATTTTTATAAACAACTTATGCTATGCTTGTGGAGAGAAATGCACCCAAATGATCCTGAACCAATTCCCGATCAAATGATTCCTTCCTTTGATAGACAAGTATTTATACATATTCTCCCTTTTGATAGTGTTGTTTTATGCAATATGATGGGTTTTCAATGTTTTTATTTTAGTCAGTAACCTGAAACATGATTTTTTCAATGTTTTTCTATTATTTTGTTCAAGTTTGTTGTAGTTTCTGGACTTACTTCCCTTAGTACCCAAATAATTAATCAAATAATTAGTTTGCAATATTACAGTATGCATGTTGCAGTTTCAATTATTTTGCAATAAGACAGTATGCAATTGCAGCAGATTGTGCCTATTGCTTGGCTCAATATTTGGAAACTGTACATGATAAATATTGGTATTTATTTTTCGCAACTAAAGAGTTTTGCTGCAAAGTTTCTATGAGATTATCACAGATTAGAGTAACTAGATTGGTAAATGTATTGGTTGATGAATCCAAGAGCACATGTTGGGAACATGATTGATATCTCCAGCTGGATCATGCACATGTGGGCTGGCTTGTACATGTGCATGGTCCCCGGGGACGGCCCCCTCACGCGTGTCAGACATTCTCTGGCCACCAAGTAGGGCATGTAGGAATCAAGCCGGCTGGGGCTAATCATCCTCTTGTCTTGGTTGCTGCTACTGTCACATTGATTATTATACAATGACAGCTGATATAGATTAAGGCAAATCTTTTAGTATATTATGATAATTAATTTGAGGAATGGTTGTGTCAAAAATTCTCTCTATTAAGCTACCTCGTTTATTTCATTCACTCACATGTTAGATATCAGAGTATTGTGCATTGTATCTGAGGAGATGGAGAGGTTGTGTACAAACCTGATGGCATATCATTTGGATTATAGCTGTGATTATAGACACCAATGGTTGACATCAATAATAGAGTATCAATGAACTCTCCAGGAGAGGTCCCATAAATTATTGTGCCAAACTGGCAGATAATCACATCAAATAGAACAGCAAAGGGTACCAAACTCCAATAATAAGGTCATGTATTCATCAAACACATACATGATAAACAAAATATATAAGTTAATATCAGATAGTCTTAATGTCTCCAAAGTCAATTCTCAGCATCTTCTTATGAACATATTCAACTTCTGTTTAAGTTTAAAAACAAAGAGGAAAAAAAACCTTATAGCACGATGTCCAGTCACCTTACTTTCTAGTAGGATCCAGTATATTACACTTTGCAGTAGGAGTTCCTTCTGAGCATCATCAGAGAGATTTTGCTTCTGTAAGACATTCACAAGTATATTGCCTTTCTATTTCATCTAGCTTCTGTATCAATACTTTGCAACCTTTTTCACAAGTATTTTTAGTGGAGAAAAGCTTCTGCTATTCTCAGTTAGGGGAGTACTTTACTGTGAAACTTCAGTTGTTTTGAGAGGTAGACCTCTCTATATTTTTACAATATAATGTGTGCAGTATCTTCTCCTCCTCATCCTCTTCCTCCTCCTTCTCACTACTAAAAATTTGACTTTTACCAACGTTTTTATACCAACGTTTTTTTGGCAAATGTCTATTAGTATTCGACATTTTCCAACGTTTATAAGAACCCCAGCAAATGCTAGACTTTTATCAGCGTTTATAAGAACGTTGGTAAATGCTGGGCTTTCCCGGTGCTTCTCGAAAAACGCAAGCAAATGCTGGACTTTTTCCAGTTACCATATAAGCAGTAATATAAACAATAAGAAGAGCGTCCTAAGGTAACACATTTGACAAGTTAATAGAATCATACCAAGTTGTAAATTCTAAAATTCTTCCATATTTTAATATCGACTTGCACTTGTCTCGTATGCTTAAGATCTTATCACATGCCGTAAGAGCAATACATCCATTTAGTTACATCATTGCAAGGTTATTACACTCGAATCACCTGCTCAGGAATACATAGATACTTCAATATCTACAGGAACATTGTTACATTTCACTTCATTTTCCTATATGATGTTAGAAAATGATGAACTTACCTTTGACCAAATACTACAATTATCTAAAATTCATGAATTCCAAAAATTCGATGTCAGTACAGGCCTTTAGTCATCTAAAGCATAAAGTTCTAGCATCTTAGCTGACTCCTACAAGAATGCTGGAGTCGTGAGAATAACCATGGCATTTGTAAATATTTTGCTGATGCCAAGGAACTTAACCTGGAATATTTTCCAAAGTGAGCAAATGACATGTATAATTTTTTGCTCTCTAGCTCTAAATGGTTCTCTAGTTATCTTCACCAAGTTGCAATTAAATTTGCATAAGAATGACTTTTTTAATTATTATTTAATAATAACTTTGCACCGACGGAGAGCTCTGTTGGTACATGCTCTTTATGCACCGACGGGTTCAACCAGCCGTGGTTATTGAACCACTTTGTAGTAGTGGAAATTCATGGCTTTTGTTGAACTTACTGTTGACTAAGCTTTTTGGGCATCAATCTTATAGGATTTGGACCAAAAATAAAGTTGCATCCCTACTCAAAAGACACCCAATTTGTTGACGCTTTAAATTTTTAAAGGTATGTGTTAATTTTATATATTTATACCTCGAATTTCTAATGGTATATATATTATTTTTAAGTTATGAGTTTGATTTGTTCATGGTTGGTGTGGCTTTGTTCTTCTATAGATTTCAAACTGTCGACCAAAAAGCTAAGCTTTCTTCACAGGGGAGTAAAAAAAGTGACACATAACAAAGCATCATTCATGATTAGCCCCTTCTATAGAGACTTTTGCACTTCCAGGATATCTGATGGGGATCGACTGATTGGAGGTTATATTTGAGAGTAATAGGACAGTGCATGCATTAGGAAAATACAAAATACAAAGACATAAAGGAGCACCTAGAGATACAAGTTCTGGAAATACAAAATAAAGTTGTTATGTGGGAACATATAAAGCAGTAACCGTGATAGACAATATTAGAGTAGTACACATTTATAAATAATTTTAGACAGAAATCTATTTCTTCTAGCATGTGTATTGATCTCTGTTGCGTGTAAACATTCATAATTAGTCGTGATTGTTTTTCTTTGTGCTGCATATTCTGGTGTGGATCCAGCTACTACCGGTCTTCAAGTGATTTCAGATGGCAAACCCAAAATCTTAGACATACTGGATTGGTAATAGTTGGCATCTTGAATATATTTGTAATATACTAACAAATGAACTCTATACAGTCTATTGACATTTCTTTAGTTTCTGTTAATTAATTTGTTTCTTGCTTATTTGTAGCATGGGAAGTGGTGATATTGACACTTCCAAAGTAGTGAAGGCTGATGCAAATGGCATTATTGTTGGTGGATCAGGTTTGTTTTTCAGCATTCAGATATTATATTTGACAAGCAATAATGTTTACCTATTGGATGAGAACTTTTTGTAATGCCCTGATAGCTACTGCACAAGTACTAGAGGGGGTTGAATAGTACTTTAAAATAATTAAGAAGATAATTCCTAATTATCATGCAAACTCAACCAACAATGCAGAAATGTAAATGTGAGAACAAAGGAATGCAATCGCAAACAAACGATATAACGGGTTCGGATCCACCCAAGTCTCCCCGACTTGTTTCCGGTGATCCTACGTCCCAAACACCTGGATCCCCTCCGGCTACTTGAGTTAGAAACCTCTAACTCAAATTTGCACTATGAAATACTTGTAGAAAACCTCTACAAGATCAAATCATACACAAATGAAATTGTTACTCCCACAAACCGGGATCACACACAACTCTCACAACCGAGAGTAAAACACGTACAATATCAATGTAATTGAAATATGAAATGCTTACCACAAAACCCTATGCCTTGAGTAAAACTTACGATTTAGGGCAAGAAGGATTTTGGGGAAGATGAAGGCACCAAACCCTAGCTCCAAGATGTTGACCAGCAATGGGATGCTAGGAAGATGTTGGTGACCTTGGATCAAGCTCTTGGCTTGAATGGCTCACAATCAATGTGAATCTCTCTTTGGAAATAAGAGTGAGAGAGAGATTCTTGAGAAATGAATGAACTTGTAAATGAGAATTAATCTTCTCTTTGATTCTCTAAACTTCAACAAATATCAGCCTTGAATGCTATGAAAGAAGCCCTTCAAGTATATATAGGATAGAGGAAAGAGAGAGCAAAAATCGTGGCATTAAATGCTCCAACGGCTCTATTCTGAAGCAGACTAGTCGGTCAAAGAAGGATCACTGACCGACTAGTTTCTCAACTAGTCGACCGGTGATTCAACTTGAACCGACTAACAAGAGAATAGCCAAAAGAGAAAGTTCAGACTTAAAGAACTAGTCGGTCTAAGAAGACTTGCCAACCGACTAGTTTCACAACTAGTCGGTCGGTGAGTGTTCTTTGACCGACTAACAGATGAAATCAAAGTGGCTGAATCCAAAGACAGCTAGTCGGTTTAAGAACAACTTCCAACCGACTAGTTTATCAACTAGTCGGTCGGTCGTTGTGCTTTGACCAACTAATTGTAAACAGTAAGTTAGGCTGAAAAATGGAAGCTCAACTAGTCGGTCTAAGAAGGATTCCTAACCGACTAGTTTGACAACTAGTCGATCGGTGAACGTTCTTTGACCGACTAACTGTAAACATTAAGTGAGCTTAAATTGAACAAGGCATTCTAGTCGGTTCAAGAAGGATTGCCGACTGACTAGATTGCCATCTAATCGGTTGGTTCTTCTTCTTAAACCAACTAACATGTAGAAGAGGCCGCGATGAGAAGATTTAAGCTTTGGGAAAGATTTTATGGGCTTCTAATAAGATCCTAGCTCTAAGATATGAGCGTTATGAAGACTAAAACGTAAGACCTACTCAAGGCTTAACATTCTACGAAAAGAAGCTAGAAGACAATAAATAAAACTTGACGAACCATCTTCTAAAGCTTCAATCGAATCTTCTTGACTTCAATAATGGTCCTTAAGCTTCAACGAAGCTTCAAGCACACGATCACGTGCTTTGAGAAGTCTTGAGACGTCGCTTTTGATGTTCATAGAAATTTGGCGACGATCTCCATAACTGCGCTCACAAAGAGTTAGTTCACGATATTTATGTTTGTTCATCATCAAAACCAAATCCGGGGAATCAATACTCAACATTCTCCCCCTTTTTGGTGATGACAAACCAACATAAATAATAATCAATAATAATGATTCAAATGAAATTTACTTACTCCCCCTGTATTGATGACACGTTAATTCCATATTAAACAATAATCCTAAGCATCAAGCAGACGAGGAAAGTATAAAATGTGAATCCAATTATTGAAATTTAGGATCTAAATCCATTTGTATATCTTAACTCCCCCTGAATCTAACATATCAAATTAGATTCTCGGTAAATTGCTTTAAATTATCATTTAGCACATCGTCATTATTAATTCTCTCCCCCTTTGGCATTAGCAAAAGGAGCGGGAGGAGATCAACGACAACAACAATGGCTAAAATAAACTAAAAGCACATGAGTCGTAGAATACGACCACGGTCTAAATGACACCAAAGTAAAATACAAAGTAAATCAAAGCGTGCCAACGAGACCATAGTCGATACTCGAAAAAAACCCATCAAAACTCAAATCAATTCACGTATTGAGTTATGGAACATACTCTCCAATATCAACATTCTTGATGAATTAAGTGCATGGAAAACAATTCTATGTTTTCATAGAATTAATTTCTATTAAATCAAATATAATCGTCGAGCGACGAAGTCAACATCAGAGACAAAAAATAATGTGCACACGGAAGTAAATGTCAACACGATGTGTATATATATATATATATCAAACATGGTAGAACAAAATGGATACATCCGCCAATATACATAATAACAATCAAACGATCGGAGCAAATCATACAACATATATCTCACAGACATCAAAATGATCATACACCAGAAGTGTAGCATCAAAACACCAAAAATACATCAAAAATCCAGAACCACCCAAACTATCCTACCCCACACTCTCACTACAAAGTATATCATCTAATATGCATAGGAAGAGTCCTCCAATGCAAGCTCAGGAGGCAGAGGGAGGATCAGCAGCAGCAGCAGGCTCTGCAGAAGGAGTGGTGGTTTCAGGAACGATCGGAGTGTCAATTGAAGGGAGAGTGTCAATGGGAGTGGTCTCGGGAGCACCAAAAGACGAAGTATCCACCGGAGGAATGGTGGCAGCAGGTGTGCTCTCGGGATCACGAGCAGAAGTAGCAGCAGCACGAGCAGACGTACCCTCAGGGGCACGAGCAGCAGATCCAACAAGCTCCTGGAGCTCATCCTCATCCATTTCCTCATCGTCAGAAACTGACAGAGGAACCTCAATGCCCAAGTGAGAGCAGATGTGAGCGAGCATCTCCTCAGAACGAGAAACACGACACTCAACACGTCTCAAGGAAACGGCAAACTCAGCGAGTGTAGGAGCAGGAGGAGGAGCAGAAGCTGAAGCTGAAGCTGAAGGAGTCGTCCTCTGAATGTGACGAAGCGCCGCAAGAGACTTCTTGACAGCCGTCGCATTCAGATGAGGACCAAGAGGACGCTGGTCATCTGGAGGGAGAGGGACGCCGAAGTGACGGAAAACGAGAGTCAATAGGCACGGATATGGAATGTGGGCTGACTTGGTGGATTTCCTTATGCACTCAAAGGAATCCATCTTGTCAAGAATAATCCATGCCCCATTGATCTCGCTCCACATGAAAAGAGCGTAGATCAGCTTAAGAAATGGCTGGGAGGGTAAGCTAGATGAGCCGTACTTCGGAAGGAGGCACGACTTCAGGATAAGATTAAGAACCCAGGCATTTGGCTTGAAAGATTTAGAAGGGACGCCAATCATGGCGGGAGGGATCACATGAAACATGTCGGCAAGCACGACCTGGTCAAGATCAGAAATATCAACAACAGAGATATCGACAGGAAGAAGGCCAGAAGATGAGACACCTATCAACTCCCCTAAAATCTCTGCAGTGAGGACAATACGTGTCCCCAAGACAGTGGACTCAATGGAGTGGGTGTCGTCATACTGACCCCGGACACGATTCACATAGAATAGCTTGACGAGACGGGGGTACGGAGGAGGATTCGCGTTAGGGTCATGGCGAAGATAGTCGATAAGACCGCTATCGGAAAGAAAATCGGTGAGATGTGAAAAATCAGAGAACTGAACGAAGTGCTCCAATTGCAATGGACAGTGCTCAATATGGTTGTAAGCCGCGAGACACAACAGGTCATCGCGACACAACGATATATCGACACTGCCCACTGGCATGGGAGCCTTCCCCTTAGATGGACGAGTGCTAGACCGAGGAGGAGGAGTAGGAGCCCTAGCGGTATGCTTGGTCTCCGGAATATACTCAGTGTCGGAGTCATCGGGAGGAGTGGGAGCACGAAATGAGGTAGGCTTAGATTGAGTAGATCGGGCTCTAGGCTTAGCAGTCGCCGTCCTCTTCTTCTTAAGAGGAGGTGAGGACGAAGAGGGAAGAGTGGTTTTAGCTTGGTGTTTAGGAGGAGTTCGTTTGGGTTGAGGGGGGGTCCGTAGGATGCGACTCTACGGTCATAGGAGAGGGACGCGAGGGTTCGATGGGGATACGTGTCTTCGCCATAATCGAGACGAGACAACAATCAAACACACTAGAATTCAAAATCAAGGTCGAAAGAACAAACCTAGAACAAACCCTAAACCGAACGAAAATGGAAGAAACCTAACCCTAGAAGCTGAGAGGGAGAGAGAGAGTTACCCTAGGTGGAGGAGAGAGGGAGATCGACGGTAACCTAGGAGGATATGGCCGGAAAAATGAAGGCAATCGACAGAGGATACGAAGGGTTTCGGGGGTTAGGGGGTCTGAGAGGATTCTCGCACCAATTAAAAATGAATCTAATCGGTGCGGGAGTGTATAAGTCGACTAGAAGACCAAAAGACGCAACAGTCCCCGACGCATTTAGTCGGTCACAGTTCAAGCGCTGACCGACTAGATTGTAATCTAGTCGGTCGACCAATGAACATGAACCGACTAAGTGCAAACAGTAACTGAAGCCAAAATTAGGGCTTGAGTTAGTCGGTCTACGTTCATACATTGACCGACTAGAACTGAATCTAGTCGGTCGGTCAATGAACATGAACCGACTAAGAGAGTCTAAAAATTTGAAAATTTGAAAATTTGAGTTCTCTCCTACGTGCACTTGGACGAAACAACCAAATACTCTCACATAACATTATACTACCCCATAAAACATCAAAAATCTTAAATACGATGTTCATGTATATTTCGAACATAAATTCCGAAAATTCAACCAAAAAATCCAGAAATTTCAACACATCTAGCATGAACAAATATAAAGAAATTTTAATATCATGCACGATTATTGAAGATATGAATCCTAAATCTCGGATTCACCCATAATCCCCAATTCTCAACGTAACCGCACAAAGGAGTCTTCCTTGAGTGGTTTCGTGAAAATATCGATAATTTGCTTCTGGGTTTCAACGTACACTAAATTAATGTCCTTTTTAGCAACATGATCATCTAAGAAGTGGTGACGGACATCTATGTGTTTAGAACGGGAATAGTGTACCGGATTCTTAGAGAGACAAATTGCACTTTGGTTGTCCACCATGATAGGGCAAGTATCACAGTTTATACCAAAGTCTTTAAGAGTGTGTCTCATCCAAAGAACCTGAGCACACGCAGCACCAGCGGCAATATATTCCGCCTCGGTGGTTGAAAGTGATACGGAATTCTGCTTCTTGGAAAACCAAGAGACAAGAGAATTTCCTATAAAATGGCAAGAGCCACTAGTACTTTTCCTGTCGGATTTGCATCCCGTATAATCTGCGTCACTATATGAGATTAACTCATATGTGCTGGACTTTGGATAAAGTAATCCGAAGTCGAGTGTGTAACTTAAATAACGGAAAATACGTTTTACCACTGCTAAGCGAGATTCCTTAGGTTGAGACTGATAACGAGCACATACACATACACCAAACATAATATCGGGCCTACTAGCAGTAAGATATAATAAGCTACCTATCATACCTCGATATAGACGAATGTCTACATCTTTGTCGGCCGTATCTTTATCAAGATGTGTAGTCGTGCTCATTGGAATCTTCTTGCCCGAGGCATTCTCCATTCCAAATCGCTTTATCAACTCCACCGTGTACTTGGTTTGGTGGATGAAGATTGCATCGTTCATTTGGCGAATTTGGAGACCTACGAAATATTTGAGCTCACCCATGTGGCTCATCTCAAATTTATCCTTCATAACATTAGAAAACTCTTCGCAAAGAGTGAAGTTAGTAGCATCGAAAATGATATCATCAACATAAATTTGAACTAAAATACTATCATTATTCGAATACTTAACAAATAATGTAGAATCAACTTCACCCATTTTAAAACCCAAATCCAAAAGAAAGTTCTTTAGACGGTCATACCAAGCTCGAGGAGCTTGTCTCAAACCGTAAAGTGCTTTCTTAAGTTTGAAAACATGATTTGGAAATTTTTCATTTATAAAACCCGAAGGTTGAGAAACATAAACTTCCTCAACAATATCTCCGTTTAAAAACGCACTTTTTACATCCATTTGAAATAGTTTAAAATCTTTATGGCATGCAAAAGATAACAATAATCTAATAGATAAAAAATCTAGCTACCGTAGCAAAGGATTCTTTGAAAACTATACCTTCCTCTTGCCGGTAGCCTTGAGCTACTAACTGAGCTTTGTTCCAGACGACGACTTGGTTTTTGTCGGTCTTGATCTTGAAAATCCACTTCATTCCTATAATGGTGTGGTTCTTCGAAGGCAATGGAACAAGCTCCCAAAACTCATTCCTCTCAAATTGAATGAGTTCCTCCTCCATGGCTAAGATCCAAGCACTATCTTCGCAAGCTTCGTTAATATTCTTTGGCTCAATTGAGGAGGCAAAGTCACAATGAGCGAAGTAGTTGACTTGTGATCTCGTCTTGACACTATCAAGTATGTTGCCAATGACTTGCTCATGGGGATGGTCACGAACTGTATGAAGCCGTTTGGGAATTCCATGATCACTAGGAACATTCTCAAAAGATTCATTAGTAGGGTTAGTAACATTAGAATCAATAAAATTAGAATTACCAATAGAATCACATAAAACATCCATGGAGTCATCATCATTAGTAATTCTAGTCAGGACAAAACGTTCATTGAATGAAACATGAAGAGATTCCTCGATCGTTGAGGTTCGTTTGTTGTATATCCGATAGGCTTTACTACGGGAGGAATATCCAACAAATATCCCCTCATCGGATCTTGGATCAAATTTTTCCAAACTACCATACTTGTTTTTAATAAAACATTTTGCGCCGAAAACTCGAAAATGTTTAACTTGAGGCAATCTACCAAACAACAATTCATAACAAGTTTGTTTTGTGTCGGGCCTCAAAAATATTCTATTACACACATAGTAAGCGGTATGTAACGCTTCCGCCCAAAATTTATGGCCAAGTTGGCTATCATCAAGCATAGTGCGAGCACATCCCACTAGCGTGCTATTCTTCCTCTCAACAACACCATTTTGAGGGGGTGCGCGAGGGAAAGAAAAGGTGTGAGTAATACCAACTTCATCACAAGAATTTGAGAAAGACTAATTCTCAAATTCCCCTCCATGATCACTACGAATAGTGACAATGGTGGTTCCAATGAGATTTTGTACTTTCTGAACAAATATTGTGAAGTTTTCAAAAGCATCATTTTTATTACTTAAGGAAAATACCCAAGTAAAACTAGAAAAGTCATCAACGATGACAAGTCCATATCGTGCATTTCCTAATGAAGCAACTCTAGTTGGCCCAAAAAGATCTAGATGTAAAAGCTCTAGAGGCCGCTTAGATGAAATGCTTTTCTTAGGTTTAAATGACAATTTAGGAAGCTTGCCTCGTTGACACGAGTCACAAAAGCTTTTCTTTTGAAAGACAAGCTTAGGAAAGCCTCTAATAGAATTTAACTTGGAAAGCTTAAAAAGTGTTCCAAAGTTTACATGACCAAAACGTCGAGGCCATAAGTGTTATTCACTTGTGTTGGCAATTAGACATTGTTCATGTGATTTTGGGAGATCTAATATATAAATATCCTTATGGCGTGTGCCAGAAAATAATAAATCATTATTATATTTTCTAAAAATATGGCACATTCCTTTCGCAAAGCTAACTTTGTAAACTTTGTCACAAAGTTGGCTTATTGAAATAAGATTGTGGTTTAATCCTTTAACAAGGTAAACATCACTTATTAGTGGTTTAGAAGGATTACCTACTTTACCAACACCTATGATGGTTCCGCTCTCGTTGCCTCCAAAGACGACACGGTTCCTATTTGCAATGGGCACCACTCCGGAGAGCAATTAAGCATCACCCGTCATGTGTTTTGAACACCCGCTATCGAGTATCCAATTATTCTTGGAGCTAAATTTGGATTTGTTGCTCCGTTTCTTTTTCTTGAGTACCTAAAGATAAACATATCATTCCATGGTACCCAAGGTCATTGGGTCCTAAAAGATTAGACCTTTGGAAGCCAAGTCCAATTGGACTTAGACTTTCCCACATAATCATCATTATGCACGACATTCATAAAATACTAATTCATGTAAGCTTGTTTTTCATGCATTCTTGTGTCCTTCGGGCTCCAAATAGTGAAGATTTTGGGAGCCCTATTCCTATTGGGAGCATGCATGCGTTGTTGATTTCTACGTGATGCATGTCGTAGATAGGCATATGGCACATGATGAAATGGTGCATGATGATAATTGTTCATATGATGGTGTGGATGAACATATGCATTTGGAGGAACACGTGCGTGAGTGTGTCTCACATGGTGTGCACGTGCCCATGGATGTGGTGCATAAAAATCATCATATGTGTGAACATGTGGAGTAGGATGTGTGTTCCTACGTGGCATGGTATTGGTGTACATAAAAGCATGACCCTTCTTTGGCGGTCCACCCAAAGTGGGTTTCTTTCCAAACGAGGGTGTGTACAAAGTGGAAGCACCATTGGCAGAAGAACTACCAATAGAGTGTTTGCTCCCATTCGTTGAGGCATCGGAAGTTGGCCTAACAAAGGTAGTGGCCGATTTGGATGAATTTCTCATCTTATACCCCAAGCCAATGTGATGATTGGCCGGAAGTAAGTCATTTAGGATTTTATCCAAATGGTCCTTACCTTTATTAAATTTATTAATTCGGCCTAATGTGCACTCATACTTCTCGGTGAGAGAATGCATAGAAGCATCCAAAGTGGACACTGGCGATGTGAGTACATAAACACGAGACTTGAGATTCTCATTCTCAATACTCAAAGTTGAGTTTCGAGAAATCAAATCCACTATCTCATGTTCTAATGATTCCTCAATATGAACATGCTCAAGTTGAGATTTGAGATTTACAATCTCATTTCTCAAGTCTTCAACAACGGTGTCGTTGTTAATGACGATATGCTTAGGTGAGGTTTGGAGACTAACTAACTCATCTTTGGTCTTAGTATTCTATTTACTAATTTAGAATATTTAGACCAAATTTGCTCGTTAACTAGTCTAAGATCGTCCATAGTTACCTCATCGCCTTCGTCCTCGCTATCATCGGAGGAGGGTCCTTGATCATGTTCCTCTCTTGCCATGAAGTACATGTGTGCTTGCTCCACTTGTTCATCGACCGACTCTCCACTTGAGGAGTCCTCGTCGGAGTCGGTGAATGTCCCGACAAGCCCTTTCTTGTACCCTTTCTTGTACTTCTTTGACTTGTCGGACTTTGGCGCCTTCCATTTCTCATTGTGTTTGTTTTGAGGACAATCCGTTTTCATGTGTCCTGGCTTATTGCATTTAAAACACAAAGGAGCGGATGTCATGCCCCGCTTCCCAAAAATATGGAGGCGAAGCGTGAGAAGGTCCGCTCAGACTTGACGCTACAAAGCTGGAAGTCTGATAAGCGTCAATCGAATTTAAAACTGCAGGTCCTTGCAACGCGAGCGAAACAAGATAATAATAATGAAATGAGACAAAAGAATAATCTCAGAATATCCATAAATATAAATTCCAACATCGCAGAAAAGCCACCAGGCTGAAATAAAAGAGAGCCTAAAGGCCCAAACATGGCCAACAAAAGTACATCATACAAAACAAGGTGACACGCACCGACAACTAACAACAACCTAAAACAAAAGAAAGTTCAGCAAAGTCGCCAAGAAGGATCACTGACATCCACAAAACTCCTCCTAGGCAGACATGGACTCAGGCTCAGCGTCAGCAACTCATCACGTATACAGCAACGGTCTCTGGCTCAGGTCTAACATGTGACACCCAAAAGAGCAAGGGGCACATGTCAGCAAGTCTACAAGAGACTTGTGCAGGGAAACTGAAAGTATACAAAAGTAAAGCAACCTAGCAGTTCTAGCATGAATGCGATGACATGTCAGTTAAAGTATGAGTGCAACAGGTAAAGTAAAGTAAAGTAAAGTACGAGCATGGCATTTAAACATGGCATGGATGACAAGTATTTCATGAATCATTCACACGACAAGTACAAGACAAGGAAAGTAAGCAACTCGTGCACAGAGTTCACGCCTTACAGCTAGAGTGGCTGATCGGGCCAACTCCTAAGCTGATTGGTCGCTCAACCCTACCCCTCCACGTGTATCGAGCCAGGGCCTTACCCCCGAACGGGAATGCTCGCTTCTGGATCACGAGCCAGGAAGTGTTTTTAACAAGTATGGCATAGGGGTGCACCTAGCCGGACCAGGAAACCGGGCATTGGCTTTTGACCAACACATGAGGCCCGTTTCCCCGGAAGTAGTATTCAAGGAGTACAAGTATTGTAGCGTGTGCTACGAATGCAACAATCAACTGGGATGACATGTAAGATGCAATGCATGGCAGTTAAAAGTGCGTACAGATAAGAAAGGTAAACGTGGCAGTTTAGTATGCATGAGCAACAAGTTTAAAGAGTTGGATCTAGCTTCGTTGTCAAGCTAGACCCATTAGGTGGCGGATCTAGTTTCGTTGTCAAACTAGATCAAGTAGGCGTCTAGCCAGCTATCATTTCACTGACTAGTCTCTTTTACGCTGAAAACAAGGAAGTGGCCTAAAAACATGGCCCTACACAAGAGTTGGCAAGTTTCACTTGCCTGCAAGTACAACGTCTGAGCACACTGTCCAATGAGTCCAAAAATCACAATTATCCTACGTGCACAAGTCCACCGGCCTAAAGTCCATATTATTAATCTTCATTAGTGAATTTAAAACATTTAAAAATACTTTAAAAATACTGATTTTAGTCTTGATTAGCGGGCAATGGGTTGGGGGTCCTAGGGGTGCAAAGCGTTACCTCAACACGACGCGAAAGCTACACCGGCGTCGGGTAGCGACGCCGGGGGTTGGAATAGGAGAACGCGCTCCAAGTCCAGATTCCAAATTAGTTTCCTCGCTGGAAAGTTCAGAGCATCAACCGGAGCCCTGGTTCCAGATTCCAAAACTAGCACGTGCGATGACGGGCTACGACGTGTCGCAACGTCGTACACGGTGAATCGTCGGAGAGAAAGCACCTAGGTGGGGCCCACAGTAGTCCTAGGGACCTTTGGGGGACCCACAATACCTGTGGAGAACTTGGGGGGCCCACGGTGGCAAGTGGTGCGACGGGTGCGGGGTTGCGACGAATGGCCCTCGGTCGTACACAGCCAATGCGGGGAATTCCATCGGTCGGGCTCATGCGGCGGGGCTGTGCAGCGCTTGTGGTGTGCAACAGTGCGGGGGAGCGCTTGATGCGGGGCTTTGCTTCGGTCGGAGCGGGGGACAGTGCCGGTCGGGCGCTTGGGCGGGTCGTTGCAACGTTGCAGCCGTTGCAACGTTGCAGCCTTCGATCGGTGCGGGCGATGGCCTCGGTCAGACGCGGGCGATGCGGGGCGACAGCTGTGGGCTTGGTGTGGTGCGGTGAAGCGGGCGTGAGCGGGGGCGGCCATCGGTCTGACCGAGAGAATCTCTCGGTCAGGCACGATGAAGCGGGGCGATGGCTGTGCGGAGCGGGCGGGGCTTGGTGCGGGTGGAGCTGCCGGTCGGAGCGGGGAAAATGAGGCCGTTTCCTCGGTCGGTGCGGTGAAGCTTCGTCGCAACGTCAAATTTGGGTTTTGGAAGTGGCTAGGGTTATTTTCTTGCGAAAATAGGTCTTCCTAGAGGTTGTTTATATAATGTAGATGGGTTGACTAGGTCTAGGGCTAATCCTAATGAGATTAGGAGTTTAAAATAATTTAAAATTTGAAATTCAACTTCTCCAACTCACCCAAGGATTTGACCTGGTCCGAATGTGCTGGAAATTGGCTCAAAAATTCTTTATAACGTTTAAAACTCAAATAAATTTTATTTGGCCGAAATTAATTTAAAACGTAATTATTAAAAATATTATAAAACTTGCTAAAAATGTAAAAGTGGTCAAATAAACTCCAAAAATTATAAAAAAAATATCGGGGTGATCATGTTGACGAAAGTGAGCTAACTAAGAAGACGGATCTCAATTTTGACGTCGGACGACGAAACTAAAAATAGAAACGTCTCCCGTCAAAAGTGAAAATCGTCACGTCTCATCGAGTAAGATTAAATTGTGGGAAAACGACTCGAGAAATGCCGTTCCAAGATAGTGCCACTATTTAATACTCTTAGAGACGTTTACAACGGCATATCACACAAAAGTGTTCACAAACGAATAAGGTCTAAAATAAACACGTGCACGGCCAAAAGCACGTGCACGAAAAGTGTACAACGAAAAGTGGCATTTGATTCTGCATGTACAACGAATTATTTTGTCCTCGCAGTTCAATTTACCTAATCAGTTATTAATTCATTCTGCATGTAAAGAAACTTACCTGGCATTTGATGTATTAGCTTTTCTCGGTCCTAGATTTTTTGTTTGGAGAAGAACCATCTACATATTTTTGCCGGTAAACTTGGCTTATGTTATATCACTGCAAATGCCATGATAGCTTGTTCTCCGTTTGGTATTCCTTTTTTATTAGTGTCTATTCCAAGAAAATTCGACTCTGGGCCAGGAAACGAGTACATCCCATGTGATATCTGATTTATCAGTTAGTTGGGACTCTAATTTAGGCTAATATTTTTGGCACTATTTCCGACCTTTAACCTTTTTGCATGGACTTCTGTGTTTGTTCCAAACACAAAAGTTTCCCATCCAATAGGTAAAATGCATACAGTTCTATTATTGAGTTGTATTTGATGGTCCTGTAAAAACATCACCTTATCTGCGGGCCTCCTTGTTCTGCTTTTGCATTTTCTTTGTATTGCACAATGCATCGTTGATATATGACATTCAATTATTCAGTCTTCATTTCTGCTGACTTGATTATACCGCAGAATCATTATGTCATCTAATCTCCCCATGATAAACTCATTAAAGCACAAAGGGTAATTTTACTTGCAGGTGTAGAGTACTGATGCAAGAACCTTGGAGACAAAAAACATTTGCATCACTTTATTCTCATAAGTTCTAACAATGCAGAAATCTAATGAAAATATTTGTATAAAATAGTCACTTAGGGAAAGTAAAAATTTTTGAAACCGGCATTATCTTGCTTTATGTCCTATGTATACAATATTGTTACTGTTTTTTAAAAATATTAAGGAAGAAAATTTGCCAGTTTCAGATAACCCTTTCCATGAGTGAAGTACTAAATATTTCCTGTAAAAATATACAGATACTCGGATTGGATATCTGTGCTGATAGCATGGAAGGAGATGAGATGCACCGATGTAACTCTGAAGGACAAAGGAAGCGTGTCACAACAGGTTGATATATAATCGTTTCATGCTTGAATTTTCTTTTCTTTTCTGCCTTTAATCCTTTTTCACTTACTGATCTTTTGATTTGTTCTTCCAGTAGAGATGCTTGTAGGACCAGCAAGAGCACTCTTCATGGATGAGATATCCACTGGCCTCTACAGCTCCACAACATTTCTAATGGTGAATTCGCTCAGGCAATCCATTCACATTCTAGGTGGGACTGCAGTCATCTCCCTTCTACTTCTTGCACCAGAGACATATGATCGATTCGACGACATCATCATTATGTCTGACGGGGTTGTCGTGTATCAAGGACATCATTTCACTGTAATGCCAAGTATTTGTACAAAACAATATTAACTGTAATGCCATGTACTTTTTAACTGAAATGTTTCACACTTACGTATTATTGAGAAGAATGGGAAATTACATTTATTTTGTTTTCTTGTTATTTCATCTATTCATATGGAATTAGATAAAGAAACTAAGTTGTTGCATGTGTGAGCGCTTAACTCTTTAATTTCTACGTTTAGGAAACACAATAGTGACAATTTATTAAAATACATTTATATTTAATTTGTATCATTGGCATTTCCCAACGTTTCAAGAAAACGCCCGGGAATGTCTTGGGCATTTCCCAATGTTTCATGAAAATGCTGGAAAATGTCTTGGACGTTTCCCAACATTTCACGAAAACGTCAGCAAATGTCATGGGCGTTTCCCAGCATTTCATGAAAACGTCAGCAAATGTCTTGGGAATTTCCCAACGTTTCAAGCAAACACCGGGGAATGTCTTGGGCATTTCCCAACGTTTCAAGCAAACGCCAGGAAATGTCATGGCATTTTCCAACGTTTCAAGCAAACGCCGGGAAATGTCTTGTCGTTTCCAAACGTTTCAAGAAAACGCTGGGGAAGGTCTTGGGCATTTTCCAATGTTTCAAGCAAATGCTGGGGAAGGTCTTAGCATTTCACCATAACGTTGGAAAAACATTTAGTAACGCACACTTTTCCCAATGTCTTTGCAACGTTTCATAAAACGCTGGGAAAACATTTGCCAGCGCTTCAAAAACGTTGGGAAATGTTAAAAAACGCTGGCAAAAAAATTTAGTTATTTTTATTATTCTATCATCCATTACAAAAAAATTCATTACAAAAAAATTCATTACAAAAAAATTTCTATTGTTCTAAAACCGTTGAATTTGTAACAATAGGATTGATTGTCAAATAACATTGGATTCAATTGATTTTAGTTATTTTTATCATCCATGATATGTAAACGAAGATGAATGGAGTTTGAAAAAAACCCCTAAATGGGGGTGAATAGGGTGTATGTCACGAATAAAATATATCAAGTAGCGGAATCAATCAGAGTGCACACAAATCACATATTTTTAACGAAGTGGCTCCCCGCCTAGGCTCCCCGCCTCTACTCCGACCTCGCCCCAGAGGATTTACAACTTTTATAACCAAAAGAAAAACTTGATTACACTTGCAGGTGGTAATCGAACCGTACAAGAATAAGTACACATAATTCAACGCGCAATGATAGCCTCTGCTATTCAAAAATACAGTAAGTCAGATTTGGTTTTATAGGTTCTTGGGTACCATTTACGGTCCTAATTTTATGGGAAAGTGCCGACCAACACTAACTCCATTGGATATAATAAGTACCATAATCGTGGATCCAATAAATACTCCATGACTGATGGGTTATCGAAAGTAAGGACATTAATATTTCAACAGGAATTAATGGATGTCAAATAAAACCTAGAATATTTAATAGGACTAAAAAGCCTGAGAGGGCAACGAATGGGGAGGAAATAAATAATGTTATAATGTCTAGTTGTAAAAGCTTCATAAAAGTTTGGACACATTTATTTACTTCAAAAATTTAATATTTTCTCCGCATTGATTGTCCTCATGTGTATACGTACATATAAATGTACGTGAGTGAGAACACATGAATGTAGTGATTAAGAGAGTGAGTCTGTAAGGGGAGATGGCAGTATGGAATGCAAAGCCCTTTGCCATCATCGTGCTTCTTCTTATGTCCATGCTCTCCGGATGGTCCGTCGAGGGCCGGCCAGTCAACGAGAAGAATTGGGTGGCTCATGCATCCCGCAGAAACATCGACAACATGCTCGCCGAGTCGATGGTTATTCCAGTTATTCCAGTGTTGGCCGTGTATTTCTCACTTTTTGTTGGCACCAATCTTTGGCTTGCATATGAAATAGATAAGGAAAAAGCAAAGGCTAAGAAAAGAGATTAATAGATACCATGAGTTAGTCTAATAGTCGAGGAGGCTTCTCTGTAACATTAAGCCCCCAAAAATAGATTATATAGATTGCTGATGTAATCCCCTTGTGGTTCAATTTTTTAATGAGGCAAATAAGGCAAGGGGGCAAACCCAGATTGAATGGTCGGTGATGCAAGAGGTTTTGCAAAATTAAAATATCTGATTGGGATCCAAATACTCCAGAAGCACAAATTTGTTCCAAAAGTAACAACGATTATTTTTTTTAAAGCCATCACTAATTCTTAGAGAGGACAGACGAGATCGGCCAGAAAGGCAAAAAAATACCCCTCCAGCGCTCCATTCTCGGACTTTTTTTTCCAGTGGATCAGAACCGTCTACATGTTCTAAAACCACACAACACTAAATACGCTTTAAACCTAATGAGTTTTGTCTATTCATCTATCCGTCGCAGAAGTTTTATTCAAGCAAAATAGTTAAATTTGCGACGGTTAGTTCAACATGCAAAACCCTTTGGGTTCACCAGATATTCGGTGTTTTGATATGCATATTCTGAAACCCCAAAAATTCGATTATAAGGTCAACCCAATATGTTTTGTCCATCCATCTAAAACCCCACAACACTAAATATGAGTCGAACCTGTCACATCTTTGGGCTAGCTCGGGAAATTTCCACAAAGTGGCCCGGAGGCCTAGGAACCCGAAGCAGGCCGCTCCCAGCCCATGGGCCCCACATGAAGGGCATCATGCCTCGTGAAGAATGCCAGTGAATCAGATGAACATGACCATCAAGCTCCCCCGAGCAACCCCCCCAACACGATGGGGGCACTCATGACCATTATAGGGTGCCCATCGGAGGCAGAGACCACAGGTCAATTGAAATAAAATGCCTTCAATGCTCTGGTGCCAGCGGGGGGAATGCTTTGATGAATGCCATCACCTAGAAGTACAACTTCCAGTGAGTAACGACGGGACGGATCCTCTGATATCTGACACTTAGGTATACCTATTCCCAACATCTTCTTACACCATATATTTCTTCCTCCACAGCTCGGCCTGAGAACTCGCGAACGGCCTCCCAGCGAACCGGAATCGATTCCACCGAGCATTCTTTTGCCAATGTATGACTTAAGTATCCGAGGGGATTTAGTCGGAACCCAGATCCAACCTCCCCGACGAGCTTCTCATTTTGCAAATCACAGGAGACGTCGCACAGATGAAGCCCCACTTCGGCATCCCATCGCTCGGCCCCAAGCACCCTCATATTAGAGGCTGCTCGGGCGACCGATCCCAAAGATCATCCTCATCTTCCACATCAGTGACGACCTTTAGACTACCATACCTTCAACGTGTAGTGAGAAAACAACCCTAAACATCTGGCACCGTCTGTGGAAAACAAATTCTACACTTGCGTCGACAACCACACCGAAGGTGATCTGTTCTCTTACCAAAGGACCCAGGATGCCCGTCACACGGTTGTGTCCACTCCCGGGCTTGTCAACACCATCTTTGGCAGACCCGCGTTGAGCGAATGCATGCTCCCATCTTCGAGACCCGGCGTCCGACATGCGATGGTCGTGAGTATAAGCCTGTAAAGACCCAGAGATGCCTGCCAACCCATCTGTTTCTTCGGAGAAGACCTAGAGGGGGTCGAGCTACCGTATGATTACACCTTAGTCATCACCGACATCATCGACTAGACTGAAGTTCGACGATTTCTTGTCGACATGGGTAGCTCATGCGACTTTCTATTCCTATCAACTTTAGATAGGATGGGGTTGCAGAAAGAAGACCTGTAGACATGCTGAGGACCGATATTCGATTTCACATGACGTGTAGCCCCGATTGCGAGGGTGATCGACCTGCCAGTGACACTTGGAGAGCCCACTCACTCAGTTACTTTAATAACAAAGTTCATGGCTGTGAGGGTCGGATCAACGTACAATGGAAGTATCGGTCGGCCACTCCTCAATATGGTCGGTGATTTAGCTTCCACCCTCCACCAAATGATCAAGTTCCGAACTCCAAAAGGGTTCAAAAGGGTGAGAGGCAACCGGGCACAGTCGAGGACTTGTTACCAACTATCTAATCAAGAGCACAAAGCCAAGCAACTCGACCTGATGGATCTCCTTGACCAAAGAGGGGAGCTAGACAGGTCGAGGCTTATGTTATCCAAAGAATCAGAGCTCATCCTTGTCGAAAACTTTGAAGGGAGGTTCATATCCGTCGGCTCGGGGCTTGATCCTGTCATAATGGAAGAACTGGTCGAGTGCCTAAAACCAACCTAGACAGCTTCGCATGCTCACCCGACACATACCAGGCATGGATCCCTGGGTCATCACTCACAAGCTACACACTAACCCTAACTTTAAGCCAGTCAAGCATAAGAATAGGAGCCATGGTGACGAAAAGATGAGAGCAGCTGTCAAGGAGGTCGACCGCCTACTCGAATCCAGCTTCGTCGAAGAGGTCTGTTACCCAGACTAGTTAGCAAATGTGGTTATGGTGAAGAAATCAAATGACAAGTGGTTAATGTGCATGGATTTCATCTACCTCAACAAAGCGTGCCGTAAGGATAGTTAACCGCTACCTTGGATCGACCACCTCGTAGACAATACCTTAGGCTTCGAGATGCTTAGCTTCATGGATGCCTATTCTGGCTACAAGCAGGTCTAGATGGACCTGAAAGATGAGGCGAAGACATCATTCATCACCGATTCTGGGACATTTTGCAACAAGAATATGCCATTTGGACTAAAGAATGTGGAGGCGACCTATCAGAGGATGGTCAACAAGGTCTTCAGTTCTCAGATTGGGAGGAACGTGGAAATGTACATGGGCAACATGCTGGTCAAGTCCAATAGCCCTGTAGATCACATTGTCGACCTCAGGGAGACCTTTGAGAGTGTAAGAAAACATAACATCAAGCTCATTCTAACCAAGTGTAAATTTGGGGACCGATATGAAAAATTTCCGGACTTCATGATTACTAACAGGGGCATTGAGGCCAACCTGGACAGGATCGAAGTGCTGGTCAATATGAAGCAGCCAACAACCATTTAGCAATTATTGAGCCTAAATGGTCAGGTCGCAGCCCTTGGAAGTTTCCTATCCAAGTCGATGGAGAGGTCTCTACCTTTCTTTAGAATGCTAAGGAAAACCCTTGCCAAACCAGTTGGCAAAAGGAATGCCATGGAACGGGACGAAAACTACACATGTGCCTTTGTCGAGCTGAAAGAGTACCTCTGCAGCCCCCCGCTCCTGACGAATCCTAAAGAAGGGGAGCCGCTGAGCATGTACTTAGTGAGCACCGAGGAGGCGGTGAGCTCGGTGCTGATCAAAGAAGATGCGTGTGTATAACATCCTGTTTATGACACAAGTCGGATCCTTCGAGAGTCAGAGCTACGATACATCCAGATAGAAAAGCTATCTTACACCCTTGTCCTCTCGGCTAGGCGACTAAGGCCCTACTTTCAGACCCACACCATCCTGTTCCTGACTGACTCTCAGCTCGAGCAAAACATCAAAAGATTCGACCGAATGGGGAGGATGATGAACTTGGGGTTGAGTTGAGTGAATTCGACATCCAGTATAGACCGAGGACAGTAATTAAGGGGTAGACCCAAACGGAATTTATCACCAAATGCACCACTAGCGGCTCAGTACCTTCTGGAGAAATGATCCATGGCTCGGTAATGACCCTTCCATCGTTCCCTTTTTCGACTAACATCGTTTCTAATGTCTGCTTAGAGGGCGAGAACGCATGGGTCATCCACATCAATGGGTCTACCACCAAGTCTGGCAGATGGGCCGGAATTGTCATCCGGGTCCCAGATGGAACTATGTCGAGTATGCCTTTCGTTTTGGGTTCCCAGCTACCAACAACGTGGTGAAATATGAAGCGACCATCAATAGCCTGAGGCTAGCATAAGCATTGGGAGCAAACACAACCTGCCTCCTCAGTGACTTCAGACTCATCGTCAGCCATTTGCAAGGAGAGTACATGCTCGAGTAGAGGCGATGAAGCATTACCTGGCGTCGGCCAAATCCGAATTGTCAAGTTCAAGCACATTGAAGTCCTACACATGCCCAGATTGGAGAACACCCATGCAGATTCCCTCTCTAAACTGGAGTCGTCCTTGACCAAAGAGTTAGGCCATGCTATCTACGTCGAAAGCCTTCCAGACTGCATCAAATAAGGAGAGGAGCCGATGAACGTCGACGAGGAGCCGACCTGGATGGACCCCATCATCCGGTTCCTCGTCGCAAGTGAAGCTCCTGCTGACCCAAAGGAGGGAAGGATCCTAGAGAGGAAGGCCCTTAGATACGTGCTCCATGAGGGGGCACTATACAGGAGGTGATTGACCTGGTCCGACATCCTTCCCAACCTCAAATGCCTCGGACCCTAAGAGGCAGACTACATCATCCAAGAGATCTATGAAGGGGCACTGCGGGAACCACCATAGGGGCAAGAAGATCAAGCTGAAGGATTTAAGGCAAGGTACTATTGGCTGACCAAGGTCAGCGATGCAATGGAATACATGCGAAGGTGACCAGAATGCGAAAGATTCGTGAAGCTCGACTCAGCACCTCCGACTGAACTCATACCAATAATCAGCCATATTCCCTTTGCTAAGTGGGGGCTGGATATCCTCGGGCCTTTCACCCTTGCGAGCGGGTAGAGGAAATTCCTGATCATGGCAGTTGACTACTTCACAAAATGGATTAAGGCCGAGCCTTTGGCTACCATCACCTGGAAGAAGGTCAAGAGTTTTGTGTGGAAGTCGATTTTCTGTCGATTCGATGTCCCCCGATCCATTGTCACTTACAACGGGTCATAATTCGACTGTACGAGATTCAATGAGTTCTGTGCAGACTGCATGATCAAGCCGATATTCACTTCCGCATACTAATGGTATGGAGGAAGCAGCCAACAAATGCAACCTCGAACCACTGCAGAAGAAGGTTAGGGAAGCCTGCATAGCTTGGCCAGAGGATTTCTTCGCGATACTCTGGTCGTACCAGACAACCCCCAAGGAGGCAACGTTGAAAACTCCATTCATGCCTGCTTACTGGGAAGAAGCAGTTATCACAGTTAAAATAGGCAAAGAATCCCTGCACATCAAGCACTTCGACAAGGAAAAGAACTTGCAGGGCCTCAAGATAAACTTGGAGCTTATGGACGAGCTGCACAATCGAGCCCAAACTTCAATCGTCTGACAGAAGCACCGGATTGATTGGTACTACATCTCCTGCTTCAAAGGAAGGAGCTTTCGTCTGGGGGACATGGTCTTGAGAAAAGACATCATCATCCTAGAGATCACGCGATAGGGAAAGCTTGTCATGAAATGCAAAGGACCTTACAAAATCATTGAAGTGCTCGGGCCGGCCAGATACTGGCTCTCAAAGATGGAAGGGAAAGAGCTCACTCACACTGGGAACGTGGAGCACCTACAAAAATATTACCATCGAAGGAAAAAATGAACAATGTGTAAAACCTTCACCGCTTGTACTCGGTGAAAATTCCGAATATGAAAGGCACCCTTAGCTATCCATTCATACCAACTCTGCTTGAAAGTGCATCAGACCGTTGATGACAAAGGCCAACCATCCGATCGGTTGTGAGGCTGGGGGTCACTCCCCCAGTAGGCCGACTAAAAACTCAGTTCGATGTAAGGCTGGATGCCACTCACATAGTAGGCCAACCATCCGATAGGCTGTAAGGATGGGGCCACTCCCCCAATAGGCCGACTATTCGATCGACCATAAGACTGGGGACCACTCCTCAGCAGATCGACCATTCGATTAGCTGTAAGGATGTGGGCCACTCACCCAGCAGGCCGATCGAAAATTTGGTTCTTCCTAAGGTTGTGGGCCACTCTCCTAGTAGGCCAACCATTCAATCGGTCGTAAGGCTTAAGGCCACTCTGTTGGGAGGCTGACCAAAAAATCGATTTGCCGTAAGGCTAGGGCCACTCACATAGCAGGTCGACCATCCGATCGGCCTTAAGGCTGGGGCCACTCCCACAGCAAGTCGACCAACCAATCAGCTGTAAGTCTAGGGGCCACTCCTCCGGCAAGCCAACAGAAATCTTGGTTCACCATTAGGCTGGGGACCACTCTCTTAGTAGGCCGACCATCTGATCGGCCATATAACTAGGGGCCACTCCCCCAGTAGACTGACCAAAAACTCAGTTCAAGTAAGGCAGGGGGCCACTCTCCCAACAGATCAATCATCCGATCGATAGTAAGGATGGGGGCCACTCCCCTAGCAGGCTGAATATCTGATTGGCCAAAGGCTAGGGGCCACTCCCCCAGTAGGCCGACTGAAAAATTGGTTCGTTGTAATGCTAGGGGCCACTCCTGTTAAGTATTGGTGTTTTAGACTTATATTTTTTGATAATGATAACAACATTATTTTGTTGCTAATGACTCTCTATGTTTTAGTCTCATGTTTATCAATTGAAGAATAAGCTTTTTGGAGACTAATAGCTTGGTGCAATGATGGACATCAAAAGGAGCATTACCAAAGCTTGGAACTTGATGAAGGGAAGCTCATCAAGAGGTGCCAAAGCTTGGAAGATGATGGGGAGCATCGAGGTATCAAGAGCTTGAAGCCTTAGACTCTAGGAGATGCCAAAAGGTAATCCATGTTATTTCTATTAATTGTATTTCTCTTTTTGAGTCAAGGATTTTGTATTGCCTTGATAGATGGTCTCACTTATTCATGCATATGCATTAACCATCTTAGTGAACCTTAGGATTATCATAGAAACCAACCCATTAGGTTCACCATACCAAAAACTCAAATTGGAGTTTTTGGCCTTCCAATAGGTGACTGCTGAAGGCAGGACATGCGACTAGGTGATCTTCAAGTTCCTGACTAGCCTTATACAGCCGACTACTATGCACACCTCAAGTCAACGTTTTCTTGACTCATTCTTGAGCTTTTGGTGTAGGCGACTGAAGTTCATTTAACAGGCGCATGCCTTCCATCAGGCACCTGAACTTTGTTCTTCAGTCGTCTGAGTGCCAATGTGTGTAAATTGTCTTTTCTAGGCACCAATCCACTTTGTCTGACGGCCAAATGATGTAGAGTTTTTAATCGCATGTCTATCTTCAGGCGCCTGGATTTTGGTCATCAGTCGTATGAATGCACAAATGCGAAAGTTGCATTTTCTCAGCTCCATTCCATCCCATGTACTAGTTGCCAGAGAAAGTCTGTACAGACCCATGTGTAGTTTTCTGCAGTCGCCTGTCCTTGCTCAGATTATAGCCATTGGAAATTTTCTAGCCGTTAATCAGTCGACTGTCCGCTCTCGTATAGTCACCTATCGTTGCTGTGATATCCCAGATTCTAGCCATTGCAGAATTATTCCTTTGGCTTCTAGCTTGGGTTTTATTAGGTTTTTAGGGCTTCCTATATATAGAAGTGAGCTTAGTTCATTTAGAACTCTTAGAACATTTGATCATTATTGAAGATCGGTAAAAGCCACTCCTAATTCTCATTTCCCTCTCATAGTGGCTTTAATCCTCTTATTGCAATGAAGCAAGCTCAAGGGAAATCCTCCAAGTGCATTAAAGCTCATCTCAACACTTGGAGATCCTCTTCCATACCTTGCATACTTCATTGAGTAAGTTCATCTCTTCAAGGCATATGTAAGAGTATATTTTTTTCATTTTTTCTTGAAACCCTAACTTTCTTTGTGAGAGTTAGTTTCTCTGTTTTTGAGAGTTTAACCCGAGCTTTCTTTGTGAGAGTTAGTTTGTCTCTTTGTGAGAGTTAGTTTGTCTCTTTGTGAGAGTTTAACCCTAACTTTCTTTGTGAGAGTTAGTTTCTCTCTTTATGAGAGTTTAGTTTCTCTCTTTATGAGAGTTTAACCCTTGTGTAAGTTGGTTGTATACTCTCTTTGTGAGAGTTTGGTTCTTTCTTTTTGAAAGTTTATATCCCTTTGTGAGATTGTATTTACTACATTGTGTAGGATCATAGTGAATATTGGTGTTGCTGGACCCAAGTTGGAAAACCAAGATAAAATATTTGTGTTAGCGTTTGCTTGATTGTATTGTTTAAATTCCTCTTGCACTTATAATTCTGCATTTGCAAGTTTAATTTTTAATTACACGATTATCTCCTAAAGTGTTTGTTGTTAGTATTGCAAGGCATAGTAGGTCCTTATTGTTACGAGGTGGAACTCGCGTACAATGAATTTGTATTATGGGGAACCAAGGGCACGGTTGTTATATGGAAATGAGGGGTTAGGTAGGCTGTTTTACAAGTGATTAGTGAGGTGAAGAAGTCGGGTCCGTCGCCGGTGATGCCCACGGGGTCGAATCTCGCCGGAAGTAGCTTGGGAAGGTTGGATGGCTGGGGGCTGAAGCAGACTCCGGTCCCGGGGCGAGTTCTCCTGCAACACGAGCAACTCGTCAGAAGGGCTGGGTTGGGGTTCAACCCTTAGCCCCTCCGATGCCTAAGTCAGTGATAAGGCTTAAAAAAGGGGGGCTGGACACGTCGGTCGGACTCTCTGTGTGTCCGCCGCCCGTGACGAGCTTTAGGTGGGAGAGCAAAGATATGGAAGACCTTAGCTCTCGTGTGTGGGTAGAAATAATGAGAGAGAATTCTTCAACCCCCTATCCGTAAGAGGAATGGGGGTATTTATACCTGACGGGTGATGACTAGGCGTTCTGAGCTGGCGCGTGAGTCAGCGGAAGCTCCAGACAAGGGCGTCGGGACTCGGGTTACCAGGCCTTCTTTCGTCAGGCGGCGCGACGGCCGGGGGGGGGAGCTTTTGTCGGGGGGTCAGGGCCGAAAGCATTAATTGTCAGATGGCTCGGCCGCCAGGGGGTGCTTTGTCAGACGGTCGGGTGACGTATGTGTCTGTCGTGTCCTTATCCTTGGTCGTTTGTCGCTAGCGACGAGCTAAAGGCCGGGCGGTGTCACCCTAGGCGTCGTGGTTCGTGGGAGTCGGGCGGGCCGTCCCAATTGGCCTAGTGGCACGGCCCGCTGGTGCGGAGGGATACGTCCACGCCGGTCAGCAGGCCTGGCCTAGCTACCCCAACGTCACCAAGCGCGCTATCTCGGCGGGTCGAGCGGCTGCGGTCGTTCGCCCCGGCCGAATGCGGTCGTTCGCCCCGGCCGAATGCGGTCGTTCGCCCCGGCCGAATGCGGTCGTTCGCCTCAGCCGGCTGCGGCCGTTCGCCTCGACCGGTTCGGGGAACGCTGCCAGGCGCGCCTCTCTCCATGATGCCCCGGATTTTCGGGGCGGTGGCCCCTTTGTGACAGGGCGAGTTAATGGGATATGTTAGCGGATCTGGGCGGGAGCCGGGCTCCCACGATCTTTAGGTCGTAACAATTGCCCCCGGTATTCGAGTGCGAAGCGGAAGCCTGGTTCGGCTCGGATGGCGTAACGTTACCGTGATACTACCTTTTACTTGTGACTCGGACCTGGATCTCGGCTCCGGGGGGTGACGCCGGCCCCGCGGGGTGTGTCCCGCCATAGCGGGATCACGAGGTCTCTCCCTGACTCTGAGCTAAGCGGGGCGTTGTTCGAAAAAACAGAAAAAGGGGGAGTATTATGCACCAACATTTATCGGAAATCTAGGCGATATTTACAACACTTAGGAGAAGATGTGTGGGACGGAGTGTGGTCCACATTTGTTGTTCGCTTTGCCGGGAGGAGCAGATCCCTGCGTCAGGGCGGTCTTCCCGTATGTCGATTACCGAATTCCTACCGCCACTGTCCAGGGGTGAGCCGAGGAGCCGACCCACGGTCACAGGAGGGGATCCCCTTCTTTGCTTCCTCGCGTTTTGCCTCGCTGTCGCCGTGCTGGGGGGTTGCGCGGCCTCGCTAGGAACCCCGCATACCAAGGGGGAACCCCCGGGTGGCTGAGGACGAGGTAGCGGTGGTGGCGCCGCTGGGCGAGCCGTTGAGGGGTTTTCCCCTCCCCGGCACCCTTTGGGGATCGCCGAAGGTGGCGGCGTTAATTAGGGTGTTGCGGCCCGCGGCCGGCTTTCTGGGCCCGCCTTTTGATATAGTAACAGGCAGGAGGAAAGCTGGCGGGCGGTACCTCCCATGTGTAAGGGGAATATCCTGCTGGAGGTGGTGGGGCTATTGCGGCCATCGTCGGGGGAAGTGAGGCCCGTCGGCGATTATCGGTGGGGCATATGGGGACGTTTTGTGCCCGGGGTGAGGGTATGGGAATCCCTTGCATTTCTCTTTTTTCCTCCTCCTCCCCTGGCCTATGGAGGGGGGTATTTATAGCGAGGTTCTGCGGAAGGGTTTCTCTTGAGTAATGCGGGGGATTAGCGTTTCTAAGGGGCTCCGCGGAGTCGCGTGCTTTGGGAATCGCTTTTCCCCGGCGGTATCCGGCACTCTGGCCTCTCGGGGATCGTGTTACTGCTGACGGCGTGTCGACCGAGCGGCCTCTCGTTATGTTGAGTCGCATCGCGGCACTGTTCTGACGAGACAGGGCACTGCCTTTTCAGGACTGGGCGCCTACTTCGCGGCCGCGGAAGTTACGCAATTACCTATTATGAGAGTCACGTGCTTTGGGAATCGCTTTTCCCCGGCGGTATCCGGCACTCTGGCCTCTCGGGGATCGTGTTACTACTGACGGCGTGTCGACCGAGCGGCCTCTCGTTATGTTGAGTCGCATCGCGGCACTGTTCTGACGAGACAGGGCACTGCCTTTTCAGGACTGGGCGCCTACTTCGTGGCCGCGGAAGTTACGCAATTACCTATCAGATGCCCCCAACATTCCCGTGTCCGAGATCGCGAGGTCTGGGGGAAGGGGATGTTGTTGGCTTGTGTTGCTTTTTTGCAGGGTGGGGGGTCGGCGGAGTGGCTAGGGGCGATTTCCGGTATCCTATCATTATTCAATCTCGGGTCGACCCTGTTACGCGGGGCGGGTTCCAGTGCCTCTCTTCCCCCCTGGAGGGAAAGGTGTCGGTGACTTTTGGTGAGCGGGGGTCACGCTGCAGGTGTAGATTTCCCGGAGGTCATATGCCAGTTAGGAGGGGTAGTGCGGTATTAACCCAGAGCTTGGCGGGGGATAGCTATTCGCTATGGTGTTCTCCGAAAAATCTGAGCGTATAAAGAAGAACATTTTTATTTAGGTTTGTAAAGGCTGATCTACAGCTTGTACATGAGTTCTTAGTTTATCGCCCGTTGCGGGGTCCGAACCGGCTGAGGGGGAGCCATAGAGCTGTCCTCGCCCGCGGTTTAGTGACCTCCGGATCGGGTTGTCGCTGTCGGCCAGGTGGGCCCTTCGTAACTTGAATTGCGCTCGGCGTGGAGGAGAATGGCCGCCTTCCGTGCTGAAGTGTTGCAAGGTCTCTTTGGCGATCGTGCCACCTTTCCTCCGTCGCTTCGTCATCTCTTTCCGTGGAAAGGGGTTTCCTCGGTCCGGAAGAGGCGTCGAGGGGGGAAGCCGTCTTGATGCGGCTTGCTCCTTGGGGAGGTTCTTGAGCATAGGGCCGTCCCCCGCCGCCCTGGGCCTCGCTGCTTCGGTTTGAGAGTGGGGTTCGGCGCCCGATGGTACATGGGCGAGCTGTCATGCCAGGACTCGCCGTTTGGGCTCGTCGGGGATGCAGCCTTTCCGAGGTCCTCGGTCGGAGGTCGAGGGCGGGGAGGTGTCGGCCGGCTGGCGCTGGAGGCTTTCGCCCGCCCAGTCGGCTTTGAATGGATGCCATTCTTTCTCCGACTCGTCCTTACTCGGGGGACGGAGGCGTGAAAGGTGGATTTCCCTTGTGTAAGTGGAATATCCTGCTGACGATCCGTTTGTAAGTGGAGTATCCTGTTGACAGTGCTGGGGACGCATGCATCGCTGCCCGGGGCGGCGGGAGCCATTGATGGCCAGTGACCTCTCTTTTGTTAGGGCGTTGTATCTCGACCCGTTTCCCGGTGGGTGGGGGGATCAAGTGGCGGTTTCTCATGTCTGACGGTTCTCTTATTTTCTGGAGGAGGAGTGGCGTCTTTATAGGGAGATCTCGCTGACGGTTTCTCCTCTAGTTATTGCGATGAGTTGGCACCATTAATGGACTCCTCGAATTCATGCCCGTAGGAAACCGTCTTTGCCAGGTGGCTTTCACGGGTCCTCTTTTGGAGCGAATTATTAATGGTGGCGTGTTTCTCGAGCGGCCTTTCGTTTTGTCTAGTCATATCGGGGCCGCCTACTCGGGAACAGGCGTCGTTTCGTCCCGGTGTGTGTGCCCCTGTTTTTAATTTTTCGAGGTCCACGGGCCCGGGCCCCTCTCGGGCGGGCTCGTTGCCCGGCCCGTGACCTTTTCGGGTTTGGGTGACTAGGGTTGGCCCTGCCCCAGAGGTCTGGAGGGGGGGAGCGGGCGCGTAGCCCGGCCCGTGCCCTTCTCTGGTTTCGGTGGCTAGGGTTGGCCCTGCCCCAGAGGTCTGGAGGGGAGGAGCGGGCGCATAGCCCGGCCCGTGCCCACCTCTGGTTTGGGTGGCTAGGGTTGGCCCTGCCCCAGAGGTCTGGAGGGGGGGAGCGGGCACGTAGCCCGGCCCGTGCCCTTCTCAGGTTTGGGTGGCAAGGGTTGGCCCTGCCCCAGAGGTCTGGAGGGGGGGAGCGGGCGCGTAGCCCGGCCCGTGCCCTTCTCTGGTTTAGGTGGCTAGGGTTGGCCCTGCCCCAGAGGTCTGGAGGGGGGGAGCGGGCGCGTAGCCCGGCCCGTGCCCACCTCTGGTTTGGGTGGCTAGGGTTGGCCCTACCCCAGAGGTCTGGAGGGGGGGAGCGGGCGCGTAGCCCGGCCCGTGCCCACCTCTGGTTTGGGTGGCTAGGGTTGGCCCTACCCCAGAGGTCTGGAGGGGGGAGCGGGCGCGTAGCCCAGCCCGTGCCCACCTCTGGTTTGGGTGGCTAGGGTTGGCCCTGCCCCAGAGGTCTGGAGGGGGGGGCGGGCGCGTAGCCCGGCCCGTGCCCTTCTCTGGTTTGGGTGGCTAGGGTTGGCCCTGCCCCAGAGGTCTGGAGGGGGGGAGCGGGCGCGTAGCCCGGCCCGTGCCCATCTCTGGTTTGGGTGGCTAGGGTTGGCCCTGCCCCAGAGGTCTGGAGGGGGGGAGCGGGCGCGTAGCCTGACCCGTGCCCTTCTCTGGTTTGGGTGGCTAGGGTTGGCCCTGCCCCAGAGGTCTGGAGGGGGGGAGCGGGCGCGTAGCCCGGCCCGTGCTCTTCTCTGGTTTGGGTGGCTAGGGTTGGCCCTGTCCTAGAGGTCTGGAGGGGGGGAGCGGGTGCGTAGCCCGGCCCGTGCCCACCTCTGTTTTGGGTGGCTAGGGTTGGCCCTGCCCCAGAGGTCTGGAGGGGGGGAGCGGGCGCGTAGCCCAGCCCGTGCCCACCTCTGATTTGGGTGGCTAGGGTTGGCCCTGCCCCAGAGGTCTGGAGGGGGGGCGGGCGCGTAGCCCGGCCCGTGCCCTTCTCTGGTTTGGGTGGCTAGGGTTGGCCCTGCCCCAGAGGTCTGGAGGGGGGGAGCGGGCGCGTAGCCCGGCCCGTGCCCATGTCTGGTTTGGGTGGCTAGGGTTGGCCCTGCCCCAGAGGTCTGGAGGGGGGGAGCGGGCGCGTAGCCCGACCCGTGCCCTTCTCTGGTTTGGGTGGCTAGGGTTGGCCCTGCCCCAGAGGTCTGGAGGGGGGGAGCGGGCGCGTAGCCCGGCCCGTGCCCTTCTCTGGTTTGGGTGGCTAGGGTTGGCCCTGTCCCAGAGGTCTGGAGGGGGGGGAGCGGGTGCGTAGCCCGGCCCGTGCCCACCTCTGGTTTGGGTGGCTAGGGTTGGCCCTGCCCCAGAGGTCTTGAGGGGGGTAGCGGGTGCGTAGCCCGGCCCGTGCCCTTCACTGGTTTGGGTGGCTAGGGTTGGCCCTGCCCCAGAGGTCTGGAGGGGGGGAGCGGGCGCGTAGCCCGGCCCGTGCCCTTCTCTGGTTTGGGTAGCTAGGGTTGGCCCTGCCCCAGAGGTCTGGAGGGGGGGAGCGGGTGCGTAGCCCGGCCCGTGCCCTTCTCTGGTTTGGGTGGCTAGGGTTGGCCCTGCCCCAGAGGTCTGGAGGGGGGGAGCGGGCGCGTAGCCCGGCCCGTGCCCTTCTCTGGTTTGGGTGGCTAGGGTTGGCCCTGCCCCAGAGGTCTGGAGGGGGGGAGCGGGCGCGTAGCCCGGCCCGTGCCCTTCTCTGGTTTGGGTGGCTAGGGTTGGCCCTGCCCCAGAGGTCTGGAGGGGGGGAGCGGGCGCGTAGCCCGGCCCGTGCCCTTCTCTGGTTTTGGTGGCTAGGGTTGGCCCTGCCCCAGAGGTCTGGAGGGGGGGAGCGGGCGCGTAGCCCGGCCCGTGCCCTTCTCTGGTTTGGGTGGCAAGGGTTGGCCCTACCCCAGAGGTCTGGAGTGGGGGAGCGGGCGCGTAGCCCGGCCCGTGCCCTTCTCTGGTTTGGGTGGCTAGGGTTGGCCCTGCCCCAGAGGTCTGGAGGGGGGGAACGGGCGCGTAGCCTGGCCCGTGCCCACCTCTGGTTTGGGTGGCTAGGGTTGGCCCTGCCCCAGAGGTCTGGAGGGGGGGAGCGGGCGTGTAGCCCGGCCCGTGCCCACCTCTGGTTTGGGTGGCTAGGGTTGGCCCTGCCCCAGAGGTCTTGAGGGGGGGAGCGGGCGCGTAGCCCGGCCCGTGCCCTTCTCTGGTTTGGGTGGCTAGGGTGGGCCCTACCCCAGAGGTCTGGAGGGGGGGAGCGGGCGCGTAGCCCGGCCCGTGCCCTTCTCTGGTTTGGGTGGCTAGGGTCGGCCCTGCCCCAGAGGTCTGGAGGGGGGAGCGGGCGCATAGCCCGGCCCGTGCCCTTCTCTGGTTTGGGTGGCTAGGGTCGGCCCTGCCCAAGAGGTCTGGAGGGGGGAGCGGGCGCGTAGCCCGGCCCGTGCCCTTCTCTGGTTTGGGTGGCTAGGGTTGGCCTTGCCCCAGAGGTCTGGAGGGGGGGAGCGGGCGCGTAGCCCGGGCCGTGCCCTGCTCTTGTTTGGGTGGCTAGGGTTGGCCCTGCCCCAGAGGTTCGGAGTTTTATCGAACTGCAAAACTTGTGTAGAAATAACCATATTGGGAAGAACGGATGGATATGTATACTGCGTATAAGAAAAGAAAAACTCACAACTATTGGTAGAATTTTAGCAGATGTTTTCCGTTCCAGGGGTGGGCCAGTTCGCTCCCTTCGGGGTAGCCAGGATGTACGTGGCCGGCCCGACAATGTCGATGACCGTGTAGGGTCCTTCCCATTTAGCGGCTAGCTTTCCCCGCTTTGCAGTCTCGGGGCGGAAGGTGGCATCTCGGAGGACCAGGTCACCGATCCTGAAGGTCCGTGGTTTCACCCGGGAGTCGTAATACCGCGCCATCCTCTGACCGTGCTTGACGAGGCTAGTCAAGGCCCGGTCCCGCACCTCGTCTATCAACTCCAAACTGAGACCGAGTCCTTCTCCGTTGGTTTCTTCGTCGAAGAGCTTTAGCCGGAGTGTCTCCTCGCCGATTTCCACGGGAACGACCGCCTCCGATCTGTATGCTAGCATGAAGGGGCTTTCCCCTGTCGAGGCCTTGTGGGTGGCACGATAAGACCACAGGATCCCCGGCAGCTCGTCGACCCAAGCCCCAAGAGCCGCGTCCACCTTCTTCTTCATCGGGTTCAGGATGCATTTATTCGTGGCCTCCGCCATTCCGTTGCACTGTGGGTGGGCGACTGACGTGAATTGGAGTTTGATCCCCCAGCCCGAGCAGAAGTCGCGGAAGCCTTCGCAATTGAACTGCCTTCCATTATCCGTGACAATGGAGCGGGGAATCCCGAAGCGGCATATGATGGACTGCCAAATTAAGCCCTTCATGTCTGTCCACGCGATTCGCGCCAGCGGCTCTGCCTCCACCCATTTTGTGAAGTAGTCCACGGCGACGACTAGATACTTCCTTCCTTCGGAGGCCTTTGGGAATGGCCCCAGGATGTCGAGCCCCCACTTGGCGAAGGGGATCGGGCTCAAGATGGGCATCAGGTTGGTCAGGGGTGCAGTCGTCCGTCGACAGAATTTCTGGCATGCTTCGCACTTCTTGACGTATTGTACCGCATCCCGGATCATCGTCGGTCAGTAGTATCCTTGGCGCATTACTTTGTGGGCGATGGTGCGCCCGCCATGGTGGTTTCCGCAAAAGCCCTCATGCACCTCACGGATGACTTGCTCAGCCCGCTCCGGGCCCAAGCATTTCATGTAGGGCAGGACGTCGAAATTGGCTCGACGGCGGCGGTACAGCACTTCGTCGAGAAGTACGAATGAAAGGGCCCGCCTTTCCACTTGTTTTGCCAGCATCCGTTCCTCGGGTAGCTCGCCCGTCTCTAGGTACTTCATTATGGGGGTCATCCACGACGTCCTCGTGCCCGCGCACATCAGTTCTCCCTCGTCGATGGTTGGCGTCGCCAGGCTTTCCACGTAGATTGCCTTCCCGATCTCGGCCGCCGAGGAGGAAGCCAGCTTAGACAGGGCATCCGCGCGGAGGTTGCTGGAGCGGGGTAGGTGTTGGACGTCCGCTTTCTTGAACTTTCGGAGTTCGACCTGGATGCGATTTAGGTATCGCTTCATTCTTTCCTCTCGGGCTTCGAAGCCCCCCAGGATCTGTTGGATGACGAGGTGGGAGTCACTCAGGAGCAACACGTTCGTCGCCCCCACCGCCCTAGCGAGCTTTAACCAGTTAATCGCTGCTTCGTATTCCACGACATTGTTGGTGGCCGGGAAGCTGAAGCGCAGGGCGTACTCCAGCGAGCATCCATCCGGGGTTTGAATGACTATACCTGCTCCTGTCCCAGAGCCTGTTGCAGAGCCGTCGACGTGTATGGTCCATAATTCGCCCGCTGTCGTCGGGGAGGGTGCTGAGGGTTCACCCACCTCGACCCTCCACGAGGACGTGGTTACCGATGGGAGCTCCGTCCGGTCCCCCGGCGGGATCTCCGTTGTGCATTCCACCACGAAGTCGGCCAGCGCTTGGGCCTTGATTGCCGTCCGGGTTTTGTACGTTATGTCGAACTCGCTAAGCTCGACACTCCAATTGAGCATCCTCCCCGACCGCTCCAGCCTTTTCAGGTTCTTTTCGAGGGGCATGTTGGTGTGGACGATTACGGGGTGGGCCTGGAAGTAGGGTCGGAGCTTCCGGGCCGTGGTGACTAGGCAGTAGGCGGCTTTCTCGATAGGGCTGTAACGAGTCTCTGCCTCCCGGAGGATCCGGCTGGCATAGTAAACGGGGCGTTGTACTCCTCCTTCCTCCTTGATCAGGACGGAGCTAATGGCCCCCTCGGTAGTCGCCAGGTACAATCCCAGGGGTTCGCCCTCCCCCGGCCGTGCGAGGAGCGGCGGGCTCTGTAGGTATGCTCTCAGTTCCGCGAACGCCCGGGTACAGTCGTCATCCCACGGGATCACCTTCCTTTGATCCTTAGCTTCGCCCAAGGCTGTGCGCAAGACCCTGAAGAAAGGGAGCGATTTCTCCGCCGATTTCGACAGGAATCGCCCCAAAGCTACGATCCGGCCGTTCAGTCGCTGCAAGTCCCGGATCGTCCGGGGCTCCGTCATATCGATGAGGGCCGCCACCTTGTCGGGGTTCACCTCAATTCCCCGCTTCGTTATCATGAAGCCCAGGAATTTTCCCGATTGCACGCCAAAGATACACTTCGCGGGGTTTAGCCTCAGGTTGTACTGGCGGACCCTCTGGAAGGTTTCCTGCAGGTCTGTGAGGTGGTCGGGAGCCCTTCCGCTCTTTACCAGCATGTCATCGATGTAGACCTCCAGGTTTCGCCCCACCTGAGGGCCGAATATTCGGTCAACCATTCGTTGATAGGTCGCCCCGGCGTTCTTCAGTCCGAAGGGCATCTTGGTGTAACAGAAGGTGCCTTTATCAGTGACAAACGAGGTCTTCTCCTCATCTTCCTCCGCCATCGGTATCTGGTTGTATCCTGAGAAGGCGTCCATGAAGCTCAACAACTCATAGCCGGACGCCTGGTCCACCAAGTGGTCGATTCTGGGTAGGGGGAAGCTGTCCTTCGGGCATACCTTGTTGAGGTCGGTGAAGTCAACACACATGCGCCACTTCCCACTGGGCTTCTTCACCAGAACGACGTTGGCGAGCCAGTCGGGGTAGTTCACCAGCCGAACAAATTTGGCCTCGAGGAGTCGCTCTACTTCCTCCTCGGCCGCCTTCTTCTTTTCGCCCCCTGCACTTCTCTTCTTCTGTCGAACAGGTCGGGCTTCTGGGTCCGCATTCAACCTGTGGGAGATTACTCTCGGGTCCACCCCGGGCATGTCTGTGGGTGACCACGCGAATATGTCCGCGTTTTCCCGGAGCAAGGCAACGAGGGCCGTCTTCAATGCGGACGGGAGTTTCGTCCCGACGGAGACGGTTTTTTCCTCGTCCGAGGCCACTGGGACCTCCTCCACTTCCTCTGCCGGGGTCGGCCGCTGGTCGCAGAAGTCCTCCCTCTCGTCAGGGACGAGAGCCGTCAGGAGCCGCCTCGGGCTCCTGGGCCGGGGTGTCGTCTGGCTGTGGTTACCGGGCACCTCCCGTCCTCCCCGCCCCTGTCCTACCCCCCGCGGAGTCCGGAACTTCATCGTCTGATGTCGCAGGCTGGGGAGCGCCTCGATGGCCGTCATATATGGACGCCCTATGATTCCGTTATACGCCGAGGCGACGTTGACGACGACAAATTGCGCCTCCCTGGTGACGACCATCGGTTCCTCCCCCAGGGTCATGGGTAAGGTGATCGTTCCCTCGGTGTGGATCGCGTGGCCGGTGAAGCCAGCGACGGGGCCCACACAGGGCTCTAAGTCTGCGTGGCCCCACCCCATCTTCTCGACCGTCGTCAAGAACAGGATGTCACAGGAGCTACCAGTGTCAATCAGGAGCCGGCCGATGTCAATCGCCCCAATCCGAGCCTCGATGACGAGGGCGTCACTGCTCTGGCTCCATGCCTTCTGACCGTCCTCCCCGGTGAAGGTGATCGGGGGTCGGGGTATCTTCCTTCGCTTCGGTCGGCGGCCGGCGCCTGCCATCATCCCCGGTCGGGCCTCGGCCTCCAGGATTACGGGCGCCCGTCCCACCGTGGTTGGGCCTCCGGTTACCATCTCGATTCGCATGACTGCCTTCGGGGGGCGGGGCTCCTCCTTATCGCGGTCCACCAGCGGACCCCGTCCCCCCTCCTCTGGGGGGTCCCTCTCTCCTGTCGCCACCTGCCTTCCCGCGATAAAGTTCCCCAGGTGACCCGCCTGGATTAGTCGTTCGATCTCTCTTTTAAGAGAGTAACAATGGTCGGTGTCGTGACCGTGGTCCCGGTGATAACGGCAGTATCTCTGGGGGTCCCTCCTCGCCGGGTCCGTCCTCATCTCCCGGGGAGGCTCCGGCAGTAACCCGGCCCTTGTCGCCGCGGCCAGCACCTCCATCATGGGGGCATTGAGTCGTGTGTATTGCGCCAGTGGGGGGTCCTCTTGTCTTGGGAAGACTCCGGGGGGCTTCCGCACCGGGGCGAACTCGCACGCCGGGCCAAGCCGATCTCGTGGGCGAGGCTCGGGCGGCTCCCGCCGCGGTAGGGCCATCTGATCGCGGCCTCGGCCCCTCTCTTCCTGCCTCGGACGAGGGTGCAGCCGGGGTCCGTCCTGGGATGGTTTCGCCGGGGGGTATACGACCTTTGCACCGAGGGTCTCTTCGGACAATGCGTGCCTTTCCGCCATTGCCACCAGCGCTTCGTAGTCGGCCGGCAGGTCCCGGAGCAGGGATTTGTGGAGGCTCCGAGTCCGCAACCCCGCCTTGAAGGCCAGCATTACCACCACATCGCCGCATGTCACCACCGCCCGCCTTTCCTCCTGAAAGCGGCGGAGGTATCTTCCCGTTCTCTCCCCTTCTCCTTGGACTATCGTGCAGAGATAGTCCAAAGGCTTCTTCTTCGTCCGCCCGGCCCGGAACTCTTGGCAGAACTTGTGTGACAGCTCGCCAAAGCTCCCGACGGATCTCACGGGCAAGCCGAAGTACCAGTCCAGCGCGGTGTCCCTCAGGCTTTGGGAAAAATGCCGGCATAGGAACGCCTCGTCCACATCCTGCGCCTCCATCGCCCCTCGGTATTGTTGCACGTGCGTGAGGGGGTCGCCTCTCCCGTTGTATGTGGCCAAGAGAGGGGGTTTGAACCTTTTGGGCCTTGGGGCGGTCGTGATCCATCGTGCGAGCGGCGTGGCCTCCTCCGGATAGGTAGGGTGATTCGGGGCCTCCCCTCTCCGCCATTCGGGGGTCCGGCTTCGATCGCGCCACAGCCGACGACGGTCCTCCGCCCCGGGGAGTAGCCCGACGGTCGTCTGGCGGGGCTCCTTTCCTGGGCCGAGGACTCGACGGGTTGTGGGATACGGCTCTCCCAGCGCCAGCGCCTCCCGGCCAGCTCTCCTCGGGCCTCCATCCGTTCCTGATTCTCTCGGAGGAGCCTCTCGCGCTCGGCGGCGAGGAAGCGTAGTTGTCGACAAACGGCTTCCTCGTGCAGGGTATCGGAGGGGTGGTGCTGGTGACGCGGGTCGCCTCCTCCAGGCGGGGATCTGTTCAGCTACGGGTCCCGCCCATTCCCGGGCCGCCGTCCCATCGTCGTCTCTTCAATGACTTCTTGGTTGCTTCTGTTTTCCTTCCTCAGCTTTTCGCGCTTCGCGACGATGAAGCGGAGTTGGCGGCGGGCGGTCTCTTCTTCCTGGTAGGCCCTCCGGGCGGTCTCAGCCGCCTCGTCCAAACGCCTTTGCGCAGCGGCCGCCTCCCCTCAGGCGCCTCCACCGCTGTGCAACCTCCATCTCCTCTTCCAGGAGCCTTTGCTGGGTCGCAATCTCCTCAGCGAGCCCCCTATTCTCCCCCTCCTCCTCGAATTGAGGGTGGAGGTTCCGCCTCACGTTCAGGGGCTCTGAGGGGCCGGGCGGAGGCTCCGTTCCCGTCGTCTGATAGCCTCCCCTGGCCAGGGGGACGGCCTCGAAGCTCTTCAGGACGACGGGGGCCGAAGTATGTTCAGTCTCGGTGCCCATCCCCAGAAGGGGGTCGGACGCCGGGGTGATTTGTAGAGAGAGCGGTTCCTGACCCACGGGATCTTCGCCGTGGTCAGGGTTCCGCGAGATCGGCATGGAATCTAACATGGGTGTGACCCTTCGTTCCCACAGACGGCGCCAATTGTTACGAGGTGGAACTCACGTACAATGAATTTGTATTATGGGGAACCAAGGGCACGGTGGTTATATGGAAATGAGGGGTTAGGTAGGCTGTTTTACAAGTGATTAGTAAGGTGAAGAAGTCGGGTCCGTCGCCGGTGATGCCCACGGGGTCGAATCTCGCCGGAAGTAGCTTGGGAAGGTTGGATGGCTGGGGGCTGAAGTAGACTCCGGTCCCGGGGCGAGTTCTCCTGCAACACGAGCAACTCGTCAGAAGGGCTGGGTTGGGGTTCAACCCTTAGCCCCTCCGATGCCTAAGTCAGTGATAAGGCTTAAAAAAGGGGGGCTGGACACGCCGGTCGGACTCTCTGTGTGTCCGCCGCCCGTGACGAGCTTTAGGTGGGAGAGCAAAGATATGGAAGACCTTAGCTCTCGTGTGTGGGTAGAAATAATGAGAGAGAATTCTTCAACCCCCTATCCGTAAGAGGAATGGGGGTATTTATACCTGACGGGTGATGACTAGGCGTTCTGAGCTGGCGCGTGAGTCAGCGGAAGCTCCAGACAAGGGCGTCGGGACTCGGGTTACCAGGCCTGCTTTCATCAGGCGGCGCGACGGCCGGGGGGGGAGATTTTTTCGGGGGGTCAGGGCCGAAAGCATTAATTGTCAGATGGCTCAGCCGCCAGGGGGTGCTTTGTCAGACGGTCGGGTGACGTATGTGTCAGTCGTGTCCTTATCCTTGGCTGTTTGTCGCTAGCGACGAGCTAAAGGCCGGGCGGTGTCACCCTAGGCGTCGTGGTTCATGGGAGTCAGGCGGGCCGTCCCGATTGGCCTAGGGGCACGGCCCGCTGGTGCGGAGGGATACGTCCACGCATGTCAGCAGGCCTGGCCTAGCTGCCCCAACGTCACCAAGCGCGCTATCTCGGCGGGTCGGGCGGCTGCGGTCGTTCGCCCCGGCCGAATGCGGTCGTTCGCCTCGGCCGGCTGTGGCTGTTCGCCTCGACCGGTTCGGGGAACGCTGCCAGGCGCGCCTCTCTCCATGATGCCCCGGATTTTCGGGGCGGTGGCCCCTTTGTGACAGGGCGAGTTAATGGGATATGTTAGCGGATCTGGGCGGGAGCCGGGCTCCCACGATCTTTAGGTCGTAACACTTATAATTGGTATCAGAGCGAGGTTGAAGCATACAACAACGATGGCATTCAATGCTTCATCTACGTCTCATAAAGAAGGTTTATCAACTGTTCGACCCCCGCTCTTCAACGAAACAAATTATCCAAGTTGGAAGATCAAGATGATGATCTACTTGGAAGGTCAAAACCTATGGGACGTCACGGAGTCTCCTCTTGTGAAGCCTACTTCACCCGCGTCTATAAGGACAAATGCGGAGAATGATTTGATCAAATTCAATGCGAGTGCAATGAATGCATTTCATTATGCCATCACACCAAATAAGTTCAACTGCATCTCCAAAAGCAAAACGACCAACGAAATTTGACATACATTAGAGATTACTCACTAAGGGACTTCAAAGGTAAAGAAATCTAAACAAAGTGTGTTTAGATCTAACTATGAATTATTTAATATGCAGGAGGAGAGAGCATCTCGAAAATATTCACAATGTTCATGGGCATCATGAACACCTTGGAAGGACTTGGAAAGGTGATTTCCCATGAGGATTGAGTGGAGAAGATCTTTGACTCTCTTACACCTAAATAGGAGTCAAAGGCCAACGGAATTTTGGAGTCTAAAAATCAAATACGCCGCTGAGGAGTACATTAGGAATCTCATGGCGTATGAAGTAAAGCTTCAACACAAGAAGGAGATTCAACCATCAAAGCTTGAGAAGTCGGAGAAGCAAAAGGGGATTGCATTCCTTGTCAAGAAGGAGCCAATCAAATTGAGAAAGAAATTGCAACAAGAAGCTTCAAGTGAAGATGGGGAGGATGAGGCTAGTGACAATGATTTCACGGAGCTTGCCAAGCAATTCAAAGCGTTCTTGAAGGACAAGCAAGGTAAGTCTTTGTCAAAGTTTGCCTCTAAATCTAACAAGATTTGTTACACTTGTAGTGTTAAAGGTCAGCTCTCTATCGAATGCCCTTCCAACACCTCCAAAAAATCTTACAAAGGAAAAGGGAAAAAATATTGCAAAGGCAACTCCAAGTACAAGAACAAGAAGAAGGGTTTTGTTGGTACTTTTGATGACTTAAGTGAGGAATCATCAAATGACAAAGAAGAAAATGACAAGGAGGAAGGTCTCAAGTGCTTCACGGCATTCGACGATATCTATTTAAGCACAAGTTATGAAGAGGTAGAGGCGTGGCTCAACCACAACGAAGAAGTGTGCTTCAGGCAAAGGGGGAAGAGTCTTTGTCAAGCTCTAGCGAGGAGGAATATGATGATGAAGGTGAGGAGGAGCCAAAGCAATCGTTTGAGGAGCATGAATATCGTTACAATATGGTCCAACGGGGCAAGTAAGTGCATCAACTCATAATCTAAATTAAAAGCAAAAATTAAAGATGCGATGAGTAGAGCGCATGAATTAGAATCTACTAGTGCACCAGTGAATGATGTGCATGCGACACTAGTAAGAAAGACAAACTTCTCTCTCAAGTTAAGAATTTAAGTATTGCAAATGATAAATTAGTAGCTTAAAATCTTAGCTTAGAGTCTCGCATTCAACAACTTACGTTGAAATTCGAAGACGAATACAAAAAGCTCAAAAGCTGTGTTCATTCTAGGGATTCACTCCATGATTTGTTGGAAAAACATCTGGCAAATCATTGAGGAGTTTTGGAGTATATTTCAAATGTGGTACCCAAATCTACCTCTATTTCTTCTAAGGGTGCAAATTCAAGAAATATTGTTAAAGCACATAAGAAGAATCAACATGCCTTCTTGTATAACAATAACAATAACAAGAAGTATCTAAATCACAAGCTGATGATGGAGAATGAAAATTCTACATTTTTTGCCTAGAAGCAAACCCCTCATTGTTTGCATGCCAAGAAATATTTTTCTATGCCTAAGCATGCCATATCCACACCTCTTACAAAGGCAAAACCATTGCCTAGGAAATCCTTAATTCTTTGGATTCCCACTAGGTGTAGTGTGCAAGAGAGGAATAGATATATTAACTCTTTAGTTAAGGATGGGATCACCTCATGTGATTACATTAGAAAATCAAACTCTTATTTGGTTTGGTTCCCTATTGTTTAGGTCTCTCACACAAGTATATATTGCATGTGTATTTTGCTTAAATGTTTATTCTTAGCATACCCATTGATTTTACGTGATTTTTCATAATTCTGAAATTATTTTCAAATTATTTTCTTGAAAATGGGACCTTGGGGATTTCATTGTCATACGTGCATTTGTTAATCCATATGTAAGACAATGTGGGAGTTAATATGTTATGTATGTTTAAAATTATCTTAAAGCATATTTTAACTGTCATGTTGGGTTATTTTTGAGATGATTTTATAATTGGTTATTATGATCTCAAATTCAACCCATTGATGTTGCCAACATTTTATTTGTTACACATTATATTGGCAATATCATATGTATCATTATTGCTTGATTTTTCTATATCAATGCAATGATACAATTTAAGGCCTATGGCTCCAATTATTACTTTCAATTAGCAATTGCTACTTCACAATTGGTATTAGATTATAGAAGTCAATATTTTGACCATTTCTATTATATTGGGGGAGTATGAGATAGTGGTTGATACTCACTTCAAATTTACTTTTAGGTATCAAACATCTCTTAATCTCTTGTTTTATTTGTCCCTTTTTTAAAAGGGAAACAATGACAAGAGTTATTTCTTATATGTTGTGTCTACCTTTTTAACCATGACAATGGGGAGAGAGATATGGATTATGTATATCATAATATATCATGTATGGGGAGATAGATACTAATATATGAGGAGAAAGATATGAGATATGGTTTATGTAATCAATGCATATTATATATCACAATTGATTATCTATTTTCAATTGGTGCATATAAGTAGGGGGAGCTCATTAGCGTTGTGCTTTATTTCTTTATGTTTTACATCATGTGTGTCATCATCAAAAAGGGGGAGATTGTTAGGTATTGGTGTTTTAAACCAACATTATTTTGATGATGATCACAACATTATGTTGTTGCTAATGACTCCATATGTTTTAGTCTCATATTTATCAATTGAAGAATACGCTTTTTGGAGACTAATAGATTGGTGCAAGGATGGACATCAAGATGAGCATTGGAAAAGCTTGGAACTTGATGAAGGAAAACTCATCAAGCGGTGCCAAAGCTTGGAAGATGACGAGGAGTATCAAGGCATCAAGAGCTTGAATCCTTAGAATCTAGGAGATGCAAAATGTAATCCATGTAATTTCTATTACTTGCCTTTCTCTTTTTGAGTCTAGGATTTTGTAATGCCTTGATAAATGGTCATACTCATTCATGCATATGCATTAACCATCTTAGTGAGCCTTAGGATTATCATAAAAACCAACCTATTAGCTTCACCATACCAAAAACTCAAATTGAAGTTTTTGGCCTTCCAACAAGCGACTGCTGAAGGCATGACATGCGACTGGGTGATCTCCAGGTGCCTGACCAACCTTCTATAACCGACTGTTGTGCACAACTCAATTCAACTTTTTCTTGACTCTTTCTTGAGCTTTTGGTGCAGGCGACTGAAGTTCATTTGATAGGCGTCTATCTACCATCAAGCGCCTAAACTTTGTTCTTCAATCGTCTGAGTGCCAATGCGCGTAACTCGTCTATACTGGGCACAAATCCACTTTGTGCCACAGCTGACTGATGTAGAGTTTACGGTCGCATGTTTATCTTCAGGCGCCTGGACTTTGATCATCAGTCGTCCGTATGCACAAGTGTGAAAGTTGCATTTTCTCAGCTTCATTCCATCCCATGTGACAGTCGCCTAACAAAGTCTATATAGGTGCATGTACATTATACAGGCGCCTGTGTAGTCTTCTACAGTCGCAGTCCTGGTTCAGATTAAACCCATTGGGAATTTTCTAGCCTTTGATCCGTCGAATTTTCGCTCTTTTACCGTCGTCAGTCATTGCCGTAAAATCCCAGATTATAGTCGTTCCAAAGTTCTTCCTTTGGCTTCTAGCTTGGGTTTTATGGGGGTTTTGGGGCTTCCTATATATATGAGTGGGCTTAGTTCATTTAGAACTCTTGGAACATTAGATCATTATTGAATATCAATAAAATCCACTCCTAATTCTCATTTCCCTCTCAATAGAGCTCTAATCCTCTTCATGCATTGAAGCTAGCTCAAGGAAAATCCTCCAAGTGCATTAAAGCTCATCTTAACACTTGGAGATCCTCTTCCACGCCTTGCATACTTCATTGAGTAAAGTTCATCTCTTAAGGCATAGGTAAGAGTATATTTGTTTCATTTGTTTCTTGAAACCCTAACTTTCTTTATGAGAGTTAGTTTCTTTCTTTGTGAGAGTTTAACCCTAACTTTCTTTGTGAGAGTTAGTTTCTCTCCTTGTGAGAGCTTAACCCTTGTGTATGGTTGGCTGTGTACTCTCTTTGTGAGAGTTTGGTTCTCTCTTTGTGAGAGTTCATATCTCTTTGTGAGATTGTATTCACTACCTTATGGTGTGGTTGGATGTGCCCAAGTTAGGAAACCATGGTAAAACCTTGGTGTTAGCGTTTGCTTGATTGTGTTGTTTAAATTTCGCTTGCACTTATAAAATCATTACTCTATTCACCCCCTTTAGAGTGTTTATTGTTAGTATTGCAAGGCATAATCGGTCTATTCAACTCGCCCTATCAGGCCAACCATCTAATCGACTATAAGGCTTGGGGTCACTCCTCCAGTAGGATGACCAAAAACACGGTTTCCTGTAATGCTAGGGGCCACTCCCCCATCAGGCCAATCGAAAGCTCAGTTCACCGTAAAGCTGGGGACCACTCCCCTAGTGAGCCAACTGAAGGGTTTTGGCGGACCCTTAGGGCTCAGATCTGTGCATGTCCTAACTCGGACAGACTACAGAAGCATGAATAGCTCAGTGAAAAAAAATCAACGCTAAACTTTTTAGAGTAGCCCTAAGGAAAGCAAGAACCTTAGCCAAGATCTATACCGGCTTGAGGTGGATCTGACCACCCCAAGAGGGATCTATACTACATGACATAATTAAAACTAGGCTAGAAAGCTACTAAATAACATACCCGAAATCTTGCCTTGGAGCAGGCACGATGTACCACACCACCTTCTTTCGTTCCTCAAAGCGAAGTCGCCTTGCCCCCTCAATCCGATCCAACTGAAGCGAGCTAACAACCGCCTCCGAGCCAACCACTTGTCGAAGAAAATTTCACTTGATACCACGTCAGTGACTTCTGGATTAGATCCAAACCTCCTTGCCGTCTTGTTAGGACTCGATTAGAGGATAGGAAGAAAGAGGAGGAAATAATTAAGTCGTCGATCGAGCGTGCTCAAAAATTAAGAGCTTCTCAAATCGGGGACTTGATGCAAAATTTCCAAGGGGTGTGCACCCCTATTTATATAGGGAGCCATACCTCATGCTCGTCACACGAGCAATGTAAGACTAATTAGTGAAAGAGAGATTTAATTAAGTTAGTAAGCCTTTATCATAGGCCTAACTTCAACTAATTAAATTTCTCAACGGCGAAGAATTCTGACTTCGTTTGACCCCTCAAACAATTGCCCAAAGTTGAGAAAATAGTCACTTTTCGTAGCCGTCGGCTTGGGTTTCAAAAACCCTAGAGAACAAAGCAAAAGGCTCCCCCCAACTTGCGGGCATGCCCACTTGGGCTTGCGGGTGCGCCCGCCTGCCTAGCAGGCAGGCTCCCCGCTGAGCCATACTGGGCGCCCGGCCCGCTTAGTGGGCCAGCCCTGCTGGGTCACAACGGGCGTGCCAGCCCGCCAAGTAGGCTGGCATCGCTTCGGTAGCAGGTGCGCACGCCTGACTTAGCAGGCGAGCCCCGCTTCCGAAGAAGGCATGCCCGACTGCCTTAGCAGGCAGGTCCCACGTTCCCTTGCGGGTGGGCCTGCCTTCCATAGTGGGCAAGTCCCACTTTGGCCCCTTTTTGCTGTTTTCGTATTTCTGGGCTCGTTTGAGCTCCGATTCCAACGCAGTTTCTTCCTGTGGATTCCTCAGGAAGTCCTTGTAATTCCCAAATGCTAAAATCCTTTAGCTTTGTTCTTACAACTCATTTGTGAGATTAATTATTCCATAGCATGAAATGCATTCCTCTTAACGTTCTTCCTATTACTAAGACGTGAATACTACTCGGTGTGAGAGCCTACGGCCTGACCCTACAACAGGTTGGGAATCAACGTCTCTAGACGTCAGTAATCATGAGCAATAGGTCTCATCCTTGTTTCAGAATCATACTTACGTGATTGACCTATTGACTAAGGTGTCTCGGGATCACTCTAACTATGTCAGCGATGAATACCACAGTTTTAGTCCATTCATCATGACTGTGTCGCTGCATGGCCTAGGGTATGGTTAACTGTCAACCCCACTAACTAGCATCGATCAGTATATAGCGGACTTTGTTATATATACGTTGTACTTCCTACAACGCACCTCGGCCGAGGATTATCACAAAGACCGTACTGAGCCTGTGACACTAACTTCCCTTTAACGGAAGAGACGAATCCCATCTAAGTCTTCTATTTAACTCATATGCTTCAGGTGTCACCAAACCTAAGACCTTTCAGCAGGCCTAGCTTCGAAGCTAGGTCATAGGTCTAAGTGACACTATTCACGAACAGGTTTGTACATATGACTTCAGGTCTTAAGGACCAGCTTACCTATCATCACTCTAGAGTTATTATTGATGGTTTACTTAAAGATTAACCATTTAATAACTCTAAGTTGGTCATTCTGTTAACTCATTCTCTAATGAGCACATGTGCCTTGTCTCCGACTTCGCCAGGCCGAATGACTATGAGATCATCATTACCCTTAAGGTAAGACAACGACACAATAGTCTATCTGATGTGTCGATATCCTATTCTCCACACATCTATGACCATGAACTGTTTAAGACTTAAGTTCTTTATTGGTCATTTACTTCCCACAGTCTAGATCAACATCTAGATATGTAATGACCTCACTTTAAGTCTAAGGAAATTATCTAAGTATATAATTCATATAATTTATACTAGGACAATTTGTACCGTTTCATCATTAGAACAAGATGTTTAACTCAGATTAAATGCCTCAAGGGCATATATATTCCTACATCTCCCACTTGCACTTAGGATATTTATCTCGGTATTCCATACCGCTATAGCATATCAGTCACGCTAGACATCTTATGTCAAACCTAACAGTGGATCTGCTAACGCGTATCTATTATGCATTTTAATGGAGTCTTATTAATACATCACTTGATCACACCAGGTTGATCTTCCGAAATGTCTTTGGATCTCATCCAATGATTTACCTTCTAGTATAGCAAACGATTAGCTCATACAACTTGATGTAGTGTTTATTATATCTACTGGTCAGTCGTAGCATGTTTCAATCATTTCCGTGTCAATTATGTCAAGTACATAAATGACACCAACGTTTCTATAACTTTGACATAATCAAAAAAAATTTGATTTGATGTCACATATAGAATTTAATAACTGGGACTTATAACTTAGTCCGAACTGGAACTAAGTCTACATGCCAGCGCCCACTGACTTTAAGAGTCATCTGGTTAAATACTTTGACATAAATATCTAAATCTCATTTAGAATAGTTATTAAGTATAAACAGCTTATTAAGTGCTGAATAATTAAATAGGAATCTACCAGTGTCAGGTTGATTTGATGAATAAGTCATATCAAGATCCGTTTATAGAGATCTTGATGCTAACTAACTCAATCAAAATTTCCTGCACAGTTCTTTCCTTAACTGCATTCAATCTTTTAACTTGAAGTATTAAATGTATTCCAATAAGAACAATTCTTGTAGTGCATATAAGTTAGATCATGTCTATTATATGCACTTGGAACCTACATGTTACTTTGATTAGCTTATATATATATGGATTTAATGTAGAAAAGGTGACACCTGATCTATTGGATCAGGTGCTTAGACACAAAAAGGTGGAAAGTACTAGCCCCCACATGGGCTTGTACTCGTGGGGCCCCACCTTTTTGTGTCTTGCACCTGATCCAATGGATCAGGTGCCACCTGATCTACATTAATCCATATATATACACCCACATATATATACACATACAGACAACTTCAAAATAATCACATTAATATAGAAGTTTTCACGACAGCTCAAGAAATTTTTCACACCAACTTTGACAACCAAATCCTCAGCAATCAGCCATTCTCAACAAATCACAATTTAAATAGAGCATATCTTCCAAGGAAATTAACCAACAACTAATTCATTCACAATTAAACTAACTTGTTCAACATCAAATAAACATCGAGTGATAATCACTCAATCATTGTTTTTGAAACAAAATAATCCACACATTTATTCAAATAATAAAAGAGTGTCAACTTCTTCTTCTTCTTGTTGTTATCTCATAAAGTTCATATATGGCCCCAGCAGCAACGATTACTCCGATGTCGACCGTGAATTGAACTTCTTCCATCCCATGATTCTCCTTAAGCACATGTAGACATTATACAGATGTCTTAGTAAATATATTGGTATCTCATACCATATATCAAAGCTTAATGGAAATTTTATGCTCTTAATTAAAATTTGTACATGAGGTAGATGCATCAGCATGCCCCTTCTTCTCTATAAGGTAAACCTTGCAGTTCCTCTTCCAATGGCCTGGCTTATGGCAGTTGAAGCAATCGGATTTCAACGGAGCCCCTTTCTTCTTCTTCCCCTTCTTCACCTTGGTTGGTTGTGGGACCTGCCTCTTCTTACCTTTGCCTTTCAGCTGGTCAGAGCCAACAACCAACATAGTCGGCTTCTTCTCGATCTCCTCGAACTGACTAAGCATGTTCAGGAGACCAGGAAGATCCGTTTCAGTACTGTTCATGATGAAACCAGTAATGAATTGTTTGAAGTCGGGGGTTAAATACTTCAGGATAATGTCCACGCTCATTTCGTTTTCGAGGACAAAACCTAACTGGACAGCATCTTATATATACCCGATCATCTTTATAACATGATCTTTCATAGGGCCCGTCTCCATCTTAGTTCCCTTGAGGTTACAGGTGTCTTCAAACCTAGCAGCTCTTGACCGCTTGCCATGTTACTCCTATGCATTCAGAAGCATACTTTGAACATCCATATGTTCATGCTTCCTTTGCAGGTCGTTGGTCATAGAAGCCAGAGCAAGGCACCTGGCCTTCTTTGTATCCCTCTGGTGCTACCTCTAAGCCTCCTTCTATTCATTTATGGCATCCACGTCAGGCTTCTCCAGAGCGTCCTCGGTTAGTACGTAGCTAATCCCGGTCAGCGAGAGGACCAACTTAATGTTCCTTAGCCAATCTTTGTAGTTGGTTCCATCTAGCACGTTCTTCTCAATAATGAACTTGAGTCCCGATTCCATACTGCATTTTAATATAGATCGAATTAGCATATGTTCTTGGTATAGTTTAAGCGGTTTTTATTAAAACTATATTCTCCCACTGATTTTAAGAATTAAAGCCACAATAATAAAAAATTTATTATATTAAAATATTTGGGATAGAGGGATTCGACTACCCTGAGTCTGTCAACCTCGAGTGTATCTCAACAAGTTGTTAGACTCTGTAGTCGGTACATGAAATCTTCATGAATCATATCACATATGACGCCCTATCTAGTTTACCCCTAGCCATTTATGATCATGAGTGTAGCTCATCCAAATCATTATGTCTAGCCTCGTCGGACCCTTGTTTTCGTGTCTAGCTTAACTTACACCGGTGCGCGGTGTATTCACGACATGACGGTTTGGGTCAAGACTAGACTACATGATTAATTAACTTACGCAGTGGCTCGGTATATTCACGACATGACAGTTTGGGTCAAATCAAGATTACATCAATGTATTTAAGAAGTTGGTTTCTAGAAGGTTTCCATGTCATAGCTTGAGTGTAGCTCAACAGCTGGAACACGTTTCCTATAGTTGCCAACCCTTAAAACAAGGAGGGCTAAGATTTATCTTGAACACAGAAATCACTCCCGCATGGAAGCATCTGAAACGCCCGCAGGCTTTTTGTAGCAGGGACCATGACACAACAAGTAGAAAGGAGTTGTTCATTGTAGGGGGTCCACACGCATGCATACACAGATAGAACCTAGGGTGTCAGTTGTTATTGTTGTTGTGCTTAGACTTCGTCGTCAAGTCTAAGCTGTCAAGAGGGTCCCGGACGCTATCATTTCACGTTCGGTCCTCTTTAGCCGTATATTTATAGTTTATGGAAAGATAGCCTAAACGTGGCCGAAAGTACGCAAGTGAGAAACACTTGCCTGCGGTGGTGAGTGCGTCGTCGGTCCGAAACGTCTCGTCGACGCAGTGCGTCAGCGAAGATTCGTCTGAAACGGGACAACGGCGATGTCAGATCGCGTTTTTCGTTAATCCTATTAGGGTAAGTTTCTAAGTTTGGCGGGACTACCCTAACGGTCAAAAGTCACGATTTTTGATTTGTTATGCCTAATCGACGACTATCCTATGTGCACAGATATTAAGTCCGTTCGTCGATGTCTAAGGTTGAACAACATTTTAAAGAGCATAAAGTAAATTTTAGTTATCGTTGTTGATTTTTAGATTAGGTTTTAGAATTTCTATGGTGTGGGTTCTTACTATGCGTTAGGTGACTAACCTTTTTGACGGTCGATCGTAGAGCACATGTCGGGTCTGAACGGAGATGAATCTGCATCTTCAACAATATCTCGACCATGGGTAGCATAGAGAGACATATTTAGATAGTGAGGTGGAGGTAAGAATAGCGAGCAAACATCGAGATCTCTGTTGCGGGTAGCGCAACAGATCTACACGGCGGTGGCAACGTCGTGTGAAAACATGCGAGATCGGTGATGCGCATGAACTCCTAGGAGTAAAGGAGGCTTCTAGGGGTTGAAGAAGGTCGATGGGGGTCACACGGCCTGAGGGATGGCCGGAGCAACGGCCGACGGTGATGAACCTGGCTGTTTTGCGGAGAAGAGGACTGATTTGCGTAAACCGGGCTATTTTATGTTCGCAGCAAAATTATTGCGAACCGAGGAGGTAGCAAAGGGTTGAAGAAGCTAGAGGGGGATGTGGGGAGTCAACGACGATGAGGGGGGTCATCGGCGGTGGCCGAAAGCCAGTGGACGCGCGTTTGAAGGCGAGAAGGACAAATTTCGATATTGGGTCCCTGTTTTGGATCGTCGCAAAGATGTGGCAACCTGAGGGGCAAAGGGGACTTGCAGTAGGTATATGGAGTTGAGGGGGATCTGATGGTGGTGGAGTGGTTGCAGCAGTAGTCAGAGGTGGCGGGGTGCCGACGTCGAAGTTCCAGACGCAAGTCTGTCCAAAACTGCGTTAGGGGTGAGTTTGATGCGGTTTTTGAGGAGGGGGAGATGAGAGAAGAGAGGGAGGAGGGTTGTAGGTGATAGAGGGGATCGAGGGGAGTCTGATGGTGGTAGGGTGTGTTGGATATGGAAGACGTTAGTACACTCTTGTAGGGGATGTACGAGGGAATACGGACCTCGAACGTCGCGTACACGAAGTCGTGTGCAAAGGGAATATGTTCCCTTGCGGAGAGGATCTCTAGATTGATGGGAAAGTCGCATTATATATGCATAAGTGCATGCGACATATGGCTAATAAAGGGGTAATATCTTAAGCTTATGTTGTACCATGCATATGGTACAACTTAAGCTTATAATGTGCCATGTGTCATGGTACACCTTAGTTAAATTGTTCCTAAGGAACAATTACTGCTAAAATAACTACCTTGGGGGCTATAAATAAGACCCAAGGGTAAGCCATTTCCTTACACTTTTGCATGGCATTCTTGCATGCATTTCATTCTAGCGAAGCTCTGCCGAAATCCTTCCTCTCTCTTTATCCAAGTTCTTAAATCTAAAAGTAGAGATTTAGATTGTGGATTTAGTAGCCTTACTCCGTTCGTGAGAAGACTCAATCCGTCGTGGTGAATCCGAAGGCAAAGTTCCGAGACTCCCGTGCCGCATACGCAAGCGTAAGTCTCAACTTTATTTATCGATCCTAACTCTGTTTTGACAGGATCTTACATTGGTATCAGAACCATACGGGTTCGCCCCGGTCAAACCGCCGTCCCGTCGAAACTATGAACGAGTCGTTGTCTTTTTCACGAATGGGTATCCTACCATTACGGATATGGTAGGAACGCTTCGTGACGGAGAGAACGCAGCGGTTGTTCTTTTCACGTTAGGGTCTCCTATCATTACGGATATGGTAGGAACTCTCCGTGACGGGAAGAACCGACCGTTCACGTAGTATGTTATTTTTCTTTTTTGGCACACGGCCATTAGAAAATAACCATTTTCTCGACGAACGGGTGCTTCATCGACGAACGGGTGCTTCATCAAGGAAGAAGGTGGTGGTTATTCCCATCGGGGAAGATGAATTTTAGTGCATGTGCACCATGGCCAAATGGGCTATAAGGGCCATGCACCCCCTCCCCATGCGGAGGGGGTTGGCTACGGCCAATAACCACCACGGCCACCCCTCCGACGGGGTGTGCGGCAACCCCATTCAAAGGGGGTGGCCAGCCATGGCCAAAGGGGCCATGACCGGCCAATGCCAAAATGGCCTTGGCCATGACCGGCCATGGCCAAGCCATGGCCGGCCATGGCCAGGCCGGCCATGGCCGGCCTGCCCGGCCCTGGCAGAGGCCAGGGCCGGCGCCCTGGCCTCGGCCAGGGCCTGGCCGGCCCTGGCTGGCCTCGGCCAGGGCAGAGGCCCTGGCCGAGGGGCCAGGGCCCCTGGCCGGCCAGGGCAGAGGCCCTGGCCGGCCCTTGGCCAAGCCTCGGCCAGGGCAGAGGCCCTGGCCGGGAGAAGTTGCAGACCAAATAATTGGTCGACCAATTTGGTTGTTTTGGTCGACCAATCCGGTAGAAGGTCTTGGTCGATCGCGAACTTGCCGACTGACCCATACGGGGTGACAAAAGGCCTTGGTCAAACTCGAATGTGCCGATTAGCCCATACGTGGCTAACAACAGTCGCCTACTCTTGTTTTATTAAATTTTTTTTGGCTCTACTCCTTGAAGATTAGCCATAATGCTCTACTTCATGCGAGATTAGCCATGTCATTGTGCTCTACTCTACGGAGATTAGCCAATGTACTTATGACATTGTGCTCTACTCTACGGAGATTAGCCAATGTATTTCAAATTTTTGACAAAGATGTTTTCAAATAGGTTATGTCCCGTCCTTAAATCGGGATAGCGCAATTTAGAATTCCAAGTCCTACCACGATCCGGCCATGGTCATCTAACCCATGTGTGTGTAGAACAGGTCTCGTGGCTTGGCAATTGTTGCGCTAAAATTCTTTGCGCAAACTCTCACCTATTCCATTTTGAAAGATATGTTTTTTAAAAATATTTTTCCGCTGCTGGTACCATACGGGTATCATTTCTGATTTCTTTTTACTTGAGATAAGTAAGAGGGATACTTTGAAAGTTACTTCTAGATGGTAGTTGGGAACGTAGTGAACTTCTCGATTCTAGAGTAACATTTCAACGCATCCAAGGAACTTATCAAGTGTTTAAAGAATCGAAACTTTATGCATAGAATTTTGATCGTGTTTTCATTCTCTTTGCAGTTTTTTGAATCGAATATGTCTACCGCTTCTAAGAACATAGTCACAGAGTTTAACAAAGGTGAAAAGCTCAACGGCGACAATTATAAACTTTGGTCAATAAAAATCCAATATGTTTTGGAGGAGCAAGATGTGCTTGAAACACTCCAAAACATAATGGAAGAACCTGAGTTGGGCAATACGGCCCAACACAAGAGGGACCGGGAAGCTTATGATACTTGGACTCGAAAGAACAAAATAGCACGTATTACGTTACTGTCCGCAATGGACAATGACATAATGCGTCTATTTCGGGAATTCGACCTAGCCAAAGACATATGGTCTGAGCTAGAAATAAAGTTTGGTGGAACTTCGGTTACCAAACTCCGCTCCTTAAATATTCAATTTCATTCGTACAAAATGCGGCGAGATCACTCTATGAAAAAGCATCTCCGCCACATGGCGAATCTCATATCTGAATTGAAGGATGCGGGTGTTACGCTGTCTGACGAACATCAGATCCAAGCAGTCATTCGTTCACTCCCAGATAGCTGGGATAACATGAAAATGCACCTCACTCATAATGAGTGCATTAAAACTTTAAGCGATGTATCGAAACATCTCGAACTCGAGGAAGAGCGGATTCAAGCCGCAAAACCAAGTGCAGAAGTGCACATGGCCGCTAGTTCCTCACATGGAGGAAATAAGCGGAAGAATAAACGCTTAAGGTTTGTGAACGAACGAAAGCAAGAACCGGAAACCTCAAAGAAGACTAAGAACAAAAAGTGGCAAAAGAATGTGCACTCAAAGAAGAAAAACTTGAAGAAGATCAAGTGCTTTAAGTGCAACAAGTACGGTCACTTCGCCCGTACGTGTACGGATGGAAGTGATAAGGTAACTTGTAGGGCTAGTTACATATGTGTTTCTAGTTCCGTGTTTCTTGCTGAATCTAACTATTTTTGGTTGATTGATTCAGGGGCCACAGACCACGTAGCGAAGGACAGAAGGTTCTTCGTAGAGTATCGAAAGATAACTCAAGGAACAAAGTGGATATACGTCGGCAACAACACTCGTGTTGAAGTCAAAGGCGTCGGAACATGCAAGCTAGTTCTCGACAACGGCCGGACTTTATTATTGCACGACGTCCTCTTTGCTCCAGATATTAGAAGGAATATCATATCCGTGGTCATGTTAATGTCTTTAGATTATGAATGGAGGTTCTATAAACAAAAGGTTGACCTTGTTTGTAATAGTTCTTTAATTGGGTCTGGTAATGTTTGTAATGGATTAATTGTTTTAAACACAATGTATGATGATTCTTCTTCCATTAATGAAAGTTTCCATTTGACAAATGCTTCTAACTCTGAATCTGAGATCATTTGTTGGCATGCAAGACTTGGTCATATTGGACCAACTAGAATGGATAGACTTGCCAAAAGTGGCTTGCTATCTAATGTTTCAAAAGTTGAAATGTCAACTTGCGAACATTGTCTTGTAGGGAAAACTTGTCGCAAGCCGTTTGGAACTGGCACAAGGGCCGAAGTTCCATTACAGCTTATCCATTCGGACATTTGCGGTCCAATGAATGTTAAGACAAGACGCGGTAAGTCCTATTTCATCACATTCATTGATGACTTCACCCGTTTCGGTCATATTTATTTGATTTCCCACAAATATGAAGCTTTATCTTGCTTCAAAAACTATATGAGTATAGTGGAAAATCAACTAGATCGCAAGATAATGGTCTTGCGAACTGATCGGGGTGGAGAATATCAATCAACGAGTTTTAAGGAACTCTGTGATGAAAAAGGCATAGTTCATCAAATAACTATGCCTTATACTCCGCAACAAAACGGTGTTGCGGAAAGAAGAAATAGGACATTGATGGAAATGGTCCGATCAATGATGTCTCGGGCAAATTTGCCCATCACCTTTTGGGGTGATGCATTATTGACGGCAGCATTCATCTTAAACCGTGTACCCTCGAAGTCGGTAAGTTCTACTCCTTATGAGTTGTGGAACAATAGAACTCCAGACTTAAGCATTCTAAAACCTTGGGGTTGTGCCTCTTACGCACATTTATCCTCTCACAAATATGGAAAACTTGGGCCACGTGGGAGGAAGTGTATCTTCATCCGATACGCTGAAAACTCCAAAGAATATGTTTTCGTCGGTCAAGAGGACAATGGGGGTCTAATAGAATTCAAATCGAGGGAGGTTGTCTTCTTGGAAAACGAGTTTCCAAGACAGGGTGAGATAAGTCAAGACTTATCCTTGTTTGAGACTTGGGATCAAGAAGGATTGGAACGTTCGAGTGGGAGAATTCTTGGTGAAGAAGAAAATACGTTTCAAACTTCACCAACGGATGATACGAACGATACCAATCCTATTCCGAGTGGGAGTGATATTATTCCAAGTGGGAGTGATGTCATTCCAAGTGGGAGTGATCTAACTCAAGCAAGACGTAGTAATCGAACGAGGCTAACACCTCTGAGATTTGAGGATGAATTTCCTCAAACATTCATGACATTACTACAAGATGATGACGAACCTGCAAATTTCAAAAAGGCCGTCACATGCCCTGCTAAAGATAAATGGATAGCGGCAATGGAAGAAGAACTTCAATCCATGAAAACAAACCAAGTCTGGGACTTGGTTGATTTACCTAAGGGACGTAGAGCCATTGGGAACAAGTGGGTTCTCAAAATCAAGCATAAGGCTGATGGCTCAATCGAGAAATATAAAGCTCGCCTTGTTGCAAAAGGTTTCACGCAACATGAAGGAATAGACTACGAAGAGACTTTCTCTCATGTCGTGCGTTTTACCTCCATTCGCTTAATTCTGGCAATGGTGGCTTGTTTGGACCTCGAGTTACATCAGATGGATGTAAAGACTGCTTTTCTTAACGGAGAACTAGATGAGGAGATCTACATGGAACAACCAAACGGGTTCGTACAAGAAGAAAACAAACATAAGGTTTGTAAACTTCGTAAATCCATATATGGTCTTAAACAATCCTCAAGGCAGTGGTATATGCGCTTTCAAGAAGTCGTTTTGTCGTATGGTTTCTTCATGCTCGACGAAGACAACTGCGTATACATTAAGAGGATTAAGAACAAGTATGTAATTATGTCTCTTTATGTAGATGACATACTTATAGCCGAAAATGATAAGCGTCTTATCATGGATATCAAAGCTTGGCTTTCATCCGTCTTTGAAATGAAAGACATGGATGAAGCTGCATATATCCTTGGGGTTAAGATCTCAAGGAATCGTTCCAAGAAACTTCTTTCTCTCTATCAAGAGACATATATAAAGAAAGTTTTAGAACGATTTAATATGCAGGACTGCAAGCCAATTGATACTCCAATAAGCAAAGGCGAGGGTCTATGTTTGGAAATGTGTCCCAAAGATCCAAAAGAAAAGAAAGCTATGGAAAAGGTTCCATACTCCAGTGCTGTTGGGAGTCTGATGTACGCCATGATGTGTACCAGACCGGACATTTGCTATGCTGTTGGTATGGTAAGCCGTTACCAATCCAACCCAGGACAGGCACACTGGAAAGCGGTGAAGAGGATATTAAGGTACCTCAAAGGGACTGCGGACTATGCGTTGTGCTATCAAGGCAATACCTTGAGACTCGAAGGCTCTACCGATGCTGATTGGGCAGGTGATCTCGACGATCGAAGATCTACCTCAGGCTTTGTTTTCTTGCTCGGGAATGGTGCAATATCCTGGAGCAGCAAGAAGGAAACCTGCATCGCCTTATCAACCATGGAAGCCGAATTCGTAGCATTCAGCATAGCGGTCCAAGAAGATGTTTGGCTTAGGAAATTCTTAGACAAGCTGACGAATGCCTCTGACTCGAGCACTGTTCCTATATACAGTGATAGTCAAGCCTCGATTGCCTATGTCAAAGATCCTAAATTTCATTGTAAGACCAAACACATTGATATTCGATTCAAGTTTACGAAGGACTATGACAAACGGAAGGAAGTAGACATAGGATACATATCCACGCATGAGATGATAGTGGATCCCCTTACTAAGGCGATCCCCAGAGATGTGTTCTACAAACACTTATCATCTATGGGAATGCGTAGGTGCTGAGCTGTATCATGTAAAATTTCCCATGTCTATAGAATATCAAAGTTTAATAAAAGAAAGAAGTTCTTTTATATATTGCATACAAGTTTCTTACAAATTATTTTATACATTTGTGTTTAAGTCTCAGCTATTTTATTGTGTGTATGTCGGACAGATTAATGTTGGCTCTCTCACATGAGTAACCGCCTTATCTTATCAGATGGATAAGATAGAGATGAGACTAGTTTAAAGTCAAAATCATTAGACATATGATTTAGAGTCATGACTTAAACAAGATAGTCGAATGAAAGATCTGCATCATATGGATGCTTACAAAAGATCTGAGATCTGTATCACAAGGATATTTGAAAGAGATCTCATAGGATTTTTTAAATCCTATCTGTCTTATGCAGGATGAGAGTCCGGAAATATTTCATGAGTAGTAAGGGGACTCAAAAGATAGATACTGTGGTGCCTGATCTTTCATCCGTACAACATCATTAAGACATACTATCCCTGGGAAAGGAGTGATGTTGTAAAACATGTTCATACCACGTATGCATTTCGACCACTGAGTTTGTAGCAATAGTGTCTGCTATTATGTGAGACTCAAAGGCCATACGGGTCTTAACTCTTACCCTCAAGGACTCCAATTGGTTCCTTTAGATTTGACAAGATGATCGCTATCTTAGCGTGTTGCTAATGGGCTATGATAATTCGGCTCGGCGGGGCACGTTAGAAAAGCGAATCAAGTCAAGATCAGAAGGTTCGCAAGAAGAGGAAGATTGATTTCATATTCACATTTGGACTTTAAATGATTCAAAGCTGGCCAGCCAATTGTAATCCAGATGGGATTCAATTGTTGAATATAAAGTATAAGAAATGTGAAGAAATAATCTAGGGTAAAGCATGCGTTGAACTACTCAACTTTGCACCTTCGAGGTCGTTGTGTATCTCTAACAAGTGCACAACAACAGACTCTACGTGCATGACGGTCGCACGGTCTATTTCTCGGTATGATAGATGAAATAACTAAGAGAAAGACGTTCTCTTACAATCCCCTCAAGTGTGAGTGGGAGATGTTGGATATGGAAGACGTTAGTACACCCTTGTAGGGGATGTACGAGGGAATACGGACCTCGAACGTCGCGTACACGAAGTCATGTGCAAATGGAATATGTTCCCTTGCGGAGAGGATCTCTAGATTGATGGGAAAGTCGCATTATATATGCATAAGTGCATGCGACATATGGCTAATAAAGGGGTAATATCTTAAGCTTATGTTGTACCATGCATATGGTACAACTTAAGCTTATAATGTGCCATGTGTCATGGTACACCTTAGTTAAATTGTTCCTAAGGAACAATTACTCCTAAAATAACTACCTTGGGGGCTTTAAATAAGACCCAAGGGTAAGCCATTTACTTACACTTTTGCATGGCATTCTTGCATGCATTTCATTCTAGCGAAGCTCTGCCGAAATCCTTCCTCTCTCTTTATCCAAGTTCTTAAATCTAAAAGTAAAGATTTAGATTGTGGATTTAGTAGCCTTACTCCGTTCGTGAGAAGACTCGATCCGTCATGGCGAATCCGAAGGCAAAGTTCCAAGACTACCGTGCCGAATACGCAAGCGTAAGTCTCAACTTTATTTATCGATCCTAACTCTGTTTTGACAGGATCCTACAGGGTGGTCGTCGGAGGAGGCCGGAGGTGGCCGGGCGCCGTGTTTTTTTTGGTGATGGACAGATCTGTCCAAAACCAGGTTTTGATGGGTTTGAGAGGCGTTTTGAGGGAGAGAGTGTGTAGGGAAGGGGAGAGGATGTTGTCGAGGGATAAGGGGATCCAAAGGGCGGCAGGCGGTTGCCGGGAGCGGCCGGAAAATGGCCAGCCGACGGCTGAAAACTGGGCGAGCTGCTGTTGAAAATCTGGGCTTTGTTTTGTAGTTAGGACTATGTTTTAGGGAGAGAAAGAGAGGAGGAGGGAGAGAGAAAGGAGGAGGGATATGGCCGGACCTTGGGAGGGTGGCTGGGGACTCACCGGCGGCGAGGAAGGAGAAAGAAAACGCAAGGCAAGGCAGCGACTTGCTTGGTGCGTGAGACCTAGGGCATGCTTGCGGTTTGTGTTTTTAAGAAGAAAAAGTTTGCTAGTTGGGTATTATAAAGGGGTATACTTAAGTGATGACGATGAGAGAGGGTGAGTAAGGGAGTGTGCAAAGAGGGGAAAACCTAGGTGATGGTTGATCACTCCACATTTTACACCTTTTTTTCCGCATGATTGCATGCCATTTAGATCGTTCAAATCACGTTTTTCACGATTTATCGACAATATTGCGATACTTTTCACGATTTGTTGTTTTTGTCGTATTTCAGGAGATTTGGATCGATTTGGAGTGATCCCGAGATACACCTACTCCAGAGTGTCACCGACGACTTCCCCGAGGGGTATTTTGCTATTGGAGAGGAGCGGAAGAAGAAAGAACGTCGTAGGAGCGACGAGGATGCAAAAACACTCAGAATGGGCATTTTTAGTGTCTCACTCGGCCGAGTGAAGGAGTCACTCGGCCGACCAGCGAGACCCCGCTCGGCCGGCCAGATCGGACACGCTCCAAGTGTGCACTCGGCCGAGCATCAGAAGTCACATCGGCCGAGTGACGAAACCCCGTCTGCCCGAGTGGCACTCAGACGACGCCCATCAAAAACTCCCAACTTACTGTTTTTCGTCAATCTGAGCATCAGAAGACCCACTCGGCCGAGTGGCAATTGCTGACCGCCCGAGTGAATAGAAGCCCATCGGCCGAGTGAAGACCCCTCACTCGGCTGAGTGACCCCCGAAGTGAAGACCCCCAAGACCCCAGGCTTACTGGAAATTCTCAGGGTCTCCCACTCGGCCGAGCGACTTTTGTCACTCGGCCGAGTGAGCCGCGCTGCCTGTAGCGTAAATTACGATTTTCAGGCTGCGCAGGGGCAATTTTGTCACAGTTTTTTGGGCGATTTTGGGGGGTATTTAACCCCGGTTTTTAACCTAGGTTAGGGAGATTTTTCCTTACTTTTTGGCAGCCTTTTAGATTAAACTTTTTAGCTTTTGATTCTTGTGATTGGAGAGGAGAGAAAAGGTTATTTTTGTTGGATTCTTGGAGAACTAAATTGGTTTGTCTCCCTCTTCATTAAAAATCTTATTTTTATTGTTTATTTGAATATTGCTATGAATTCTATTGCTATTTCAATTGATTATTCTTCTATTTGTGATATGATTTGTGAGTAGTCTTTACGTCTTGGGGCGTGGGGATGAACCCTACGAGCCCAATTTCCGATTTGTGATGATTTGGTAGAACTATTGCTAGAATTGCTATTAGGGTTAGTTTGGGATCGATATATTACGGATAGCTAGGTGTTCATACCGATTGGGATTTGCAAGAGATTGGATCCCAATTCGATAGGAAACCCTAAAATTCCGAATTGGGTTGAAATTGAGTTTCCGTAGTATCGGTTTGCAAGAGATTGGACCGATACTAGGGTTCTCGGTTGCGAGTTCATACCGATACCCGTTTGCAAGAGATTGGACGGGTAGGAACTATCCCAACCTAGGTCGCGGCCAGAGTTTGCACGAGTTTGGGCTCGGGACGCGGTTGAACGATGACGTTGATCCTAATGCTAGCTTGCCTAGGCTTGGGTTTGCAAAAGATTGGGCCCGAGCCTAGGTTAGCTATAGACCGGCAACCGCGCGAGAGCATGAGCTAGGTTTTACATTCAGTTGCAACTAGTTCATCCGAAATTCTACCCTAGCAATTGTGATACCAATGAATCACATTGACGAGATATGGTGAGTAGCGGGGATTCCCTATTCCCTAGGCGTCTTTATTTGATTTTATACCTCTTTACTTTGCCTGACGATTGTGACAGCATCGCCGAAAGGCAAATTCCCTCTTTTCTGTCCCTATAGCCAGGTTGTTCAGAGAAGGCACTGTCATACGTCCTCCCTGAGTTCGATACCCGCTCGCCGCTACACCGTGCGCTTGCGGTAAAACTACACAGTCGCTCTTTTGGGTGTACGCCCGGGGCCGATCAAGTTTTTGGCGCCGTTGCCGGGGAGGCGATTGTGTTTGATCCTACCACCCTAGCTATTTCTTTCTTTTTGTTTTATTTCTTTATTTTTATCTAACCCTTCCATTGTGCTAATCACTTCTTTGAAACTTTGTTTTCCTGTGCATGTACACGAGATCCACAGCGGACCCCATCAATATATTGTTTGATCCTGAGATCGAGCGTACATTGCGGAGGATCAGAGCGGAGAAGAGACCCGATACGGAAGGGAGGTTTATGAACGTCCGGGAGACGCCTGAAGAGTTAGTGGCAAGAATGGCAAGGATTATTTCCATTCGAGATAGGCTCCGGCCTAAGACTTCCTCCACGACCTCGTCCATAGCCTTGCCGGAGTTGGCGGCAGACAAGAATTTTGAGTTGAAGACCGGGCTTGTGGTTCTGATGCAGCAGGATCCATTTCATGGGAATGCCCATGAAAATCCCCACTACCACATCCAGCTCTTCCTATCAAAGTGTGCCACCTTCCAGATGCTGGGCGTTACCCTAGATGCCATCAGATTGCGCCTCTTCCCCTTCACATTAAAAGATAAAGCTCTTTATTGGTTGAGGACGCAAGCTGAAGGAGTCTTTACCACATGGGATGAGTTGGCAAGCGCGTTCATCGACAAGTTCTATCCGCCTTCCAAGACGGTAAAGATTAGGAGTGCTCTCATGTCCTTCAAGCAAGGACCTCAAGAGACACTCTACGAGGCTTGAGAGCGCTTCAAAGACCTGCAGCATCAGTGCCCCCACCATAGCATTGAAGATTGGGAGCTAGTCCATAGCTTCTACAATGGTCTCCAACCGGGGACCAAGCAGATTATTGATGCCGCAGCAAATTGGGCCATCCTATAGAAGACTCCCGACGAAGATACGGCCCTAATTGAGGAGATGGCCTCGAACAATCAACAATGGGGCGACGAGCGAGGACACTCTTCGTCCTCCTTGAAGCCATCTAGCATCTATGAGGCCAAGGCCGTAGCGGAGCTGACCAACAAGTTCGATTCTCTCCACAAGATAGTGGAGAGACTAGAGAAGTATATTACGGAGCCCCAAGGAACCCCTTCCACATCCGCACCAACAAATCAAATGTGTGATTGGCAAGACCAATCCCAAGCTATGTATTTGGGAGGAGAACAAGGAGAGGGATCTTTGGAGCAAGTTCAATACGTCGCGGGGAACCAAGGATATTGGGCCAATCCGGCCACTAGAAACCATCCCGGTTTCTCCTATGCCAACAATGAAGGAGCATTGAACCCGCTGCAACAACTACCTCAACAAGCTCGACCACCACCACAACAACAACAACATTATCCACCGAGGGGGCCTCCGCAACAAAATTTCCCACCAAAGCAACAAGTTGGACCCTATAGGCCGCCCGGATACAATAAAGGGTGGAGAAATCCAAACCCTCCACAAGCTCAACAATGATCTGAATTTGAAGCTAAGGTGGAGGAGTTTATGGTCGAGCAGAAGAAGATCAATGCTTCCTTGAAGGCGGGCCAAGACTCTCTTACAACTGTCGTAGGACAAATCGCAGAGCAACTTATGTTGCTCAATAGAAATAGTCAACAGTTGCCGGCTCAACCCGAGCAAAATCCACGGGGCACCACCAGGCATATCAACGTCGTGGTTGCAGTTACTACGAGAGGCGGGAAGGATACCACTCCCGTCATGATTCCTACCGAGGAGCCCGTGGTGGAGATTGTAGAGCCAAGCGAGCCGGTCATTGAAGTTGAGAGAGAGAAAGAGCCGCAAAGGGAAGAAAAGTCCAGAGCGGAGCAATGGATTGAAGAGAGGCGTTTTATGCCACCGATCCCATTCCCTCAGAGGCTTGCTAGAGCAAAAATGGAGAAACGGCTAGCCAAGTTTCTCGAGTATTTGAGAGGGGTAAGCCTCAACATTCCTTTCCTCGACGCTATCGTGGAAATCCCGACATACGCCAAGTTCCTAAAAGATTTGATCACGGGAAGAAAGAGGAAGGAGAAAATCATGCTCGCTGAGGAGGGTACTTGGTTCACCAAGTGAGAGAAGGAGCCCACCAAATTCAAAGACCCGGGGAGTTTTCGAATTCCTTGCACCTTAGGCGGCGTCCCTCTACAAAAGGTGTTAGTGGACTTAGGGGCTAGTGTTAGCCTCATGCCTCTCTCTATGTTCCTAAGACTAAACACCGGGACAAAATTGAAACCTACCGACATGCGGATACAACTAGCATATGGTCGGATCACAAGGCCGGTAGGGATCACAGAGGATATCCCGTTACAAGTCCCGGGGGGCATATGTTTGCCATGTGACTTCGTGATCATGGATGTCAAGGAGGAGGGAGATACGTCGCTAATACTTGGTCGCCCGTTCCTCGCCACCGCCGGTGTCATTGTCGACGTACATGAAGGGAATCTAACATTGAATGTCGTCAACATCAAGGTGGAGCTTCATATTCCCAAGGCAATGAAACACATGCCTTATCATGAGGAGCTGGACTATATGGACCTCCTTGACGAGGTTATTGAGGAGGTGATCCCCCATTCCATCGGCGCTCTATTCAAGGATGATTTTGAGGAAGGGCCGGACTTAGGCCAAGAAGAAAAGATGGAGCATTCCCTCGACCTCTCCATGGAAATTGATGAAGGCGACGCTGATGTCACGAGAATACGAGAGCTCTGCAAGCTCTCAAAGATGAAGACTCCAAAGAAAGCCCCACCGATACGAAAATCGGTGTCACCGGTGAAGCCGAGGCCCGGAGCAAGTACTAGCTTGGGGGAGCCACCCCCCAACACTACCCGAGGCAAAGGAGCACCGAGAAAGAACATGCCGCCACAACATCCAAATTTAAGCATTCTTCCCAATAAATTTGACGGGTGCATCTCATATGCACCCAATATCCCGCATTAAATTGAAAATCAAAGGGGGTCGAGCTCAAGACCTTAAACGAGCGCTTGTCAGGAGGCAACCCGACGGTTATCGCTTTATTTTTACTTTTCCCTTTATTTTTGTTTTAGAAATTATTAGTGTTTCGAGTCGTTTGCCTAAAAAATTCGTGATAACGGGTCCTATTTTTCTTTGACAGGAGAGGAGAAAGGGATATCTATTATTAGGAGGATGAACAAGGTGACGAGGAGCGCTCCAGGAATGCGCTCGATGCTTAGGAGGAAGATGAAATCGACTGGGGGAAGAAAAACAGAGTTTAGAGCCCAAACGAAGCAAAACAGCAGAAAAGAGGACTCACTCGGTCGAGTATACTAGTCACTCGGCCGAGCACATAAGTTCGTCCGCCCGAGCGGCACACGAACGAGGGAAGTCTGCTGTATCCAACTCTCTGTTTCTTTTCTTGATTTCAGTATAATTGCCACTCGGCCGAGTATATATATTCACTCGGCCGAGTGAAACTGATACACTCCTAGGGCGAGTAATGCCGAGTAGCTTGAGCCACTCGGCCGAATGGACTTATTCCACTCGGCCGAGGGTGGCAAGGCCACTCGGCCGAGTCATAAGCGGGGAGGAATTTTCCAAAATATTTCCGTTGCGTTCACTCGGCCGAGCGACTTAGTCACTCGGCCGAGTCGTAACTTTTCCTATATAAAGGGTAGCGGGTCGGCGCGTTTTTCGAAACGAGAGAAATCCCAAAAATCGTGACCGATCGTATCCCTCACCCGCTGCCCCCCTCACTCGCCCGACCTCGCTCGCTGCCACTGTGCTCGGCCGACCACCGCCGGCCGACGCCCCCTCCGCCTCGCCCGAGTCGCCGCCGGCGACCCCACCTCCGGCCGAACTCAGGTAACGCATTATCGCCCAATTTTCTCCTGTTTTGTGTATTTTTCGACGATCCGTGTGTTTAATGAACCCCTAAACAAAATTAAATTCGATTTATATCTATTATACCCCTAACCCCCCATACGTTTTGAATATTACACGCTGATATCTTCGTTTGATGTGCAGGGTATATTGGGGAGCTTAGGGGAGCCCAGGGGAGCTTCCGGGGATCATTTTTGGCTTCGTGGAGGCGGCGTCTTCGCACACGTCCACTATATTGCTCTCGCGGCGTGTTACGGTATACTCGTTCCACTCATTTGCGCACGCCGCATTTTTTACGTTTTTGGTGAGCACCTGGGGCCCACATGCCGCCCCGGACACGGCCTCGCACCAGGAGAGCTTCCGCCAAGCGGAAGCGGCCGGATGAGCCCGACCCCTCCCACGAGGTGGAAGACTCTCCTTCGCCTACACCACCACACCCCGTTCACCCCGCAGACCCCGCACAGCCTGCAGAGTCCGTTCACCCTGCACAGCCACTCCCTGCCGACCCACTACCACCACCGGCTCCACTTGTCGGGCCGCTGGGGATTACGTTCAGGGACGATGCACACCGCGTCGTTTTCGAGCGCATTTCCCAGCGCTTGATTGTACCCTCCAGGTTCGTGCACCTTGTAGACCTAGGACGCCTGGGGGTACTTGAGGGGATGCTCACGTTGTATGACAACGTGGGTTGGCGAGATTTTCTCCAAGTGTCAGCGGACACCTTTGTCCGTCCGACACTTGAGGTGCTTAGTTCTATCGCCCGGACCGACGAGGGATGCTCGTTTAGGTTCATGGACCGAGAGTGCCAGGTCACTCTCGGTATGATGAGAGCATTCTTTTCATGACCCGATGTCCCCGGGGCCAACCGTGGTTACGCCCCCACTCACATTGCCCCACCTTCCTTCGATTCCGGCGCTTTATGGGCCCGGATCACGGGGTTACCAGCTGCCTTTGACCCTAGTAGGGCCAAGGCCTCATCCATCGTCCACCCCTACCTCCGCGTAGCTCAGCGCCTTATGGCGACTACCTTTTTGGCAAGGTATGAGCCTGGTACGATGTCCACGCCAGAGCTTTATATGCTCTATGCGATGACGCGTCCTAGAGTTCTAGCTAGGGAGAGTGACGATTTGGTCCTCGCCGTCGTGGTTGATATCGTGAGCTGGTTTTTGGACCGCATCATCGTATTGGTGGGTGCTCGCTCACTGATATGTTGCGACGGTCTGATCACCCTGCTCACCCTGATGACCGACGAGGACATGTCTGCCGACTTGCGTCGTTCACCGGGCCCCACTTCACTGTCCATAGACGTCATGGCCCGGATGAGGATGCTTCGTCCGCACGGCCAGCGGCACTGGGTTTGGTTGCACGGTCCCTACGGTGCTGATTACATGATCCTTCCGAGCCCAGCTCAGACACAGATAGCCCCAGCACAGGTGGACTGGCTTCTGGCGATGGATCTCCTGATCCCCGCTGCCTACGTGCTCGAGGCCGAGGAGGCCGAGGAGGCTGCGCAGGCCCACGCTGCACACGCTGCACCCGCTGACCCCGTGGCCCCTCAGCAGCCTGATATTTCTGCTGCTCCCGACACCTCTGTCCACACTTCTGCCGGTGTCAGGATTACACTCACTGAGACCACCTCCACTACCTCCACGCCCACCACCACTCCCACCACAGCTGGCCCTCTGTCCGTTGAGCCCCTTTGCTCCGCCCTACCCGAGCGCCCACCTACTTTTTTCGAGAGTGGAGAGCCCTCTTTTGCTGCCGTCGTCGAGACCGTGGTTGTCACCTCTATCTCCACCGCAGCCGTACTTTCTGAGAGTGTCGTGACGTCTGTTCCCACGTCTGTGTCACTGACCTCTCTTGCCGCCTCGTCACCACTTTTATACTCCACTTCCGTTGCTGCTGCTTCCACCTCATACCAGCCTGCGCCCCAGCCTCGCACTGAGGCTAGGCCCACACTTGTGAGCACAGCAACCTTCCTCCACATGCCTGCTGTGCCCATCACATACGCCACCCGAGTCCGCCAGCCCCGTCCTGCACAGCACAGACAGGTGCGTCCCTCTGCACCACCTCCCCCCGACACTGTACTTCAGAGCATTCGTGCTCTCGAGGGGGCGGTGAGTGGCCTCAGGGGTGACCTCAGGACCATGTCTGCCACCGTCACTACTATGGCCAGCCGTTTCGACCTACTTCCGCGCATTCACTATTGCCTCACCCAGATTCTCGATCGGCTTCCTCGCGCACCCACACCCACCCAGCAGGTACCCACCCCCACTCCTACACGCACCCAGCCTGCTTCCACACCCACACCCACACCCACCCAGTAGACTATTCCCCAGCCGCCACCACTACCACCTCCGCCTCAGGACGGAGACGGCGCAGCCCCACCCTCTTAGGCACCCTTAATGCCATTGATCTTTTTTGCCGTCATGTTGCCCGTCTCTGCTGGGTCCTGATGATTTTTGCCCACCCCACCTCCCCCTCACTATTTTTGGGCCCACATTTTGTTCATATCTTTCTATATCATTTTTTGGAGAGAGGTGAAGATTTTTGGTGTCACACTCTTATATCTGATTCACTCTTATATCTGCATGCATCATGTCCGTATCATATTTTCATTTTGTTATTTTTATTTCTTTTTCATCATGCATGCATCCTCACCTTCCCCTCACATTACACGTCTCTCGGTGTGCCACACTTCGCACATTGAGGACACTGTGCACTTTAGCTTGGGGGAGTGAGTTCTCACGTTCTTTTCGATTTACCACCTTTATTTTTAGTTTTTTCACGCCATTTTCCGCATTTGCACTCATTTTCATCACTTTTTCCTTTTTTACCATGCATCACGTTTTCCTTATTTTCTTTGTGTGCTGCATTGTATTTAGTTTTATTTTCCCTTTTTATCTTTATTTCTTTTCATCTCATGCTAGAGATGATTTTTCTGTGATGATGATGACGTGGAGTTAGCTTTCTCTATATGCATGCTATATTTTTCATGTCTTAGATTTTATTTCTGATATCATATGCTGTGATTTGCCTTGCATTTAGAGGTAGTAACCCACACTTTTTCCGCATGAAAATGGATGAAATTTTATTATTAGCTGAGTCTGAATATTCATATGTATGCTATCGTAGAAAACACACCAAGATTCACGCATTGAATGCTTATATCTGGAGTACCGTTTTCTTTTCCTATATCACTTCTATTTGCATGATTTGTACATTTCACTTCAGGATGATTGAATGATGTTAGCTATGATAAATCTGGATTAGTTTTGCTTTTTTGTGATCGAAACTGAGTAGATTAGATTACACTGCTGAAGTTGTCGTGCACGTCTTATAGAGTGAACTGAGAGACATATTTATTTCTTTCTCCACATATCTTGAACATAAATTCTCTATTTTAAAATCATTGGTCAATCTCCCCTTAGCGATTCTTGTATTTGGCATTTCCCCCGTTATTAAATTCCTAGCTCCAAATTTCCCAAAACCAAAAAGAAAAAGAAAAATTCTTGTATATCCTTATTTCTCTTTGATTTGGGATCATTGTGTATATATGCTATTGAAAAAAAAAGAGAAAAGAAAAAGAAAAGAAAGGAGAAAAGAATCTCAATAAACGATCCCATCTCATGTTCTCTCTTTCTTCCCTCTTTTTGTTTTTATTTTTATTACTTTTGGAGCTTCATAAAAATGGGGATGTAAATATTGTTTTTATGCCACCACGCTTATAGATAAGCTTGGGGGGGAGAATCCAATGATGTGTGAGAGAGTGACTACTTGACGGTGCACGACAACCTAGGCTAAGTAATATTCTATACTCGGTTAGATTGTTGTAGCTTCACGAAATCCAGAAATCTATGCCTAGCACTCATTTCATGAAATCCACGCTTTTCTATTCTTTCTATTCTATTGCGTGATATTCTTATACTCCTCATAGAAAGCATTCAATTGAAAAGTGTGTGATCTGCGATATTGTATACCGTTTTAAATGATTCAGACGATGTTAATTTTTGAATTATTCCGTTTTTCATGCTATATCATTATTCTTGGGTTTTCTATTTCTATTTGCACCATTATACTATGATATCGAAATAAAAGTATTTGACATGTGTTTTACGATCGGTGCATGCTATATGAGTAAGCGAAACCCACGTCCTGAGAAAATGATCTAGCAGCTTCCCTCTTCGCTTTCTTCTTTCTTCTTCGTTATTCGTTTTCTGTTTTTCAACCGTTTTCATTTTCTGAATCCACCGGGTTCGCCTTTTACTCATCTTCCTCGAGGATGAGTAAGAGGTAAGCTTGGGGGATTTTGATCACTCCACATTTTACACTTTTTTCCGCATGATTGCATGCCATTTAGATCGCTCAAATCATGTTTTTCACGATTTATCGACAATATTGCGATACTTTTCACGATTTGTTGTTTTTGTCGTATTTCAGGATATTTGGAGCGATTTGGAGTGATCCTGAGATACACCTACTCCAGAGTGTCACCGACGACTTCCCCGAGGGGTATTTTTCTATTGGAGAGGAGCGGATGAAGAAAGAACGTCGTAGGAGCGACGAGGATGCAAAAACACTCAGAATGGGCATTTTTAGTGTCTCACTCGGCCGAGTGAAGGAGTCACTCGGCCGACCAGCGAGACCCTGCTCGGCCGGCCAGATCAGACACGCTCCAAGTGTGCACTCGGCCGAGCATCAGAAGCCACATCGGCCGAGTGACGAAACCCCGTCCGCCCGAGTGGCACTCAGACGACGCCCATCAAAAACTCCCAACTTACCGTTTTTCGTCAGTCTGAGCATCAGAAGACCCACTCGGCCGAGTGGCAATTGCCGACCGCCCGAGTGAATAGAAGCCCATCGGCTGAGTGACGACAACTCACTCGGCCGAGTGACCCCCGAAGTGAAGACCCCCAAGACCCCAGGCTTACTGGAAATTCTCAGGGTCTCCCACTCGGCCGAGCGACTTTTGTCACTCGGCCGAGTGAGCCGCGCTGCCTGTAGCGTAAATTGCGATTTTCAGGCTGCACAGGGGCAATTTTGTCACAGTTTTTTGGGCGATTTTGGGGGGTATTTAACCCCAGTTTTTAACCTAGGTTAGGGAGATTTTTCCTTACTTTTTGGCAGCCTTTTAGATTAAACTTTTTAGCTTTTGATTCTTGTGATTGGTGAGGAGAGAAAAGGTTATTTTTGTTGGATTCTTGGAGAACTAAATTGGTTTGTCTCGCTCTTCATTAAAAATCTTATTTTTATTGTTTATTTGAATATTGCTATGAATTCTATTGCTATTTCAATTAATTATTCTTCTATTTGTGATATGATTTGTGAGTAGTCTTTACGTCTTGGGGCGTGGGGATGAACCCTACGAGCCCAATTTCCGATTTGTGATGATTTGGTAGAACTATTGCTATAATTGCTATTAGGGTTAGTTTGGGATCGATATATTACGGATAGCTAGGTGTTCATACCGATTGGGATTTGCAATAGATTGGATCCCAATTCGATAGGAAACCCTAGAAATCCGAATTGGGTTGAAATTGAGTTTCTGTAGTATCAGTTTGCAAGAGATTGGACCGATACTAGGGTTCTCGGTTGCGATTTCATACCGATACCCGTTTGCAAGAGATTGGACGGGTAGGAACTATCCCAACCTAGGTCGCGGCCCGAGTTTGCACGAGATTGGGCTCGGGACGCGGTTGAACGATGACGTTGATCCTAATGCTAGCTTGCCTAGGCTTGGGTTTGCAAGAGATTGGGCCCAAGCCTAGGTTAGCTATAGACCGGCAACAGCGCGAGAGCGTGAGCGAGGTTTTACATTCAGTTGCAACTAGTTCATCCGAAATTCTACCCTAGCAATTGTGATACCAATGAATCACATTGACGAGATACGGTGAGTAGCGGGGATTCCCTATTCCCAAGGCGTCTTTATTTGATTTTATACCTCTTTACTTTGCCTGACGATTGTGACAGTATCGCCGAAAGGCAAATTCCCTCTTTTCTGTCCCTATAGCCAGGTTGTTCGGAGAAGGCACTGTCATACGTCCTCCCTGAGTTCGATACCCGCTCGCCGCTACACCGTGCGCTTGCGGTAAAACTACACGGTCGCTCTTTTGGGTGTACGCCCGGGGCCGATCAATGGTAACAAAGAGAATCCCTCATGTTACGTATGAGATCTCTAATAATTTGATTAATTTTGAAATTTGAATTGGGTTAACGCTATTTGGGCTTTGAATTTGATTAGTGGGTTTGGTTGGGCTATGGGTGTCTGAGAATTATAAAGTAAATATCGGGACAACCGTGACGACAAGAGGCTCAGATGTACGGTGGTTAATCGCACGTTTGGTCCACGAAAAACGAACTAAAAAATAAAAAGGTCCGGCGTCATAGTCTAAAGCTACGACGTCTCTACAATCAAACCGATTTGTAGGAGAACGACCCGTGAAATGACATTCACTAAAAATCTCATAAATAACTACTCTTCCATACGGTCACAACGACATATCAAATCATATAGTCCACATCCAAGAAGAGGCCAAATAAAATACGCACACGAAAAGAGTCGTACGCGTTGAAAATACGAACGGTCGGAAAGCGGTCGTTACATTCTCATAACTCATTTGTGAGCTTAATTATTCCGTTACATCAAATGCATTCATCTTAACGTTCTTCCTATTACTAAGACGTGAATATTCTCGGTGTGAGACCATACAGCCTGACCCGACTATAGGTTGGGACTCGAAGTCCCTAGACGACAGTAACCACGAGTAGCAGGTGTCGTCCCTGTTTTAGAATCATACTTACATGATTGACCCATTGACTAAGGTGTCATCGGGATCACTCTGACTGTGTCAGCGATGAATACGGCAGTTTTAGTCCCTTCGTCATGACTGTGTCGCTGCATGGCCTAGGGTACGGTTAACTGTCAACCCCACTAGTCAGCATAGGTCAGTATACAATGGACTTTGTTATATGCACGTTGTACTTCCTACAACACACCTCGACCGAGGATTATCACAAAGACCGTACTGAGCCTGTGACACTAACTTCCCTTTAACGGAAGGGGCGAATCCCATCTAAGTCATCTACTTACCTCGTATGCTTCAGGTGTCACCCAACCTAAGACCTTTCAGCAGGCCTAGCCTCAAAGATGGTCATAGGTCTAAGTGCCACTATTCACGAATAGGTATGTACAAATGACTTCAGGTCTTAAGGACCAGCTTGCCTATCATCACTCTAGAGTTATTATTGACAGTTTAGTTAAAGATTAACCATTTAATAACTCTAATTTGGTCGTTCAGTGAACTCATTCTCCAATGAGCACCTGTGCCCTGTCTCCAACTTCGCTAGGCCGAATGAGTATGAGATCATCATGACCATTAAGGTAAGACAAAGACACAATGGTCTATCCGATGTGCCGATATCCTATGCTCGACACATCTATGACCATGAACCGTTTAAGACTTAAGTTCTTTATTGGTCATTTACTTCCCACAATCTAGATCTATATCTAGATACGTAATGATCTCACTTTAAGTCTAAGGAAATTATTTAAGTATATAATTCATAGAATTTATACTAGGACAATTTGTACCATATCATCATTAGAACAAGATGTTTAACTCAGGATAAATGAATCAAGGGCATACATCTTCATATACCAACCATTCGATCGACTGTAAGTCTGGGGGCCACTCCCCAGCAGGCTGACCATCTGGTCGACCGTAAGACTGTGTGCCACTTCCCCATCAGGCCGACCGAAAACACCACTCACAGTAAGGCTGGGGGATCACTCCCCCAGTAGGCTGATGATCACTCCATATTTTACACCTTTTTTCTGCATGTTTGCATGCCGTTTTGATCGCCCATATCGCCTTTTTCACGATTATTTGACAATATTGCGATGCTTTTCACTATTTCTTGTTTTTGTCGTATTTCAGGAAATATGGAGCGATTCGGAGCGATTTTGAGATCAAGTGGTTCGCAAGCGCTAAGGAGTGTCACCCACGGCTCATTTGAGGGCCATTCAGCGATGGAAGATAAGTGGAAGAAGAAGGAACTTCGTAGGAGCGACGAGGAGGAGAAACGGAGAAGATTGGGCATTTACAGCATGCCACTCGGCCGAGTGGAGCACTCACTCGGCTGAGCAAGAAGCACACTCGGCCGACCAAAACAGACACTCACAAAAGAATAGAATCAGCGTGTACTCGGTCGAGTGACTACAGCCTACTATGAGAGACCGAGTGGCACGAGAAATTCGTCCAGAAAGAGGCAGAGTTACTGGAATATGTCAGACAATCTGAGAGGCCCCACTCGGCCGAGCATGAAATGCCACTCGGCCAAGTGAATAAAGCCCCTCGGCCGAGTCACCTCCGAAGGCAGACCCCCGATTTACTGTTTTCTTACAAGGTCTGTCACTCGGCCGAGTGACAATGTCACTCGGCCGAGTGAGCCGCTCCGCCTGCTGCGAAAGTTGCGATTTCTGGGCTGCGCAGGGGCAGTTTGGTCACGATTTTCTTGACGATTTTAGGGGGTATTTAAACCCATTTTTTGCCCTAATTAGAGGAGCTTTTGGCAGCCTTTTTCAGAGCTTTTCAGAACTTTTTAGATTAATTAGATTTAGACTTTCTTTTTGGAGATTTGAAGGCTACTCTTATTGGATTCTCATTGGATATCATTGGATCTTCATTGGTTTGCCTATTTCCTATCAAAAACTCAATTTTTATTAGCTATTTCTCTATTGCAATGAATTCTCTTGATATTATTATTGATTTTTCTGAGAATTTCATGATGAATAGTGAGTAGTGCCGTCGTCTTAGGGCGTCGAGATGAACCCTATGGACCATATTTCTAAATTGTGATGAAATTGTAGAATTGTTACTAGAATTGATTAGGGTTAGGTTGTGATTGATTAATTACGGATAGCTATGGATTCATATCGTTTGGGATTTGCAAGAGATTGGATCCCAATTGATAGGGAGGCCTAGATATTCAATTTAGATTAACAATTGGATCTCTCTAGACTTGGTTTGCAAGAGATTGGACCAAAGCTAGGATTTTCAATTGTGAATCTATACACATATTCGTTTGCAAGAGATTGGACGGATAGAAACGATCGCAACCTAGGTCGTAGCTCGAGTTTGCACGAGAGTGGGCTCGAGACACGATTGAACGATGGTGTTGTTCTTCATGCTAGTGGCTTAGGCTAGGGTTTGCAAGAGATTGGGCACTATCCTAGGTTTGCTATAGACCGGCAATAGTGCGAGAGCGTGTGCTTGGTTCTACATTTAGTTGCGACTAGTTCACTTACATTCAAGTTTAGCAACAATGAAACTTATGAATCACAATGATGAGAGGCGGTCCGTAGTGGGGATTCCCTACTCCTAGACGTTTTATTAATTTGATATTTTCTCTTGACATTTGCACGATTGTGACTGTTTACCCCAAACGATTCTCGATCCTCTTGATAGCTAGGTGATTGGAAGGAGACATGGTCATTTGTCCTCCCTGAGTTCGATACCTGCTCGCTGCTACACCGTGCGCTTGCGGTAAAACTACATGTCGTTTGTCCTGGGTGTGTGTACTCCCGGGGCTCGATCAAGTTTTTGGCACTGTTGCCAGGGAGGCAACAGTGTTTTATTTTCCTACTTAGCTATTTCTTTTTGTTTTATTAATTTTTTATTTCACTCCTCTATCGTGCTAATAATTTCTTTGAAACTCTGTTTCTCTTTGCATGAACACGAGATCGACGTCGGATCCAGAGGATATTATATTTGATACGGAGATCGAACGTACCGAGAGGAGGATCAGAGCCGAGAGAAGGCACGCTACAGAGGATAATTGTATGAACCGCACGGAGACACCGAAAGAACTAGCGGCACGTATGGCGAGGATTATATCCATCAGAGATATGCTACGGCCTAAGACCTCTTCCACCACTTCCTCCATCGCCATGCCGGAGTTGGCAGCAGATAAGAATTTTGAGCTCAAATCGGTATTGGTGGTCTTAATGCAACAAGACCCCTTCCATGGGAACTCCCATGAGAATACACATTATCACCTGTAGCTATTCTTGTCCAAGTGCCCACCTTTCAAATGCCGGGTGTTTCGGTTGATGCTATCTGCTTGTGACTCTTCCCCTTCACCCTCAGAGACAAAGCTTTATATTGGTTAAGGACGCAGGCGAAAGGGGTATTCACTACGTGGGATGAGTTGGCCAATGCTTTCGTGGATAAATTCTACCCGCCATCTAAGACGGTGAAGATTAGGAGTGCGCTAATGTCCTTTAAGCAAGGACCGCATGAGACCCTATACGAGGCATGGGAGCTCTTCAAGGATTTAGAGCATCAATGCCCCCATCACAACATAGAAGAATGGGAGCTAGTTCACAGTTTTTATAATGGACTCTAACCGGGCACGATGCAGATCATAGATGCAACCGCCAACGGAACCATTCTTTCCAAAACGGTGGATGAAGCTACGGCCCTATTAGAGGAGATGGCTACTAATAATCAACAATGGGACGATGAGCGAGGACATTCTTCTAACTCTTTGAAGCCCACTAGCATATATGAAGCCAAGGCCGTAGCAGTGCTTTCAAACAAATTTGACTCTCTCCACAAGGTAGTGGAGAGATTGGAGAAGTATATCACCGAGGCACATGGAGCTCCCTCTACATCTATGTCGGTAAGCAATATGAGTGATTAGCAAGATCCATCTCAAGTCATGTTCGTAGGAGGAGAGCAAGGAGAGGGAGCCTTGGAGCAAGTGCAATATGTTGTGGGGAACTCCATTTATTGGGCCAACCCGGCCGTAAGGAACCATCCAGGATTTTCGTATGCAAATAATGAAAGAGCCCTAAACTCACCACCGTCGCAACAACCTCAAGCTAGGCCTCCACCTCCACAATATCAATACCAACCAAGGGGGCCACCCCAACCAAATTACCCGCCTAGGCAACAAGCGGGAATGTATAGGCCGCCCTGTTATAATCAATGTTAGAGAGCTCCTAACCTACCTCAAGCACACCAAAGATCGGATCATGAAGCTAGGGTAGAGGAGTTCATGGTGGAGCAAAAGAAGATAAACACTTGGTTGATTGCGCAACAAGACTCTCTGAATACCGTAGTGGCTTAACTAGCGGAGCAACTCACGTTGCTTAACAAAAACACCCAACAATTGCCGGCTCAACCGGAGCCCAATCCACGGAATAATACCATCCACATAAATGCGGTAGTGGCGGTCGCAACTAGGGGCAAGAAGGATACTACTCCCGTCATGGTTCAAACAAAGGAGCCCGTGGAAGAAATCTTGGACGACAAGGAGTCGGCGATTGAGAAGGAGAACCCAAAGGAGCCACAAGGAGGCGGAAATTCTGAAGTGAAGAAGCCCAACGAGGAACGCACCTACATGCCGCCGGTGCCCTTTCCATAATGGTTGGCGAGAGCCAAAATTGAGAAGAGGCTCGCTAAGTTCCTAGAATATTTGAGGGGAGTAAGCCTCAACATACCCTTCCTAGATGCTATAGTGGAGATCCCGTCGTATGCAAAGTTCTTGAAGGATTTAATATCGGGAAAGAAGAGGAAGGAGAAAGTAATGCTTGCCGAACAAGGAACTTGGTTTACCCGGAAGGAAAAGACGCCCGCGAAATTCAAGGATCCCGGAAGCTTTCGCATCCCGTGCGCATTTGGAGGAGTCCCATTGCAAAAGGCTTTAGTTGACTTCGGAGCAAGTGTGAGCTAATGCCCCTTAGCATGTTCCGAAAATTGAATACATGGACCGACTTGAAGCCAACCAACATGAGGATACAACTAGCGGATGGTTGGGTCACTAGGCCGGTAGGGATTGCGGAGAACATTCCGCTGCAAATTCCGGGAGGGATATGCTTACCTTGCGATTTCATCGTCCTGGACATCAAGGAAGAGGGCGACACTTCACTTAAACTTGGACGTCGGTTCTTGGCCACCGCAGGCGTTATAGTTGACGTGCGAGAAGGAACGTTATCCTTGAATGTCGGGAACATCGAGGTTGAGTACCACGTACCCAAAGCCATGAAGCATATGCCCTACCAAGAGGAGTTGGACTATGTGGACCTCCTTGATGAGGTAATTGACGAAGCCATTCCGCACTCCATCGGTGCTCTCCATGATGACGGCCTTGAAGAAGGCCAAGCTTCTAGCATTGAGGAAAAGACGGAGGACCCTCCAGATAGCTCCATGGTCAATGATGAAGGCGACGCTTATGTCGCAAGGATAAGGGAGCTTTGCAAGCTCTCAACGGCCAAGAATCCAAAGAAAGCTCCACCGAATAGAAGATCGGCATCACCGGTGAGAAGGAAGATTGGTGCTAGCTCAAGCTTGGGGGACTTATCTCCCAACTCTACCCATGATAAGGGAACGCCGAGGAAGACTGACGAGCTCCATCAACCAAATCCAAGTGGCCTTCCCGGTAAATTCGACGGGTGTATCTCGTATGCGACCAACATCATGTGCTAAACGAAAATCTTAAGGGGTCGAGCTCATGACCTTAAACGAGTGCTTGTTGGGAGGCAACCCGACGGTTTTACACTGTTTTTATTTGAATCTTGTTTCTTTTTTAGATTTTTCTTAGTGTTTAGAGTCTAGTGTCTATGAAAATCGTGACAACGGGTCCTAATTTTCATGACAGGAGATGGAGAAAGAGAGATCACTCATAGGGAGGATGTCTAAGGCAAGGGAGAGAACTTCAGGAACGCGCTTAGGCCCCAGGATGAGGAAGGAACTAACTGGAGGAAGAAAAGCAGAGAATAGAGCGAAAACAGAGAGCCGTTGAAGAAAACAGGAAGCCACTCGGCCGCGTAACATATGTCACTCGACCGAGCAAAGACACCATTCGGTCGAGTGGAGTACCAATCAAGGAAGTTTCTGCAGACCAACTCTCTGTCATTTTCTGTGAATTTTAGTCTTAATTTCCACTCGGTCGAGTGCCTTATCACTCGGCCGAGTGAATCAGACACCCTAGAGTGCTCAAAAATTGCTGAGTGGCTGTGCCACTAGGCCGAGTGGAACTTGTCCATTCGGCCGAGTGGGAAAAGCCACTTGGCCGAGTCGTAACTTGTGGAAGATATTTCGAAATTTTATTACATGTTCCACTCGGCCGAGTGAGCTCGTCACTCGGCCGAGTCGTAACTATCCTATATAAATTCGGGCAGCAGCTGCGTGAATTTCGAAACGACTTTATCCCAATTTCTCCCAAGCCGCTGCTACCGTTTCAACTCCCTCGCCCGATTCTGCCTCTCCGCCACCCGAGCCGTCATGCTGCCACCGACCGACTACCCCCCACCGGTCACCGACTTCGCCGCCGCTGCGTAGCCGCCGCTGCTCGCCGGCGTCGCCGGCCGACCGTCGTTCACCCTCGTTTCGCCCCAATTTCAATTTTTCTCCTCATTTCTCCCGACTTGTACATCCGTTGCGCCCCAAATTCAAATTAAATCTTATATATATATCTGTTACCCCTTATCTCCCCCATACATATTGATTATTATTGACTGATTTTATCGTTTGTGTTTCAGGCTAGCTTGGGGGTGCTTTGGGGTGCTTTTTGACGCATACGGAGCCTTGCAGAGGAGGCGTATCTTCGCACACATTGTTGATTTCTCTCGCGGCATGCTCAGATATACTCGTTTCATTCTTTAGCGCATCACACTTCATTTTTTAGGGGGTACGTCTCGCGGCACACATGTCGCCGCGCCTTAGGCCACGCACTCGAGGTCCCGCTTCCAAGCGGATGAGACCAGATGACCCTGGTCCCTCTTCTGCTAGGGAGGAGTCCCCTTCACCTAGTCTACCCCACCTACACAACTGCTTCCTACCGATCCCATCCCCGCACAGGCACCACCAGCTCCCGCCGTCGGGCCGATGGGGATTACGTTTCGAGATGACGCACACCGCGCCAGATTCGAGCGTATCTGCCATCGCTCGATAGTACCCTCTAGGTTTGCACACCTAGCTGACCTAGACCGCCTAGGGGTACTTGAGGGGGTTCTCACGTTGTACGACAACGTGGGATGGCGCGACTTTCTGTCGGTGTCGACGGATACTTACATCCGTCCGACACTAGAGGTCCTTAGTTCCATTGACCGGACCCCTGGAGGATGCTCCTTTCGTTTGATGGATCGAGAGTGCGATATCACTCTCGACATGCTTAGAGCATTTTTCGAGTGGCCCGCCGTCCCGGTCCCAGACTGCGCCTACGCTCCCACGCACATTCCACCCCCGGCGTTCGACATTCACGCCTTCTGGACACGGATCACGGGATCCCCACTCGCCTTTGACCCTAGTAGGGCCAAGGCATCAGCTATTGTCCACCCCTGCCTCCGCATTGCACAGCACCTTATGGTGAATACTTTTCTTGTGAGGTACGAGCCCGAGACGATATCTACGCCAGAGCTCTACATGCTCTATGCGATGACACGCCCTAGGGTTCTAGATAGGGGTAGTGACGATATGGTCCCCACCGTCGAGATTGACATTGCCAGTTGGTTTTTGGACCGTATCATTATTTCTGTGAGTGCTCGCTCACCTATCTGTTGCGGCGGTCTGATCACCCTCTTGGCCCTTATGACCGGCGTTGACCTTCCTGATGACCTGCGTCGAGCTCCGGGCCCCAATACACTTTCTATAGATGTTATGGCCTGGATGAAGATGCTTCATCCCCATGGTCGCCAGCACTGGGTGTGGCTGCATGGTCCCTTCAGCGCGGATTACATGGTTCTCCCGAGCCTTGCTCGGATTCATATTGGACCAGACGGCGGAGACTGGATTCCAACGATGGATCTCATTATCCCCGCCGCCTATATGCTTAAGCCTGAGGATGCTCAGCAGGAGCCCCTTGTTCCACCCGTCGACCCTGTGATCCCTCAGCCTGCTCCTGCCCTGTCTGCACCTCCCGACACCTCTGTCCACACGTCTGTTAGTGTCGGGAGCACTTTAGCTGAGCCGTCCACCACCACTGTGCCTGTCTCTACCGAGCCCAGTACCGCTTCCTCTCGGTAAGAAATCGATCTCTCGATGTTTTCATAACCTATTTGTATTTTTATGAAACCCTAATGAAAATTCATGTTGTTTGATGATTGTTCCCCAAAACAGCGATTTCCCCCGTAGATTAGCATCCGCGAGACGAACCTTCGTGATCGTCATCCACGGTGCTAGGCAAGTGAAACTTGCCACTTAGGGTTTAGGCCATGTTTTAGGCCATTTTGCTTGTTGTAGGCGTAAAAGAGGCTAGGCGACGAAATGATACTCGCCTAGGCGCAAATTTAGGAACTAGCTTGACAACGAAGCTAGATCCGACATATATCATGTTGCACAATTACCATGTCATGTTTAAATTCCATTAACGGTACGCAAATTAATTGTCATGTCATTGCATTCTTTAAGTGATCCCGTGATTGCGTAGCATCGCTACAATACTTGTGTTTCCTGGTTCGTGACCAGAAGCGAGCATAATGAGTTGCTAATCCCAAAGCTCGATATTGAATTGTGAACTAGGAAAACAAGCTCCCGTGCGGGGCAACCCTGGCTCGCTTGCTGGGCTCATGTACAGGGACACTGGCTTGTTTACGTGTGGGATGGGGTAAGGGTTAAGCGGCCATTCAACTGGGAGTCTGCCTGATCAGCAACTGCAGTTGTAAGGCGTAAACTCTGTGGTGGGGTAGTGTTTAGTGCCGATCAGTGTGAATGTTGTACCATTCAGCTGAAGGGCGTAAACATCTACAAACAACGTGAAACGTGAATAGTGAATTGATTGAGATTGTTAGTAGCTTGGCTACTCTTGTCTTGTACCGATAATTGTTCTCCTGTACTTATTGTTCACCATGTCGTGCTTGTGCACTCATGTTATAACTGCCATGTCATGCATACTATAACTGCTAGGTTGCTAGTTGCCTTAATTCCAGTTTCCTTGCCCAAGTCTTTTAGACTTGCTGACATGTGCCCCTTTACTCTTTTGGGTGACACATGTTAGATCCCGAGCCTGAGTACCTTGTTGAGGACGAGGTGTTTGCTGACGCCGAGCCCGAGCTTGTGTTTGACGGGGAGTACGTGGACACTGGGGACCAGTCCTAGTGTTTTCATTGTGTTTCCCTTTTTATTTAGAATGTTTTTTTGTTGTCGGTGCGTGGCACATATATTTTGTTATGCTGTTGGTTTTGTTGGCCTTGTTCTGGGCCATAGACTCTTTCTTTAGCCTGATGGCTTTTCTGGTTGTTGAACTTATTTTCATGTTGGACAATTTATGAGATATGAGAATTTTATTTCTGTCTCTCCTTTTATTATTATTGTTGCTCCGTTGTGGTTACAGGGACCTGCTTATGTTTTATTGACGCTTATCGGGTTTGGGGCTTCACAGCTCCACTCTCGTGCGGACCTCCTCACGTCTCGCCTCCATTTTAGGGAAGCGGGGCGTGACAGGTTTTGTTGGTGGCCCATGCTGGTCCTTCTGTAACTGCGAATTGTCGGAATAACGATAATAATATTAGAATGTCCAATAAACTAAGTTCGACGTCCGAGTCATAAGCTATGAGTCTAATCTGCTTCGTTTTCTGTGTCACTAGATGGCAGGAAGACGATTCACCCGTGGTGGGGGTAGTGGTGCGCTCCCTCATGATGAGGAGCCTGATCGGGAACCCACCAACGGTGAGATGATGCGGATGATGTTGCAGATGATGCAAGTGCAGCAGGGCGTGCTTCTGCAAGTCCAGAATGCTCCACCTGCTCGAGCTGCCCGGGCTCTTCCGGATGCCCCTCGCTCTGAGCCAGGAGCAAAGCAATTTCGGGAGCTGGGTCCCGCATATTTTGATGGGTCTGAGGGTCCTCTGGCTGCTGATGAGTGGATTCGGAACATCGAGGACAATCTGAAGATGGCCAAGATCACCTCGGCTGGATGGGTTGATTTGGCAAAGAGGCAACTCAAGGATAATGCTCGGAACTGGTGGGATGAGGAAGAGAAGATGTTGGTGGAGCCGATAGCTTGGGCTACCTTCAAGGCCAGATTTGAGGGTGAGTTCTTCCCGAAAGCTGCCAGAGAAGAGATGCTGCAGCGTTTTATCGATTTGAAGCAAGGGAGCTCGTCGGTGGACCTGTACCACCAAGTGTTCACTAGGCTGAGTCGGTTCGCACCGAAGATGGTGCAGGATGCAGATGAGAGGGCTCAGAGGTTCCTGCAGGGACTTGCTTTGGAGCTCCAGAGTTTTGTGTCTTCCTCCGATCTGGACTCTTATCAGAAGGTTTTGGTCGCTGCCAGGAGGCAGGAGCTGAACCTGAGTCAGAGGAGGGGGTCTGTTGTTGGTGCTGGAAAGAGGCCTATGGAGCAGGCCAGAGCGGTGGTTAGGCCTGGTTTCAAGCCTAATCAGCCAGCTCAGTTTAAGAGGCCAGGAGGGCCTATTCTGAAGACTTGCCATTTCTGCGGTAAGCCTGGCCACATCAAGGATCAGTGTCGGAAGTTTCTGGGCCAGTGTCTGGTTTGTGGTGATGCTTCCCATGTCGCGAGGGATTGTCGGAATGCGGGTCCGCTGCGGAGGGCACCTGTTGCAGCGCAGCCGTTGCAGCAGCGAGCGTCTGTTCCTGCTGGACATGGAGCAGCTCTTGTTCCACAGAAACAGGCTTTTCAGCAGGCTGTTCCGCCAAGGAGGCAGGCTTTTCTGATGACCGCGGTGGAGAGCGAGGCTGTGGATGAGGTTATTGCAGGTAATCCTCAACCTGGCTGTTACTTTCCTAGTTGGTTTTGAATGATAGATTGTGTTGTTTGCTTGAACATGGTTGTTTGCTAGACTAGGGTTTGATTGTTAATTGCTTGTTAGGTGTGGTTTTGGTTTGCACATTTCCTGCACGAGTCCTCTTTGACTCTGGTGCATCGATGTGCATTATTTCTCGGAGCTTCGTGGAGAGGCATTCCTTGTCGACGTCCCCTCTTTCCAAGAGTTGGAATATTGTTACAGGGAATGGCGTGGTCTCGGTGCATCGTGGTTGCAATTCTTGCTCGTTGGTGGTCTGTGGACATGAGATTTTCGCTGATTTCATTGTCCACGACATCATCAACTATGATGCAGTTCTTGGGATGGACTGGCTTGCGAGATTCTATGCTACGATCGACTGTCGAAGGAAGAAGGTGGTGTTCGAGATTCTCGGACATCCAGTATTTGAGTTCAGCCGTGGTAGCAGTTCGCTTGGTCATGTCAGGTTTCAGGCCAGGCCAGTGGAGGTTGTGGCTTTGCAGATGGAGCTGGAGTGGCCAGCTGTGGTGCGTGATTTTGGCGACGTCTTCCCCGAGGAGATGTCTGGTTTGCCACCTGATCGAGCTCTAGAATTTTCTATCGATCTTGTTCCAGGTGCGCAGCCGATTTCGAAGGCGCCGTATCGTATGGCACCTGCAGAATTGGAGGAGTTGCGGAAGCAGTTGGATGAGCTTTTGCAGAAGGTTTATATTGGGCGTGTCTTCGTGGGGAGCACCGGTGTTGCTGGTGAAGAAGAAGGATGGTTCGCGTCGCATGTGTGTGGACTATCGGGAGTTGAATGCGGTGACCATTAAGAATAAATATCTGTTGCCTCGCATCGATGATATTTTTGATCAGCTTGGAGGTTCGAGGGTGTTTTCTAAATTGGATTTGAGGAGTGGTTACCATCAGTTGAAGGTGAAGAAGGGAGATTTTCCGAAGACAGCGTTCAGGACGAAGTATGGGCACTATGAGTTTGTGGTTATGCCTTTCGGCGTAACTAACGCGCCCGCAGTTTTCATGAATCTGATGAACCTGATTTTCTACGACTTTTTGGATAAGTTTGTTGTTATCTTTATTGACGACATTCTAATCTATTCGAAGTCGGAGGAAGAGCATGCCTCGCACTTAAGGACGGTATTGGAGATTTTGAGGAAGCATCGGTTGTATGCTAAGTTTTCGAAGTGCGAGTTCTGGCTGGATAGAGTTGCTTTTCTCGAGCATGTGGTGACTGGAGATGGTATTTCAGTGGATCCCGAGAAGATTAGGGCCATCAGAGAGTGGCCTGTTCCGTCGTCTGCGTCTGAGATTCGGAGCTTCCTTGAACTTGCTGGTTACTATCGGTGATTCATTAAGGACTTTTCTCGTATTACGGAGCCGATGACCAGGTTGACACGGAAGGATGTACCTTTTGTTTGGTCGGGTGATTGTGAGAGTGCTTTTGGCGTTCTGAAGGAGAGGTTGACGACTGCCCCTATTCTTGTTGTGCCTGATCGCAGCGGTGGATTTGAGATCTTTTGCGATGCTTCTGGCAAGGGTCTCGGTTGTGTGTTGCATCAGCACAGACATGTTGTGGCGTATGCGTCTCGTCAGCTTAAGGTTCATGAGAAGAATTACCCGACGCATGATTTGGAGTTGGCTGCCGTTGTGTTTGCTCTTAAGATTTGGAGGCACTTCCTGCTGAGTGAGAAAGTGAAAATTTTCACCGATCACAAAAGCTTGAAGTATATTTTCACTCAGAAGGAGCTCAACATGCGACATCGTTGATGGTTGGAGCTTATGGCGGATTATGAGATTGATTTGCAGTTCCACCCTGGCAAGGTGAATGTGGTCCCTGATGCGCTGAGTAGGCTTCCAGCGGTGATGATTTTGACCTCGCAGTGGAGATTGCAGCAAGATTTTTGCGAGTCTGGTGTTGAGATTGTCCTTCCTGGGGAGGCCTCATCGTTGATGTACATGCAGGTACAGTCGACGATCGTGGATCGGATTAAGGCTGGCCAGGCTGAGGATCCGAAGCTGGTGAGGATTCGGGAGCAGGTGGAAGCCGGTCTGCGGACTGACTTTTTGATTCATGAGGATGGCTCGCTGAGGTTTGGAGCCAGGTTGTGTGTGTCAGCTGGGGACATTAGAGAGGAATTGATGGTGGAGGCACACAGTTCGCCGTATTCTGTGCATCCTGGTGGCACCAAGATGTACCAGGATCTTTGTCTGAATTATTGGTGGCATGGTATGAAGAGGAGTGTGGCTCGGAGTGTAGCCAAGTGCTTGGTTTGCCAGCAAGTGAAGGCGGAGCATCAGCGTACGGCCGGGTTGCTACAACCGCTTCCGATTCCAGAGTGGAAATGCCAACACATCACTATGGATTTCGTGACTGGACTACCTCGGAGTCCGAAGCAGAATGACGCGATTTGGGTGATCGTAGATCGATTGACCAAATCTACGCACTTTATTCCGTTCCGAGTGGGACAGTCCACTGAGGCGCTAGCGAGGAGATATATGGAGGTAAAATTCTTTTACTCTCCGTTTTATTTCCTTTTTCCTAGTTCGGATAGTGATGTAACGTGAATCGTGCAGGAGGTTGTGCGACTTCATGGAGTCCCCGTGAGTATCGTGTTTGACAGAGACACGAGGTTCACATCTCAGTTCTGGCAGAGTTTGCAGAAGAGTTTGGGTACGCCTCTGAGTTTCAGCACGGCGTACCATCCGCAGACGGATGGCCAGTCCGAGAGGACGATTCAGATTTTGGAAGACATGCTGAGGGCGTGCATGTTGGATTTCAAGGGTTCGTGGGAGGACCATCTACATCTGGTAGAGTTCTCTTACAACAACAGCTTCCAGGCGAGTATTGGCATGGCGCCTTTCGCCGCTCTTTATGGGAGGAAATGTCGATCGCCATTGAGTTGGGATGACGTTGGTGATCGGGAGTTGTCGGGACCTGAGATGATTGTGGAGGCCGTGGATACCGTCAGGAATATTCGGGAAAGGTTGAGAATTGCTCAGGACCGTTTTAAGCATTGGGCGGATGCTAAACGTCGTCCTTTGGAGTTTCAGCCGGGCGATCATGTGTTCTTGAAGATTTCCCCGAATCGTGGTGTGATTCGTTTTGGGAAGCGAGGGAAGTTGAGCCCGCGATACATTGGACCGTTTGACATTTTGGAGAGGGTTGGTGAGGAAGCTTATCGCTTGGCCTTGCCGCCATCTTTGGAAGGAGTTCACAATGTTTTCCATGTGTCGCAGCTTCGTCGATACATTAGCGATCCATCTCATGCTGTGGATTTTTTGGAGATTACCGTTCGCCCCGATTTGACGTATGACCAGCATCCAGTGCAGATTCTGGACAGGCGTCAGAAATCGCTTCGGAACAAGATTGTCAATCTTGTGAGGGCGATGTGGCGACACGGCTCACCTGGAGAGTCTACTTGGGAGAATGCGGATGAGATGCAAGAGCGTTTCCCACTTTTGTTTCCGGACACATGAGTGTTTGGAAATTCTAAGGACGGAATTTTTCTTAAGTTGGGGAGGATGTAACGACTGCTTTTCATGTATCTGGAATTATTATAATATAATATATGTTTTGGTGGATTTTCTCCTCATGTGTGGTTTTCGTCTCCGTGACTTTCATTTTCGATCGTTTCGTCGTGTTTTCTCGTTTCTTCTTTAGGATCGTCGGTTTCGAAGTGTGTCATTCGTGACGGGCTTCATAACGGTCGTATCTTACTATTAGATCAAGCCTAGGAGTCTTAGGAATCGATCCCGGAGCACCGTGCTCCGTATCGGAACTTTTGGTGCTTATTAGCCGGTGTAAGAAGGGGCACCGACCGACTAGATGACGATCCAGTCGGTCGGAAATCCTTCTTGGACCGACTAGTTGGCTTTCTAAATTATTCAGGAGTTACTGTTTATCGTTAGTCGGTCTAAGAATGTTGTTTGACCGACTAGATTGCAAACTAGTCGGTCGACAATGCTTCTTTAACCGACTAACACATCATCTTATTTTTAGTGTTAGTACAGTTCATTCTTAGTCGGTCTGAGAACGTTCACCGACCGACTAGATGTTAAACTAGTCGGTCAGTATTTGTTCATCGACCGACTAATTCTAAATCCTATTTTCGTTCAGAAGTTACTGTTTACACTTAGTCGGTCTGCGTTGGTCGACCGACCGACTAGTTGCCAAACTAGTCGGTTAGTGGTTGCTCTTTGACCGACTAATCTGTGTTAAAACCCTAATTTCTGGGCAGCCGCCAGCCCAACCTATTTATACCCCTCCCAAACGTTTTCTTCTTCCTCCACTCGACCCAAAACCCTAGTTTCTCCCCCATTGAGCCCCCATCTTCCTCCAAGCCTTATTCCTTCATCCCAAGCACTAGATTCATCATCTAAACCCTCCATCAACTCATTCTACCTCTCATCTTCCCCAAATTCTCACCAAATCCCCAAAATCCCCCAAAAACCCTAACTCTCCAAACTTCTCCATTTGTTTCCAGATCTGGTCCTAGGGTTCTCCGGAGTGTTTCTTCCGCTTCCTCTCGGTAAGAAATCGATCTCTCGATGTTTTCATAACCTATTTGTATTTTTATGAAACCCTAATGAAATTTCATGTTGTTTGATGATTGTTCCCCAAAACAGCGATTTCCCCCGTAGATTAGCATCCGCGAGACGAACCTTCGTGATCGTCATCCCCGGTGCTAGGCAAGTGAAACTTGCCACTTAGGGTTTAGGCCATGTTTTAGGAAATTTGCTTGTTGTAGGCGTAAAAGAGGCTAGGCGACGAAATGATACTCGCCTAGGCACAAATTTAGGAACTAGCTTGACAACGAAGCTAGATCCGACATATATCATGTTGCACAATTACCATGTCATGTTTAAATTCCATTAACGGTACGCAAATTAATTGACATGTCATTGCATTCTTTAAGTGATCCCGTGATTGCGTAGCATCGCTACAATACTTGTGTTTCCTGGTTCGTGACCAGAAGCGAGCATAATGAGTTGCTAACCCCAACGCTCGATATTGAATTGTGAACTAGGAAAACAAGCTCCCGTGCGGGGCAACCCTGGCTCACTTGCTAGGCTCATGTACAGGGACCCTGGCTTGTTTACATGTGGGATGGGGTAAGGGTTAAGCAGCCATTCAACTGGGAGTCTGCCTGATCAGCAACTGCAGTTGTAAGGCGTAAACTCTGTGGTGGGGTAGTGTTTAGTGCCGATCAGTGTGAATGTTGTACCATTCAGCTGAAGGGCGTAAACATCTACAAACAACGTGAAACGTGAATAGTGAATTGATTGAGATTGTTAGTAGCTTGGCTACTCTTGTCTTGTACCGATAATTGTTCTCCTGTACTTATTGTTCACCATGTCGTGCTTGTGCACTCATGTTATAACTGCCATGTCATGCATACTATAACTGCTAGGTTGCTAGTTGCCTTAATTCCAGTTTCCTTACCCAAGTCTTTTAGACTTGCTGACATGTGCCCCTTTACTCTTTTAGGTGACACATGTTAGATCCCGAGCCTGAGTACCTTGTTGAGGACGAGGTGTTTGCTGACGCCGAGCCCGAGCTTGTGTTTGACGGGGAGTACGTGGACACTGGGGACCAGTCCTAGTGTTTTCGTTGTGTTTCCCTTTTTATTTAGACTGCTGTTTTGTTGTCGGTGCGTGGCAACTATACTTTGTTATGCTGTTGGTTTTGTTGGCCTTGTTCTGGGCCTTAGACTCTTTCTTTAGCCTGATGGCTTTTCTGGATGTTGAACTTATTTTCATGTTGGACAATTTATGAGATATGAGAATTTTATTTCTGTCTCTCCTTTTATTATTATTGTTGCTCCGTTGTGGTTACAAGGACCTGCTTATGTTTTATTGACGCTTATCGGGTTTGGGGCTTCACAGCTCCACTCTCGTGCGGACCTCCTCACGTCTCGTCTCCATTTTAGGGAAGCGGGGCGTGATAGTACCAAATCAATTTCTGAAACTAAAACGGCGCATCTTTGTCTCGGATATTATCCTACAAGTCCTTACACCGACATTGCGGCCCGAGCTTCCATTCACACGAGTCCTCTCCCGACATCAGTTTAATTTGTTGAAGCAGCGGTTTAATATTGTCAAGAGCAGCATCTTCATTCCAATCAGTGCCCCCCCAATACTCACGGACGCGCTTCCTACTAGCACCATTAGGGATGTCAAAGATGTTTTTGAGGGGCCCATAGGGGAGCCAACTGTCAAGACAAAAGAGTGTGTCTCTCCCATCCCGAACTTTCCTCACGATCAATTTTTGCGAAAGATTCCTGCATTTGAGAAGGTACTTCCAAGTTCCCGAGTGCACGGCCAACCCCTTTGCAACATAGAAAGCATCGGTTTCTTTATACTTACTGCGCATGAACTCAGCCCAAAGGCCGCAGGACTTTAGCAATCTCCACGTAAGATTTATCCCCGATGCCAAGTTTAAATCCTCTAGCAGTCTCAGTCCGACACCACCTTCCTCCTTTGGCTTGCAACAGTCACGCCAAGCCCAAGTCTTACTATTCCCCCAAATAAAGCTTCTACACATAGATGTTAGAGAACGAAGAAATGTAGATGGAATTCTGTAGACTTGAGACCAAAATGAAATCATTCCATAAATAACTGTTCTTACCAGCTCGATCCTGCCCGAGATTGAAAGCAACTTTGAGGACCACCCATTTAACCGCTTCCTGCACTTATCAATGAGCCGACTGTACATCAGAGATTTTGGATATTTAGCAGACAACGGGAGACCCAAATAAGTGGTGATGGTATTTGCTTGTTTGGCCCCCAAAAAATCTGCCAGTTCTCCTGAATTTTTGGTCCCTTTACTAAACATAGCCAAGCTTTTATCCCAATTTATTTCATGCCCCGTGTAATTTTTGTATTCCTCCAGGAGATTTTTAATACCAATAAGAGATTTGCGATTTGCTCGGCAGAATAGCAGCAAATCATCTGCAAAAAGAAGATGTGAGATTGCCCCTGTCCGCCTCATAGGTTGGATGCTTCCTTTGGTGAGTGCCTTCGCCAGTAACAAGGTGAATGCTTCCATGACTATAAAAAATACATATGGGGATATGGGATCCCCTTGTCTGAGATCCCTGTTGCCTCCAAAAAAACCCACAGGTGATCCATTAATCATTACGGAGTAAGAAGCCGTAGATAAGCATTCATTGATCCAACTAATGAAGGTATATCCAAACCCCATCTGATGTAGAATGTAGTAAACGAACTCCTTGTTAACACTGTCAAAAGGCTTTCTGATGTCAAGTTTTAGACAGGCCCTGGCCCCCATAGGATTGCTGAAGTCTCTGATCTGTTCATGAGCTAGCAGGGTGCAATCGAAAAGTAATCTTCCTTGAAGGAAAGCCGCTTGATTAGGAGAAACCAAGTCATGTATAATCAGTTTCATCCTGTTGCAAATGATTTTACTAATGATCTTGTAAATAACATTGCAACAGGCAATTGGCCTGTAGTCCCCCAGGCTAGAGGCATTAGAGTTTTTAGGGACCAAAGTTAAAAAGGTATGGTTTACCTGGCGAAGAAGGCTGCCTGAGATGAAAAATTATTGTACCACACTAACAACATCAGCTGCAACGAGATTCCAGTTATGTTGGTAGAAGTAACCATTAAATCCATCTGGACCTGGTGCTTTGGAAGTATTGATTTGGAAAGTTGCCTCCCTGATCTCCTCAGCAGAAATCATTCTTTCCATCCATCTGGCTGTTTCTTGTTTAACTTTCCTTTTAGGCACTAGCTTTGGAAAAACTCTCCAGTAATTAGACTGATTATATAATTCTTCATAATATTTTACTGCCTCAGACTTTAGATCATCATAGGATTTGCTTTGGGCACCATTTTCATCCACCAAATGCAATAGATTGTTGTGGCAATGTCTTGATCTCATCGAGTTGTAGAATAATTTGGTATTCCTATCCCCCCAGAGACAACCAGTCTTGTCTGTTTTTTTGTCTGTATGGTCCAATGTAGGTCAGTGGCCAAGGAGGGGATTTCCTCCTCGGTCCACCACTGGCCACGCCACTCACACAATATTTTCTGAAATTTTTTTCCAAAATGATTACACATCATGTATGATCTCGACATCAAAAATTAAGTGATTTCAACACTTCTTTCCCATTGATCCATCCATGGTAAAATGTTGAATAATATTGTAACGTTGATTTTCGTAATGGATGGATCAATTGGAAAAAGTATTGGAATCACTTGATTTTTGGTGTGGTGACAGCCATGAGGTATAGATAGTACTATGAAAAAAAAATTCTCAAAAAAATTGTGTAAGGGGGGGCGGTGGAGGACCAAGGAGGAAATCACTTACCTGAGGCACATTCCCCCCTTCCCCCTTCTTCCCCACACACACATGTGTACACACACATGTATGTGTGTGTAGGTGACTGGCCAATGTTCGAAATTTCCTATACATGTCCTCTAAATACATCAATTTTCATAACTTTTTTCAAATTTTTTTGTTTGGATTGTTGTACATATTCTTAAATCCCAAACCCCAAATATGAGTGAACCTCTCTAAGGGGCCCTACTAAAAATTTGACTATTACCAATGTTTTTATACCTGCGTTTTAAAGAAATGTTGGTAAATGTCTATTGGTGTCTCGATATTTACCGACGTTTCTATAAACGTCGTTAATTGTGGGACCTTTTCCGACATTTCTTAAGACGCAGATAAACGCCGGATCTTTCTTAGCGCTTTACTAAAAACGCCAGCAAATACTAGACATTTCCCAGCGGGATACTAAAAACGCAGGCAAATGCCCAACGTTGTTTTAAAAATGTTGAGAAAACTAGTACCTTTGTTTGAATTTTTAATGGCAAGATTGTAAATACACGAACTTGTAATAAACATCCAAAATATGGTCTGCCAAAACACAAGGCGCGCCAACTCCCAAAAATTTGGCGGTCTCCTAGGGCATGCAGACTCCCCCCCAATACTATTCCAATTTCCCTCAAAATTAGAGGCTTTAGAAAGATTGAGAAATCTTCAGATCAGAAAACTAGAAGATTAGACCCCTCCGCCGATCAGAAATCTTGAGATCAGAAACCCTGCATTTCCCCCTCACCGAAAAAATTGCAGATCGACTGCCGCTCAGACGACGAGCGGACACGATTTCAAGTACTTCTCAACAACGAAGAATGGAGAGATCCCTGAACTCAAAGTGTCACGCACCGCTTCCCAAAACAACGGAGGGGAAGCATGCCTAAGGCCCGCTTAGGCCGGGGCGAGAAGCCCGGACCCAATAAGCGTCTGTGTGGTACTCCAAAACGAAGGAACAGGTCCCTGCATGTTAGTACAAAACAATAAAAGTACTGAAATAGAAAACATTCATTTTATTCCAAATATATCAATCCAGAGTACTGAGAGTCTAACAAAAGCCTGAGTCGGCTACAACGACAGAAAAGTAATCTACTGGTGTAAGCACTCAACCTAGACAGAAAGTAAACGGTGCTACACACCCAACAAAACTACGATGGAGCCTCTGAATCGTCAACATGAAGATCTCTAACCATGGTCCTCTTTGGGCATGTACTCAGGATCGACATCCTCCGACTCTACGTCATCGGGTAGCTGTGCCTCATCGACGTACTCTGGCTTCACACCTGACGTACAGCACCAAAAGAAGGGAACTGTACGTCAGGTAAAGTCTACAAAAGAGGTCAGAATCTACTGCAAGTGTACCGAACTATTAAACATCAGTTTACTGGTTGATTAACATGCTGGGTTATAACAGTGTAACGAAAAGAAGTAACGCAGCAGGAAAGTAAAGCGTAGCAAGTAGTAGTCGTAGAGTGTGCTACAGACTACGGGACTAACCTAAGGGGTCATGGCAAGACGTGACAAGACCAGCAAGACAGGACATGACACGACAAGACAAGACACGTGAGACTCGAAGGGTTCACGCCTTACGGTTCAAGGGGGATCAGACCCTCTTGACGTGTGCACGCTCAACCCTACCCCGACCCAAGTGATCAAGACAAGTCCGCACAAGGGATCACTCGGAGAGTGCCCTATTGCCCGCAGACTGTGTATCAGTACAAGGGATCACTCGGAGAGTGCCATATTGCCCGCAGGCTGTGTATCCGTACAAGGGATCACTCGGAGAATGCCATAGTGCCCGCAGGATGTGTATCCGTACAAGGGATCACTCGGAGAGTGCCCTATTGCCTGCAGGCTGTGTATCCGTACAAGGGATCACTCAGAGAGTGCCCTATTGCCCACAGGCTACGCAAAACAAGACACGACGTGACACGACATGGATAGTTCTTCTAGGGTGTCCACACGCACGCACATACAAAATAACCCTACGGTGTCAAAAGTTGTTGTTGTCACGCTTAGACTTCGTCATCAAGTATAAGTCATCGGGGCGTCCCGGACGCTATCATTTCATGTCCGGTTCTATTCATTCACAGTCTAATAGTTCTAGCAATCTAAGACCTAACACGGTAAAAAACACAAGTGAATACACTTGCCTGCGGTGGCGAGTGTGTCGTCTGTCCGGGTCGTCTCGTCCAGTCGTCACGTCCGTGGTAGTCCGTCTGAAACAGTTCACGACGACGGTGTCTGGTCGCGATTTTAATAAATCCTGTTTAGGTTCGTTTCTAGGTTGTCGGGACTACCCTAATTGTCAGAGTCACGTTTTGGTGTTTTATCAGCCTAGATTGACGACTACCATATATGCACAGAAAATTGTCTGATGGTCGATTTCTACAGTGAGCAGTGTTTTACTGGTGCGGAAAAGTAAATTTAATTGTACTTGTCAAGTTTTAGTTTAGGGTTCAGTTTTGCTACAGTGTGGGTTTCGCTACGAGTTAGGGGGAACCAACCTCTCCGGTGTCTGGAGTAGTGCGGACGTAGTGTCTGAACTGCAGGAGATCTGCGGCGTCTACGGTGTCTCGACTACGGGTAGCATAGCCAGACACGTTCTGGTGGCAGACTGGAGATGATGGCAGCGAGCGAGAGCGCCGGGAAAGCGTCCTATAGCTCTGGGAGGTAGCGGAAAGCGAAACACGCGTCCGTAACGGTCCGAAGAAGGTTAGCGACGTCTAGAGGCCGCCAAAACAGCGATCAAGAGGCGTCAGACGTCGTCTCAACTTCGTCGAAGACTGGTCGAGTGCGCTGATCGGCTTGGGGAGATAACCGAAAAAAATTTCGGCTTGATGGTGATCGGGGCTGTGTGGCGATCTTGCGGGGACAGCCGGCCTGCGGTCGGGGTTGCGCACTGGAAGAGCGCTGCGTACGCGGAGTCACGGCGGCAGTCGAGGAGCGCTGCGGAAGCGGGCGGCGCTGCGCGACAGGCGGTGGCAGCTCAGCGAGGTGTTCTGCGTGTGGGCGGTGGGACTGTGGATGCGAGGGGGATCTGGCGGGCCCGGACGGGAGTTGCGGCACTGCTGACAGGGTCACGGCGATGCGGGGAGCCGCGAGGGCGGCTGAGAGGGGCCGCGAGTGGGGGAAAAGAGACGGCGGCATGGCCTGTGCGAGCGGCTGAGAGCGAGGGGCGCGCGATTTGGATCACGGGGGCGCTGGCTTCGGCTTGGCCGTGGATGCGAGGGGAGGAGGCGCAAGAGAAGGGATGCGGGCTGAGAGGGGCCGTGAGTGAGAGAGATAGAAGTGGGAGAGAGAGAGACGCGCGGGGGGGGGAGGGGAGAAATTGTTGGCGGCAGCTGGAAAACGTAGCCTAGGGTTTATTCGTGAATAGGTTTATGGTTAGGTTGGGTTAAGGATAGGGTTATTATTATAATAGTTGGTATATGCTATATATCTATAGAATTAAAGTTAAAAGGGGGAGATTAAAGGGGTAGAGGGTGTAGAAAGAGGGAAATTCTAGAGGAGAATAGAAGAAGCAGTGTAGGAAAAAATACTTATGAGAATAAATAGGGATATAGCCAGATTTGGCTACCAAATTTCGAATTTTGAATCTAATTTGGGGAGATCGACGGTCGAGATTTTCTCCGAGCGATATCTCTCAAACCGGGCGTCAGAAAAATAGTCCGAAAATACCGGGGCGATCGTGGAGACGAGACGCACAGATCTATGGAGCCTAATCGTGAGCTACGCCTGCCAAAAATAAATGTAAAATTGGAAACGGCGTTTTAAGTCAAATGACTAAAACGCCCCTATCATTCAAAGTCGTTTTGCGAGAAAATGAGCAGTGAAACGACGTTCCCAAAAATTACAATAAAATTCTACACTTCCAAACGATCACAACGGTATAACACATCGCTTATTTAGGAGTCCAGAAAGTGCCAAAAAAATACGTGCACGATAAAGCACGTGCACGCAGAAAATTCATAAGGTCGGAAAGCGACCGTTACATTCTACCCCACTAAAATAAAAATTCCATCCTCGGAATCAACAACACTAATCAGTAAACAAGAAAGGATAACGCTCTCTCATCTCCTCCTCACGCTCCCAAGTGGACTCTCCAGGTGATCCGTGACGCCACATCACTCTCACCAGGTTGACTACCTTATTCCTCAATTACTTTTGTCGACGGTCCTAAATCTGCACAGGCTGCTGGTCATACGTCAGGTCCGGGCGGATCGTAATCTCGGAGAAATCCACATTGTGCGACGGATCACTGACGTACCGACGTAATTGAGATACATGGAATACGTCGTGAACTCCCTCCAAAGATGGTGGCAGAGCAAGGCGGTAGGCCACTGATCCCACGTGCTCAAGCACATCGAATGGTCCGATATACCTCGGGCTCAGCTTTCCCTTCCTCCCGAAACGAATAACTCCGCGGTTCGGAGAAATCTTCAGGAAGACGTGATCCCCTGGCTGGAACTCCAACTGTCTCCTCTTGGCATCAGCCCAATGCTTGATTCGATCATGCGCAACTCTGAGCTTCTCCCTGATGTATCTCACGACTTCCACAGCTTCCACTATCATCTTTGGACCCAACAGCTCTCGATCTCCAATGTCATCCCAGCTCAGTGGCGATCGACATTTCCTTCCATATAAGGTAGCAAACGGCGCCATGCCAATGCTCGCCTGGTAGCTGTTATTATATGAAAACTCCACCAAGTGAAGATGGTCCTCCCAAGAACCCTTCAAATCGAGGGTACAAGCTCGCAGCATATCCTCCAGTATCTGAATAGTCCTCTCGGACTGGCCATCGGTCTGCGGGTGGTACGCCGTGCTGAAACTCAGACTCGTACCCAAATTCTCATGCAGACTTATCCAGAACTGAGATGTGAACCTCGAGTCTCTGTCAGACACGATGCTCACGGTGACTCCATGTAAGCGTATGATCTCCTGCTCGTACACGGTCTACGTCACAACTATTTCCGAGAGGAAAATTTAAAAGAGGAGAAAAAACGAAATTTTTACCTCCAGATATTTCCTCGCCAAGACTTCCGTAGACTGGCCCACTCGGAAGGGGATGAAATGCGCAGACTTAGTTAACCGATCAACGATCACCCAGACTGCGTCGTTCTGTTTCAGGGTCCGAGGCAAACCAGTCACGAAATCCATCGTAATATGTTGCCACTTCCACTCCGGAATAGGAAGTGTTTGTAGCAATCCAGCCATACGATGGTGCTCAGCCTTCACTTGTTGGCATAACAGACACTTGGCAACGCTCCGTGCCACACTCCTCTTCATGCCAATCCACCAGTAATTCAGACGGAGGTCCTTATACATTTTAGTTCCACCAGCATGTATAGAATAAGGCAAGCTGTGAGCCTCGCTCAAAAGCTCCTCACGAACATCACCTGCAGGTACGCAGAGTCTGCTGTCGTACCGCAGCGAACCATCCTCATGAATCACGAACTCCGTCCGTAGTCCAGCTTCAACCTGCCTCCTGATCCTCCGCAACTTTGGATCACCTGCCTGTGCTACCTTGATCCGATCCACAATAGTGGACTGAATCAGCAAATTCATGAATGAATGAACCACACCAGGTATGACGACCACTAAATCCATCTCTTTCAGCTCCTGCTGAATCCTCCAGTCGGCAGTATGCATCATCGCAATAGGAAGTCTACTCAAGGCATTGGGCACTACGTTCACCTTCCCTGCGTGATACTGCAAGTCTATCTCATAGTCAGCCATGAGCTCTAACCATCGTCTTTGTCGCATGTTGAGCTCCTTCTGTGTAAATATGTACTTCAAGCTTTTGTGATCGGTGAAAATCTTCATGCTCTCACTCAGTAAGAAGTGCCTCCAGATCTTCAGTGCAAATATCACCGCTGCCAACTCCAGATCGTGCGTCGGGTAATTCTTCTCATGAGTCCTCAACTGGCGAGAGGCGTACGTGACCACGTGGCCATGCTGATGCAAAACGCATCTTAGGCCCTTCCATGAAGCATCACAATATACCTCGAAACCTCCGCTCCGATCCGGTACTGCCAAAACAGGTGCTGTGGTCAAACTCGCCTTCAAGATACTGAAGGCCTCCTCACAAGCATCTGACCAAAGGAACTCAACATCCTTCCTCGTCAGCTTCGTCATCAGCTCTGTAATCTTCGAGAAATCCTTGATGAACCGCCGATAATAGCCTGCTAAGCCAAGAAATCTCCTGATATCTGATGCTGACTGCGGAGTCGGCCAATCTCTGACTGCTCTGACCTTCTCCGGATCTACAGATATGCCATCTCCTAACACTACGTGTCCTAGAAACGCGACTCTGACCAGCCAGAACTCGCACTTACTATACTTAGCATATAGCTTATGTCGCCTCAGCGTCTCCAGCACTGTCCTCAGATGACAGCTGTGCTCCTCCTCAGACTTCGAGTAAATAAGAATGTCGTCTATAAAGATGACGACAAACTTATCCAGGAATTCGTAGAAAATCAAATTCATCAAATTCATGAACACAGCTGGAGCATTGGTTACGCCAAAGGGCATAACCACGAACTCATAATGTACGTACTTCGTCTGGAAGGTTGTCTTCAGAATATCGTCATTCTTCACCTTCAGTTGATGATATCCGCTCCTCAAGTCCCACTTCGAGAAAACTCTCGAACCTTCCAGCTGATCAAAAATATCGTCGATTCGTGGCATCAGATACTTATTCTTCACTGTGACAGCATTCAGTCCTCGATAGTCCACGCACATCCGGCATGACCCATCCTTCTTCTTCACGAGCAAAACTGGTGCACCCCACGGTGACACACTAGGGTGGATGAAACCCTTCTGCAACAACTCATCTAATTGCTTCCGAAGCTCCTCAAGCTCAGTATGAGCCATTCGATACGGCGCCTTCGATATCGGCTGTGCTCCTGGCATAAGATCAATACCAAATTCTAGAGCTCGGTCGGGTGGCAGACCCGAGATATCCTCCGGGAAGACGTCGTCGAAGTCTCTGACGACTGCTGGTCGGTCGATCTCTATCTGCATAGCTATGACAATCGGCACCACCAGCTTGGCCTGAAATCTGATGGGCCCAAGCGACTCGTCTCTGCTACGGAACTCGAACTCCGGATGGCCTGGAATCCGGAATACCACCCTCTTGCTGTGGCATTCGATTGACGCGTGGAAGTCTCCCAGCCAATCGATTCCAATAACGACATCGAAATGCGGTAGATCGTGGACGATGAAATCTGCAAATAGTTCGTGTCCACTGACCACCAAGGGAATTGATCGACAACCCAAATTCACAGTCACCACTCTGTTCCATGTGGTGATGTCCCAACACTTAGGAAGTGTATGGGTGGGAATGGAGTGCTTTATTACAAATCTCCGGGATAAGATGCACATGGATGCACCAGAGTCGAACAAAGCCAAGGCAGGTTGAGAGGACACTAGAATGGTGCCTAGGATACGAAAGAACTACTGTCAAACCAAGCTACTCTAACAAACAAGGCAAACAAGACATAGCTAACATTAAGATCTACACTATGAAATGAAAGTTTAGATTCGAAGTATACCTGCAATAACTCCATCCAGCTCCTTAGTCTCAACAGCGGTCATGGTGTAAGACGGCCTCTGGGGTTGCACTGCCCGCTGAAACATCTTCCTCTGTGGCGCCAAGGGTGGTCCACGTATAGCAGCTCCTCTCTGAACCGGGGCAGGTGCTCTATTCTGTAGTGGGGCAAGTTCTCCGACCATGGCATGACGTGCTCTCGGACAATCCTTAGCTGCATGCGAAGCATCTCCACAAACCAAGCACAATCCCAGCTTCCTCCTACAATTGGTCTGAACATGTCCTGGCTTGCCGCAGAAGTGGTACGGTCCCTTATTCTGAATCTGCAAAGATGCTCCTGGCCTCTTGAAAGGCACTGTCTGAACTGGCCTCATCACCGGCCTAGCAGGTGGTCGGTACTGCTCCATGGGACGCTTCCCTCTATCAGCTGGAGGGTCAGGTAGACGCGATATGGTCTCATGTTCTTCGCGGCATTCAGCACTGCTCCCATGGTCGTGAAATCTGTCGAAGACATAGAAGCCTGAATCTTCGGACGTAATCCCTGACGGAAACGATCAGCTCGTTTCTCCTCCTTCCTCACCATATGTGGGGCAAACCGACTCAGCATCTCAAACTCTGCCTCATACTCGTCGACGGTCATATCCCCATGCTTCAGTTCCACAAATATGCTCAACAGCTCCCTCCTAGCAGCCTTCGTGAAATACTTCTCCTTGAACATCGAGCGGAAGGTCCTCCACTCCACTGGCTTCTGCAGGCACCTCTCCTTAATGCGCCACCAGTTCCTAGCATTCTCTGTCAGCTGCATCTTTTCTATCTCAACCTGGGTATCATCGGGAATCTTCGCAGCAATCAGCTTCTCCTCAGTACTCCGAATCCACTCATCAGCAGCCAACGGTCCTTCCTTCCTAGAAAATGTCTTCGGCTGAAGCTCATTGAACTGCTTCACTCCCGGAGCAGCTCGAGGGGCATGCGGAGGCGGTGGTGGTGCTACTGGAGGAGCATGGGCAGCACGGTGGGACTGCTGGACCAACTGGTGCTGCACATCCAGCATCTCTTTCATCACACGCAGAAACTGGCGAAACTCTCCGCCCTGGTCTTCCGGAACTCCATCGCCTGAGTTCCCGGATCGGGTGACGCATCGTCCTGCCATTCTATTGTCAAGAAATACAGAGATTAGACTCGTACAATTACTGGATAACAATAAAATGAATGTCAATACTCCTATTGTTCCGTACTTGCAGAAAGAATGGAGACCTGCATGGGCCGCCACTAAAACCTGTCACCCCCCGCTTCCCAAAACAACGGAGGCAAAGTGTGACTAAGGCCCGCTTAGGCCGTGTCGAGAAGCCCGGACCCAATAAGCGTATGTGTGGTACTCCAAGACGAAGGAACAGGTCCATGCATGTTAGTACAGAAAAATAAAAGTACTGAAATAGAAAACATTCATTTTATTCCAAAGATATCAATCCAGAGTACTGAGAGTCTAACAAAAGCCTGAGTCAGGTACAACGACAGAAAAGTAATCTACTGGTGCAAGCACCCAACCTAGACAGAAAGTAAACGTTGCTATGCACCCAACAAAACTACGATGGAGCCTCTGAATCGTCAACATGAAGATCCCTAACTCTGGTCCTCTTCAGGCAGGATCGACGTCCTCCGGCTCTACGTCCTCGGGTAGCTCTGCCTCGTCGACGTACTCTGGCTCCACACCTGACGTATAGCACCAAAAGAAGTGAACTATACGTCAGGTAAAGTCTACAAAAGAGGTCAGAATGTACTGCAAGTGTACTGAACTATTAAACATCAGTTTATTGGTTAATTAACATGATAGGTTATAACAGTGTAACAAAAAGAAGTAACGCAGCAGGAAAGTAAAGCATAGCAAGTAGTAGTCGTAGCGTGTGCTACAGACTACGGGACTAACCTAAAAGGGTCGTGACAAGACGTGACAAGACCAGCAAGACAGGACAGGACACGACAAGACAAGACACGTGTGACTCGAAGGATTCACGCCTTACGGTTCGAGGGGGATCAGACCCTCTTACGGTACGCATGCTCAACCTTACCCCAACCCAAGTGCTCAAGACAAGTCCGTACAAGGGATCACTCGGAGAGTGCCCTATTGCCTGCAGGCTGTGTATCAGTACAAGGGATCACTCGGAGAGTGCCTTATTGCCCGTAAGCTGTGTATCCGTACAAGGGATCACTCGGAGAGTGCCCTATTGCCCGCAGGCTGTGTATCCGTACAAGGGATCACTCGCAGAGTGCCCTATTACCCGCAGGCTGTGCAAAACAAGACACGACGTGACACGACATGGATAGTTCTTCTAGGGTGTCCACACGCTTGCACACACAAAATAACCCTACGGTGTCCAAAGTTGTTGTTGTCACGCTTAGACTTCGTCGTCAAGTCTAAGTCGTCGGGACGTCCCGGATGCTATCATTTCACGTCCGGTTCTATTCATTCACAGTCTAATAGTTCTAGCAATATAAGACCCAAGCACGGTAAAAAACGCAAGTGAATACACTTGCCTGTGGTGGCGAGTGTGTCGTCTGTCCGGTTCGTCTCGTCCAGTCGTCGCGTCCGCGGTAGTCCGTCTGAAACAGGTCACGACGACGGTGTCAGGTCGTGATTTAAATAAATCCTATTTAGGTTCGTTTCTAGGTTGTCGGGACTACCCTAATTGTCAGAGTCACGTTTTGGTGTTTTATCAGCCTAGATCGACCACTACCCTATATGCACAGAAAATTGTCCGATTGTCGATTTCTAAAGTGAGCAGCGTTTTACTGGTGCAGAAAAGTAAATTTAATTGTAGTTGTCAAGTTTTAGTTTAGGGTTCAATTTTGCTACGGTGTGGATTTCGCTACGAGTTAGGGGGAACCAACCTCTCCGGTGTCTGGAGTAGTCCGGACGTAGTGTCTAAACTGCAGGAGATCTGCGGTGTCTACGGCGTCTCGACTACGGGTAGCATAACCAGACACGTTCTGGTGGCAGACTGGAGATGAGGGCATCGAGCGGGAGCATCGGGAAAGCATCCTACCGCTCCGGGAGGTAGCAAACAGTGAAACACGCGTCCGTAACGGTCCGAAGAAGGTTAGCGACGTCTAGAGGCCGCCAAAACAGCGATCAAGAGGCGTCAAACATCGTCTCAACGTCGTCGAAGATTGGTCGAGTGCGCTGACCGGCTTGGGGAGACAACCGAAAAGTTTTCCGGCCTGAGGGTGATCAGTGCTGCGTGGCGATCTTGCAGGGAAAGCACTCCTGCATTCGGGGTAGCGCGCTGGAAGAGCGCTGTGCACGCGGAGTCACGGCGGCAGTCGGGGAGCGCTGTGGAAGCGGGCGGCGCTGCGCGGCAGGCGGTGGCGGCTCAGCGAGGTGTTCTGCATGCGGGCGACTGGACTGTGGATGCGAGGGGGATCAGGCGACCGCAGACGGGAGTTGCGGTGCTGCTGACGGTGGTCATGGCGGCACGGGGAGCCGTGAGGGCGGCTGGAGGGGCCGTGAGTGGGGGAAAAGTGGTTGCGGCACGGCCTGTGCGGGCGGTTGAGAGTGAGGAGCGCGTACTCTGGATCGCAGGGGTACGAGCAGCGGCTTGGCCGTGGATGCGAGGGGAGGAGGCGCAAGAGAGGGGATGCGGGCTGAGAGGGGCCGTGAGTGAGAGAGATAGAAGTGGGAGAGAGAGAGAGAGACGCGCGGGGGGGGGGGAGAAATTGTTGGCGGCGGCTGCAAAACGCAGCCTAGGGTTAATTCGTTAATAGGTTTAGGGTTAGGTAGGGTTAGGGTTAGGGTTATTATTATAATAGTTGGTATATGCTATATATCTATAGAATTAAAGTTAAAAGGGGGAGATTAAAGGGGTAGAGGGTGTAGAAAGAGGGAAATTCTAGAGGAGAATAGAAGAAGCAGTTTAGGAAAAAATACTTATGAGAATAATTAGGGATATAGCCAAATTTGGCTATCAAATTTCGAATTTTGAATCTGATTTGGGGAGATCGACGGTCGAGATTTTCTCCGAGCGATATCTCTCAAACCGGGCGTCAGAAAAATAGTCCGAAAATACCGGGGCGATCGTGGAGACGAGACACACAGATCTACGGAGCCTGATCATGTGCTACGGCTACCAAAAATAAATGTAAAATTGGAAACGGCGTTTTGAGTCAAATGACTAAAACGCCCCTATCATTCAAAGTCGTTTTGCGAGAAAACGAGCCGTGAAACCACATTCCCAAAAATTAAAATAAAATTCTACACTCCCAAATGATCACAACGGCATAACACATTGCTTCTTTCGGAGTCCAGAAAGTGCCAAAAAAATACATGCACGATAAAGCACGTGCACGCAGAAAATTCATAAGGTCGGAAAGTGACCGTTACACAAAGAGGATCTCAATTCTCAGTACAAGGTATCCATTCGTCTCCCCCCTCTCTATCGTGTTCTTGCTTTAGCCCCTTATCATCTGGATCTGTGAGAATTTGGGTTTGGATCCGTCGATTCTGTCTGTCATTCGGTGGATCATCAATGATCTAATTAGATCTGATGTCTTCTTCTTCGAATGCAACCCTCCCTTTGTTAGATTCCATTTCTTTACTATTGTTATCTAGTTTAATTACGTTAATTGCATAAATGGGTTTATTTCTTGATATTTTTTTGCATGAATTACGGGAAATTAGGGCCATTTTTACTTAAAACCTACCATGAATGGCTATCAAATTTGGTGACCAAGTAATTATTATAATTCAAATGGTGGTAGATAGAAAAAATTATCGGGGGTTGTTGATAACTGGGACATTGCGCTTTTTTTGTATTGGTGAACTCTTGCAAATTTTAGCTTTTGGGATGGCATAATTTGCTTACCACCTATGTACAATCTTCAGAAGCATAAAATTTTATTTTATTGCCATGTTCTCTAGAAGGAAATGTGCTAAATTTCTGTCCCTGTATTAACACATATCAGCAGAGTGCAATTGCCGATGATATCTCAACTAATTGTCTATTAAGATTTCAGTTTGTCTAATCACCCATCATTGTTATCTAAATAAGAGAGAATGCAAAAGACTTTCAACTAAGCGGCGAAATTATGCAGGTTATCGATGAAACACTTAGACTGGGAGGCATTGCAATATTGTTGATGAGGGAGGCAAAAGAGGCTGTCCATTATCATGGTAAAGACATTTTCGTGGTCATGCTTGTTAAGTTTTTCTAGTATTTTCTAAAATGTTTATTATCTTTAAAATTAGTAAATTTACTTTTGATAGAATAATAAGCAAAATGCGAAACATGGTTCAGAACGAATCAGAAATTAAGTAGTTAGCCTATAACAAAAAATAATAGTCCTCAGTATTTATATCGAAAAAAATATAAGAAGTTATCTAAGTATTATATGATTGTAATTTTGCAGATTTTACTATTCCCAAAGGGTTCTTTGTGGCACCATTTCTTTCAGCTGTTCATTTGGATGAGAACATATATCCCGGAGCTCTAAAATTCAATTCTTGGAGGTGGATGGACGAGGCGAACAAGGTCAGCGATAGTTATCATCATAGCAGCATTTCCATCTGATATATCAGCAAAATATTATTCTAACAGTAGGTGTCGAGTGCATATGAAAACGTTGTACAACAGATAATTATATAATCTATATACTCCAAAGCATTCATAACTAACTCCGTTTGAACTACTGAGATTGCAATGCACAGAACTCATCAGACCAATAAGATGTGTAGACATCAATAATTTCATATTCCATGCATTTTATTTCCTAAATGTTTTTCCCTCAAGAAGTCTTTTTTTCTTTCTTTCTGAAGGAGAAGCGAAATTGGAGAACTAGCCTGTGTTTTTTTCCCTTTTGGAGGGAATGCTCGATATTGCCCAGGGGCTTACCTTGCTCGACTTCAGCTTGCTTTCTTTCTACATCATTTTATCACAAAATACAGGTTTGCATGCTCACTTCCTATATAACTGAAGAATTTCTATTGTCTATACCTCAATGGAGGCTCAACTTTTTCCTGATGCATGCATTTCTTGTTTTACCTTTGCATCATTGGTAGACAAGTACGCCATCAAGTTCTAATCAATGTGATGTACTAGTGGGGAGGCTGATTTTTATAAACAACTTATGCTTTGCTTGTGGAGAGAAATGCACCCAAATGAGCCTGAACCAATTCCCGATCAAATGATTCCTTCCTTTGATAGACAAGTATTTATACATATTCTCCCTTTTGATAGTGTTGTTTTATGCAATATGATGGGTTTTCAATGTTTTTATGTTAGTCAGTAACCTGAAACATGATTTTTTCAATGTTTTTCTATTATTTTGTTCTAGTTTGTTGTAGTTTCTGGACTTACTTCCCTTAGTACCCAAATAATTAATCAAATAATTAGTTTGCAATATTACAGTATGCATGTTGCAGTTTCAATTATTTTGCAATAAGACAGTATGCAGTTGCAGCAGATTGTGCCTATTGCTTGGCTCAATATTTGGAAACTGTACATGATAAATATTGGTATTTATTTTTCGCATCTAAAGAGTTTTGCTGCAAAGTTTCTATTAGATTATCACAGATTAGAGTAACTAGATTGGTGAATGTATTGGTTGATGAATCCAAGAGCACATGTTGGGAACATGATTGATATCTCCAGCTGGATCATGCACATGTGGGCTGGCTTGTACGTGTGCATGGTCCCCGGGGACGGCCCCCTCACGCGTGTCAGACATTCTCTGGCCACCAAGTAGGGCATTTAGGAATCAAGCCGGCTGGGGCTAATCATCCTCTTGTCTTGGCTGCTGCTACTGTCACATTGATTATTATACAATGACAGCTGATATAGAGATTAAGGCAAATCTTTTAGTATATTATGATAATTAATTTGAGTAATGGTTGTGTCAAAAATTCTCTCTCTTAAGCTACCTCGTTTATTTCATTCACTCACATGTTAGATATCAGAGTATTGTGCATTGTATCTGAGGAGATGGAGAGGTTGTGTACAAACCTGATGGCATATCATTTGGATTATAGCTGTGATTATAGACACCAATGGTTGACATCAATAATAGAGTATCAATGAACTCTCCAGGAGAGGTCCCATAAATTATTGTGCCAAACTGGCAGATAATCACATCAAATAGAACAGCAAAGGGTACCAAACTCCAATAATAAGGTCATGTATTCATCAAACACATACATGATAAACAAAATATATAAGTTAATATCAGATAGTCTTAATGTCTCCAAAGTCAATTCTCAGCATTTTCTTATGAACATATTCAACTTCTGTTTAAGTTTAAAATCAAAGAGGAAAAAAAACCTTATAGCACGATGTTCAGTCACCTTACTTTCTAGTAGGATCCAGTATATTACACTTTGCAGTAGGAGTTCCTTCTGAGCATCATCAGAGAGATTTTGCTTCTGTAAGACATTCACAAGTATATTGCCTTTCTATTTCATCTAGCTTCTGTATCAATACTTTGCAACCTTTCTCACAAGTATTTTTAGTGGAGAAAAGCTTCTGCTATTCTCAGTTAGGGGAGTACTTTACTGTGAATCTTCAGTTGTTTTGAGAGGTAGACCTCTCTATATTTTTACAATATAATGTGTGCAGTATCTTCTCCTCCTCTTCCTCTTCCTCCTCCTTCTCACTACTAAAAATTTGACTTTTACCAACGTTTTTATACCAACGTTTTTTTAGCAAATGTCTATTAGTATTCGACATTTGCCAACGTTTATAAGAACCCCAGCAAATGCTAGACTTTTATCAGCGTTTATAAGAACGTTGGTAAATGCTGGGCTTTCCCGGTGCTTCTCGAAAAACGCAAGCAAATGCTGGACTTTTTCCAGTTACCATATAAGCAATAATATAAGCAATAAGAAGAGCGTCCTAAGGTAACACATTTGACAAGTTAATAGAATCATACCAAGCTGTAAATTCTAAAATTCTTCCATATTTTAATGTCGACTTGCACTTGTCTCATATGCTTAAGATCTTATCACATGCTAAAAGAGCAATACATCCATTTAGTTACATCATTGCAAGGTTATTACACTCGAATCACCTGCTCAGGAATACATAGATACTTCAATATCTACAGGAACATTGTTACATTTCACTTCATTTTCCTATATGATGTTAGAAAATGATGAACTTACCTTTGACCAAATACTACAATTATCTAAAATTCATGAATTCCAAAAATTCGATGTCAGTACAGGCCTTTACTCATCTGAAGCATAAAGTTCTAGCATCTTAGCTGACTCCTACAAGAATGCTGGAGTCGTGAGAATAACAATGGCATTTGCAAATATTTTGCTGATGCCAAGGAACTTAACCTAGAATATTTTCCAAAGTGAGCAAATGACATGTATAATTTTTTGCTCTCTAGCTCTAAATGGTTCTCTAGTTATCTTCACCAAGTTGGAATTAAATTTGCATAAGAATGACTTTTTTAATTATTATTTAATAATAACTTTGCACCGACGGAGAGCTCTGTTGGTACATGCTCTTTATGCACCGACGGGTTCAACCAGCTGTGGTTATTGAACCACTTTGTAGTAGTGGAAATTCATGGCTTTTGTTGAACTTACTGTTGACTAAGCTTTTTGGGCATCTATCTTATAGGATTTGGACCAAAAATAAAGTTGCATCCCTACTCAAAAGACACCCAATTTGTTGACGCTTTAAATTTTTAAAGGTATGTGTTAATTTTATATATTTAGACCTCGAATTTCTAATGGTATATATATTATTTTTAAGTTATTAGTTTGATTTGTTCATGGTTGGTGTGGCTTTGTTCTTCTATAAATTTCAAACCGTCGACCAAAAATCTAAGCTTTCTTCACAGGGGAGCAAAAAAAGTGACACATAACAAAGCATCATTCATGATTAGCCCCTTCTATAGAGACTTTTGCACTTCCAGGATATCTGATGGGGATCGACTGATTGGAGGTTATATTTGAGAGTAATAGGACAGTGCATGCATTAGGAAAATACAAAATACAAAGACATAAAGGAGCACCTAGAGATACAAGTTCTGGAAATACAAAATAAAGTTGTTATGTTGGAACATATAAAGCAGTAACCGTGATAGACAACATTAGAGTAGTACACATTTATAAATAATTTTAGACAGAAATCTATTTCTTCTAGCATGTGTATTGATCTCTGTTGCGTGTAAACATTCATAATTAGTCGTGATTGTATTTCTTTGTGCTGCATATTCTGGTGTGGATCCAGCTGCTACCGGTCTTCAAGTGATTTCAGATGGCAAACCCAAAATCTTAGACATACTGGATTGGTAATAGTTGGCATCTTGAATATATTTGTAATATACTAACAAATGAACTCTATACAGTCTATTGACATTTCTTTAGTTTCTGTTAATTAATTTGTTTCTTGCTTATTTGTAGCATGGGAAGTGGTGATATTGACACTTCCAAAGTAGTGAAGGCTGATGCAGATGGCATTATTGTTGGTGGATTAGGTTTGTTTTTCAGCATTCAGATATTATATGTGACAAGCAATAATGTTTACCTATTGGATGAGAAACTTTTTGTAATGCCCTGATAGCTACTGCACAAGTACTAGAGGGGGTTGAATAGTACTTTAAAATAATTAAGAAGATAATTACTAATTATCATGCAAACTCAACCAACAATGCAGAAATGTAAATGTGACAACAAAGGAATGCAATCGCAAACAAACGATATAACGGGTTCGGATCCACCCAAGTCTCCCCGACTTGTTTCCGGTGATCCTACGTCCCAAACACCTGGATCCCCTCCGGATACTTGAGTTAGAAACCTCTAACTCAAATTTGCACTATGAAATACTTGTAGAAAACCTCTACAAGATCAAATCATACACAAATGAAATTGTGACTCCCACAAACCGGGATCACACACAACTCTCACAACCGAGAGTAAAACACGTACAATATCAATGTAATTGAAATATGAAATGCTTACCACAAAACCCTATGCCTTGAGTAAAACTTACGATTTAGGGCAAGAAGGATTTTGGGGAAGATGAAGGCACCAAACCCTAGCTCCAAGATGTTGACCAGCAATGGGAGGCTAGGAAGATGTTGGTGACCTTGGATCAAGCTCTTGGCTTGAATGGCTCACAATCAATGTGAATCTCTCTTTGGAAATAAGAGTGAGAGAGAGATTCTTGAGAAATGAATGAGCTTGGAAATGAGAATTAATGCTTCTCTTTGATTCTCTAAACTTCAACAAATATCAGCCTTGAATGCTATGAAAGAAGCCCTTCAAGTATATATAGGATAGAGGAAAGAGAGAGCAAAAATCGTGGCATTAAATGCTCCAACGGCTCTATTCTGAAGCAGACTAGTCGGTCAAAGAAAGATCACTGACCGACTAGTTTCTCAACTAGTCGGTCGGTGATTCAACTTGAACCGACTAACAAGAGAATAGCCAAAAGAGAAAGTTCAGACTTAAAGAACTAGTCGGTCTAAGAAGACTTGCCAACCGACTAGTTTCACAACTAGTCGGTCGGTGAGTGTTCTTTGACCGACTAACAGATGAAATCAAAGTGGCTGAATCGAAAGACAGCTAGTCGGTTTAAGAACAACTTCCAACCGACTAGTTTCTCAACTAGTCGGTCGGTCGTTGTGCTTTGACCGACTAACTGTAAACAGTAAGTTAGGCTGAAAAATGGAAGCTCAACTAGTCAGTCTAAGAAGGATTCCTAACCGACTAGTTTGACAACTAGTCGGTCGGTGAACGTTCTTTGACCGACTAACTGTAAACAGTAAGTGAGCTTAAATTGAACAAGGCATTCTAGTCGGTTCAAGAAGGATTGCCGACTGACTAGATTGCCATCTAGTCGGTTGGTTCTTCTTCTTAAACCAACTAACATGTAGAAGAAGCCGCGATGAGAAGCGTTAAGCTTTGGGAAAGATTTTATGGGCTTCTAATAAGATCCTAGCTCTAAGATATGAGCGTTATGAAGATTAAAACGTAAGACCTACTCAAGGCTTAACATTCTACGAAAAGAAGCTAGAAGACAATAAATAAAACTTGACGAACCGTCTTCTAAAGCTTCAATCGAATCTTCTTGACTTCAATAATGGTCCTTGAGCTTCAACGAAGCTTTAAGCACACGATCACGTGCTTTGAGAAGTCTTGAGACGTCGCTTTTGATGTTCATAGAAATTTGGCGACGATCTCCATAACTGCGCTCACAAAGAGTTAGTTCACGATATTTATGTTTGTTCATCATCAAAACCAAATCCGGGGAATCAATACTCAACATTCTCCCCCTTTTTGGTGATGACAAACCAACATAAATAATAATCAATAATAATGATTCAAATGAAATTTACTTACTCCCCCTGCATTGATGACACGTTAATTCCATATTAAACAATAATCATAAGCATCAAGCAGACGAGGAAAGTATAAAATGTGAATCCAATTATTGAAATTTAGGATCTAAATCCATTTTTATATCTTAACTCCCCCTGAATCTAACATATCAAATTAGATTCTCGGTAAATTGCTTTAAATTATCATTTAGCACATCGTCATTATTAATTCTCTCCCCCTTTGGCATTAGCAAAAGGAGCGGGAGGAGATCAACGACAACAACAATGGCTAAAATAAACTAAAAGCACAGGAGTCGTAGAATACGACCACGGTCTAAATGACACCAAAGTAAAATACAAAGTAAATCAAAGCGTGCCAACGAGACCATAGTCGATAATCGAAAAAAAAACCATCAAAACTCAAATCAATTTCACGTATTGAGTTATGGAACATACTCTCCAATATCAACATTCTTGATGAATTAAGTGCATGGAAAACAATTCTATGTTTTCATAGAATTAATTTCTATTAAATCAAATATAATCGTCGAGCGACGAAGTCAACATCAGAGACAAAAAATAATGTGCACACTGAAGTAAATGTCAACACGATGTATATATATATATATATCAAACATGGTACAACAAAATGGATACATCCGCCAATATACATAATAACGATCGAACGATCGGAGCACATCATACAACATATATCTCACAGACATCAAAATGATCATACAACAGAAGTGTAGCATCAAAACACCAAAAATACATCAAAAATCCAGAACCACCCAAACTATCCTACCCCACACTCTCACTACAAAGTATATCATCTAATATGCATAGGAAGAGTCCTCCAATGCAAGCTCAGGAGGCAGAGGGAGGATCAGCAGCAGCAGCAGGCTCTGCAGAAGGAGTGGTGGTCTCAGGAACGATCGGAGTGTCAACTGATGGGAGAGTGTCAACGGGAGTGGTCTCGGGAGCACCAACAGACGAAGTATCCATCGGAGGAATGGTGGCAGCAGGTGTGCTCTCGGGATCACGAGCAGAAGTAGCAGCAGCACGAGCAGACGTACCCTCAGGGGCACGAGCAGCAGATCCAACAAGCTCCTGGAGCTCATCCTCATCCATTTCCTCATCGTCAGAAACTGACAGAGGAACCTCAATGCCCAAGTGAGAGCAGATGCGAGCGAGCATCTCCTCAGAACGAGAAACACGACACTCAACACGTCTCAAGGAAACGACAAACTCAGCGAGTGTAGGAGTAGGAGGAGGTGCAGAAGCTGAAGCTGAAGCTGAAGGAGTCGTCCTCTGAATGTGACGAAGCGCCGCAAGAGACTTCTTGACGGCCGTCGCATTCAGAGGAGGACCAAGAGGACGCTGGTCATCTGGAGGGAGAGGGACGCCGAAGTGACGGAAAATGAGAGTCAATAGGCATGGATATGGAATGTGGGCTGACTTGGTGGATTTCCTTATGCACTCAAAGGAATCCATCTTGTCAAGAATAATCCGTGCCCAATTGATCTCGCTCCCCATGAAAAGAGCGTAGATCAGCTTAAGAAATGGCTGGGAGGGTAAGCTAGATGAGCCGTACTTCGGAAGGAGGCACGACTTCAGGATAAGATTAAGAACCCAGGCATTTGGCTTGAAAGATTTAGAAGGGACGCCAATCATGGCGGGAGGGATCACATGAAACATGTCGGCAAGCACGACCTGGTCAAGATCACAGAATATCAACAACAGAGATATCGGCAGGAAGAAGGCCAGAAGATGAGACACCTATCAACTCCCCTAAAATCTCTGCAGTTAGGACAATACGTGTCCCTAAGACAGTGGAATCAATGGAGTGGGTGTCGTCATACTGACCCCGGACACGATTCACATAGAATAGCTTGACGAGACGGGGGTACGGAGGAGGATTCGCTTTAGGGTCATGGCGAAGATAGTCGATGAGACCGCTATCGGAAAGAAAATCGGTGAGATGTGGAAAATCGGAGAACTGAACGAAGTGCTCCAATAGCAATGGACAGTGCTCAATACGGTTGTAAGCCGCGAGACACAACAGGTCATCGCGACACAACGATATATCGACACTGCCCACTGGCATGGGAGCCTTCCCCTTAGATGGACGAGTGCTAGACCGAGGAGGAGGAGTAGGAGCCCTAGCTGTATGCTTGGTCTCCGGAATATACTCAGTGTCGGAGTCATCGGGAGGAGTGGGAGCACGGAATGAGGTAGGCTTAGATTGAGTAGATCGGGCTCTAGGCTTAGCGGTCACCGTCCTCTTCTTCTTAAGAGGAGGTGAGGACGAAGAGGGAAGAGTGGTTTTAGCTTGGCGTTTGGGAGGAGTTCGTTTGGGATGAGGGGGGTCCGTAGGATGCGACTCTACGGTCATAGGAGACGGATGCGAGGGTTCGATGGGGATACGTGTCTTCGCCATAATCGAGACGAGACAACAATCAAACAAACTAGAATTCGAAATCAAGGTCGGAAGAACAAACCTAGAACAAACCCTAAACCGAACGAAAATGGAAGAAACCTAACCCTAGAAGCTGAGAGGGAGAGAGAGAGTTACCCTAAGTGGAGGAGAGAGGGAGATCGACGGCAACCTAGGAGGATATGGCCGGAAAAACGAAGGCAATCGACAGAGGATACGAAGGGTTTCGGGGGTTAGGGGGTCTGAGAGGATTCTCGCACCGATTAAAAATGAATCTAATCGGTGCGGGAGTGTATAAGTCGACTAGAAGACCAAAAGACGCAACAGCCCCCGACGCATTTAGTCGGTCACAGTTCAAGCGCTGACCGACTAGATTGTAATCTAGTCGGTCGGCCAATGAACATGAACCGACTAAGTGCAAACAGTAACTGAAGCCAAAATTAGGGCTTGAGTTAGTCGGTCTATGTTCATACACTGACCGACTAGAACTGAATCTAGTCGGTCGGTCAATGAACATGAACCGACTAAGAGAGTCTAAAAATTTGAAATTTTGAAATTTTGAGTTCTCTCCTACGTGCACTTGGACGAAACAACCAAATACTCTCACATAACATTATACTACCCCATAAAACATCGAAAATCTTAAATACGACGTTCATGTATATTTCGAACATAAATTCCGAAAATTCAACCAAAAAATCCAGAAATTTCAACACATCTAGCATGAACAAATATAAAGAAATTTTAATATCATGCACGATTATTGAAGATATGAATCCTAAATCTCGGATTCACCCATAATCCCCAATTCTCGACGTAACCGCACAAAGGAGTCTTCCTTGAGTGGTTTCGTGAAAATATCGACAATTTGCTTCTGGGTTTCAACGTACACTAAAATGATGTCCTTTTTAGCAACATGATCATCTAAGAAGTGGTGACGGACATCTATGTGTTTAGAACGGGAATGGTGTACCGGATTCTTAGAGAGACAAATTGCACTTTGGTTGTCCACCATGATAGGGCAAGTATCACAGTTTATACCAAAGTCTTTAAGAGTGTGTCTCATCCAAAGAACCTGAGCACACGCAGCACCAGCGGCAATATATTCCGCCTCGGTGGTTGAAAGTGATACGGAATTCTGCTTCTTGGAAAACCAAGAGACAAGAGAATTTCCTATAAAATGGCAAGAGCCACTAGTACTTTTCCTGTCGGATTTGCATCCAGCATAATCTGCGTCACTATATGAGATTAACTCATATGTGCTGGACTTTGGATAAAGTAATCCGAAGTCGAGTGTGTAACTTAAATAACGGAAAATACGTTTTACCACTGCTAAGTGAGATTCCTTAGGTTGAGATTGATAACGAGCACATACACATACAACAAACATAATATCGGGCCTACTAGCAGTAAGATATAATAAGCTACCTATCATACCTCGATATAGACGAATGTCTACATCTTTGCCGGCCGTATCTTTATCAAGATGTGTAGTCGTGCTCATTGGAATCTTCTTGCCCGAGGCATTCTCCATTCCAAATCGCTTTATCAATTCCACCGTGTACTTGGTTTGGTGGATGAAGATTGCATCGTTCATTTGGCGAATTTGGAGACCTAAGAAATATTTGAGCTCACCCATGTGGCTCATCTCAAATTGATCCTTCATAACATTAGAAAACTCTTCGCAAAGAGTGAAGTTAGTAGCATCGAAAATGATATCATCAACATAAATTTGAACTAAAATAATATCATTATTCGAATACTTAACAAATAATGTAGAATCAACTTCACCCATTTTAAAACCCAAATCCAAAAGAAAGTTCTTTAGACGGTCATACCAAGCTCGAGGAGCTTGTCTCAAACCGTAAAGTGCTTTCTTAAGTTTGAAAACATGATTTGGAAATTTTTCATTTATAAAACCCGAAGGTTGAGAAACATAAACTTCCTCAACAATATCTCCGTTTAAAAACGCACTTTTTACATCCATTTGAAAGAGTTTAAAATCTTTATGGCATGCAAAAGATAACAATAATCTAATAGATTCTAATCTAGCTACCGGAGCAAAGGATTCTTCGAAAACTATACCTTCCTCTTGCCGGTAGCCTTGAGCTACTAACCGAGCTTTGTTCCAGACGACGACTTGGTTTTCGTCGGTCTTGTTCTTGAAAATCCACTTCATTCCTATAATGGTGTGGTTCTTCGAAGGCAATGGAACAAGCTCCCAAAACTCATTCCTCTCAAATTGAATAAGTTCCTCCTCCATGGCTAAGATCCAAGCACTATCTTCGCAAGCTTCGTTAATATTCTTTGGCTCAATTGAGGAGGCAAAGGCACAATGAGCGAAGTAGTTGACTTGTGATCTCGTCTTGACACTATCAAGTATGTTGCCAATGACTTGCTCATGGGGATGGTCACGAACTGTATGAAGCCATTTGGGAATTCCCTGATCACTAGGAACATTCTCAAAAGATTCATTAGTAGGGTTAGTAACATTAGAATCAATAAAATTAGAATTACCAATAGAATCACATAAAACATCCATGGAGTCATCATCATTAGTAATTCTAGTCAGGACAAAACCTTCATTGAATGAAACATGAAGAGATTCCTCGATCGTTGAGGTTCGTTTGTTGTATATCCGATAGGCTTTACTACGGGAGGAATATCCAACAAATATCCCCTCATCGGATCTTGGATCAAATTTTTCCAAACTACCATACTTGTTTTTAATAAAACATTTTGCGCCGAAAACTCGAAAATGTTTAACTTGAGGCAATCTACCAAACAACAATTCATAACAAGTTTGTTTTGTGTCGGGCCTCAAAAATATTCTATTAAACACATAGCAAGCGGTATGTACCGCTTCCGCCCAAAATTTATGGCCAAGTTGGCTATCATCAAGCATAGTGCGAGCACATTCCACTAGCGTGCTATTCTTCCTCTCAACAACACCATTTTGAGGGGGTGCGCGAGGGAAAGAAAAGGTGTGAGTAATACCAACTTCATCACAAAAATTTGAGAAAGAATAATTCTCAAATTCCCCTCCATGATCACTACGAATAGTGACAATGGTGGTTCCAATGAGATTTTGTACTTTCTGAACAAATATTGTGAAGTTTTCAAAAGCATCATTTTTATTACTTAAGGAAAATACCCAAGTAAATCTAGAAAAGTCATCAACGATGACAAGTCCATATCGTGCATTTCCTAATGAAGCAACTCTAGTAGGCCCAAAAAGATCTAGATGTAAAAGCTCTAGAGGCCGCTTAGATGAAATGCTTTTCTTAGGTTTAAATGACGATTTAGGAAGCTTGCCTCGTTGACACGAGTCACAAAAGCTTTTCTTTTGAAAGACAAGCTTAGGAAAGCCTCTAATAGAATTTAACTTGGAAAGCTTAAAAAGTGTTTGAAAGTTCACATGACCAAAACGTCGATGCCATAAGTGTTGTTCACTTGTGTTGGCAATGAGACATTGTTCATGTGATTTTGGGAGATCTAATATATAAATATCCTTATGGCGTGTGCCAGAAAATAATAAATCATTATTATATTTTCTAAAAATATGGCACATTCCTTTCGCAAAGCTAACTTTGTAAACTTTGTCACAAAGTTGGCTTATTGAAATAAGATTGTGGTTTAATCCTTTAACAAGGTAAACATCACTTATTAGTGGTTTAGAAGGATTACCTACTTTACCAACACCTATGATGGTTCCGCTCTCGTTGCCTCCAAAGACGACACGGTTCCTATTTGCAATGGGCACCACTCCGGAGAGCAATTAAGCATCACCCGTCATGTGTTTTGAACACCCGCTATCGAGTATCCAATTATTCTTGGAGCTAAATTTGGATTTGTTGCTCCGTTTCTTTTTCTTGAGTACCTAAAGATAAACATATCATTCCATGGTACCCAAGGTCATTGGGTCCTAAAAGATTAGACCTTTGGAAGCCAAGTCCAATTGGACTTAGACTTCCCCACATAATCATCATTATGCACGACATTCATAAAATACAAATTCATGTAAGCTTGTTTTTCATGCATTCTTGTGTCCTTCGGGCTATAAATAGTGAAGATTTTGGGAGCCCTATTCCTATTGGGAGCATGCATGCGTTGTTGATTTCTACGTGATGCATGTCGTGGATAGGCATATGGCACATGATGAAATGGTGCATGATGATAATTGTTCATATGATGGTGTGGATGAACATATGCATGTGGAGGAACACGTGCATGAGTGTGTCTCACATGGTGTGCACGTGCCCGTGGATGTGGTGCATAAAAATCATCATATGTGTGAACATGTGGAGTAGGATGTGTGTTCCTACGTGGCATGGTATTGGTGTACATAAAAGCATGACCCTTCTTTGGAGGTCCACCCAAAGTGGGTTTCTTTCCAAACGAGGGTGTGTACAAAGTGGAAGCACCATTGGCAGAAGAACTACCAATAGAGTGTTTGCTCCCATTCGTTGAGGCATCGGAAGTTGGCCTAACAAAGGTAGTGGCCGATTTGGATGAATTTCTCATCTTATACCCCAAGCCAATGTGATGATTGGCCGGAAGTAAGTCATTTAGGATTTTATCCAAATGGTCCTTACCTTTATTGAATTTATTAATTCGGCCTAATGTGCACTCATACTTCTCGGTGAGAGAATGCATAGAAGCATCCAAAGTGGACACTTGCGATGTGAGTACATAAACACGAGACTTGAGATTCTCATTCTCAATACTCAAAGTTGAGTTTCGAGAAATCAAATCCGCTATCTCATGTTCATCCGATTCCTCAATATGAACATGCTCAAGTTGAGATTTGAGATTTACAATCTCATTTCTCAAGTCTTCAACAACGGTGTCGTTGTTAATGACGATAGGCTTAGGTGAGGTTTGGAGACTAACTAACTCATCTTTGGTCTTAGTATATCTATTTACTAATTTAGAATATTTAGACCAAATTTGCTCGTTAGCTAGTCTAAGATCGTCCATAGTTACCTCATCGCCTTCGTCCTCGCTATCATCGGAGGAGGATCCTTGATCATGTTCCTCTCTTGCCATGAAGTACATGTGTGCTTGCTCCACTTGTTCATCGTCCGACTCTCCACTTGAGGAGTCCTCATCGGAGTCGGTGAATGTCCCGACAAGCCCTTTCTTGTACCCTTTCTTGTACTTCTTTGACTTGTCGAACTTTGGCGCCTTCCATTTCTCATTGTGTTTGTTTTGAGGACAATCCGTTTTCATGTGTCCTGGCTTATTGCATTTAAAACACAAAGGAGCGGAGGCGTTAGAAGAACTAAATTTAGATTTGTTCTTGAAATTACCTTTCCGGAAGAATCGGTTGAACTTCTTTGCCATGAGGGCAATGGATTCCAAGTCCAACTCTTCTTCCGATTCTTCATCATCGGTAGATGTAGATGTAGATGGAGCGGCCTTGAATGCAATCGCCTTTTTCTTTGTCTCGTCTTGCTTCAAGTAAGACTTCATCTTGTCCTGCAACTTTAGTTTGCTATCCTTGCGTACCTCATAAGACATCAAGGTACCCATTAGTTGGATAACAGTATATTTATTCATATCATTACCTTCCTCGATGGCGAAGGTACGCTTTTCCCAACAAGAGGGAAGTCCGTCAATGATCTTTGAGACTTTCTCCTTTTGGGTGTAGGTCTTTCCAAGAGCCTCCAACTCGTTGGTAATGTCGATGAAGCAAGCATAGTACTCCTTCATCTTCTCACCCTGTTGCATATGAAATAGCTCGTAATCTTTATTTACAACAACGAGTTTGGAGTCTCTTACCCTACTCGTTCCTTCATGCAAGATGAGGAGTGAGTTCCAGATTTGATATGCACTCTTACATGTGCATATCTTGTTGAAGTCTTCGGGCTCCAAAGCGCATTGCAAGGCATTCATTGCCTTGGCATTTCTTACCTCCGCAGCAACCTCTGCGGTAGTCCACTTAGCGAAATCTTCTTCTTCGGGCTCGACGTACTCCGTCAACGTGGCTCTCCATAGTGAAGCACTCCGGAGGAATGTTTCCATCCGGCATTTTCAGTACCCATAGTTGGTACCGTTGAAGAAAGGAGGCCTAGTCGAGGAGTGTCCTTCCATCACCGAAGAAGCTCCTTCATGGTACCTGAAGGTGCTGTAGTCTGAAGGTGGACGAACGTTCTTGTTGTCGTTGGAAGACATAGCTAGTAACTTGGCTTTGATACCCAATGTAATGCCCTGATAGCTACTGCACAAGTACTAGAGGGGGGGTGAATAGTACCTTAAAATAATTAAGAAGATAGTTCCTAATTATCTTGCAAACTCAACTAACAATGCGGAAATGTAAATGTGACAATAAAGGAATGCAATCGAAAACAAACGATATAACGGGTTCGGATCCACCCAAGTCTCCCCGACTTGTTCCCGGTGATCCTACGTCGCAAACACCCGGATCCCCTCCGGATACTTGAGTTAGAAACCTCTAACTCAAATTTGCACTATGAAATACTTGTAGAAAACCTCTACAAGATGAAATCATACAAACCGGGATCACACACAACTCTCACAACCGAGAGTAAAACACTTGCAATATCAATGTAATTGAAATATGAAATGCTTACCACAAAACCCTATGCCTTGAGTAAAACTTACGATTTAGGGCAAGAAGGATTTTGGGGAAGATGAAGGCACCAAACCCTAGCTCCAAGATGTTGACCAGCAATGGGAGGCTAGGAAGATGTTGGTGACCTTGGATCAAGCTCTTGGCTTGAATGGCTCACAATCAATGTGAATCTCTCTTTGGAAATAAGAGTGAGAGAGAGATTCTTGAGAAATGAAAGAGCTTGGAAATGAGAATTAATGCTTCTCTTTGATTCTCTAAACTTCAAGAAATATCAGTCTTGAATGCTATGAAAGAAGCCCTTCAAGTATATATAGGATAGAGGAAAGAGAGAGCAAAAATCGTGGCATTAAATGCTCCAACGGCTCTATTCTGAAGCACACTAGTCGGTCAAAGAAGGATCACTGACCGACTAGTTTCTCAACTAGTCGGTCGGTGATTCAACTTGAACCGACTAACAAGAGAACAGCCAAAAGAGAAAGTTCAGACTTAAAGAACTAGTCGGTCTAAGAAGACTTGCCAACCGACTAGTTTCACAACTGGTCGGTCGGTGATTGTTCTTTGACCAACTAACAGATGAAATCAAAGTGGTTGAATCCAAAGAAAGCTAGTCGGTTTAAGAAAAACTTCCAACCGACTAGTTTCTCAACTAGTCGGTCGGTCGTTGTGCTTTGACCGACTAACTGTAAACAGTAAGTTAGGCTGAAAAATGGAAGCTCAACTAGTCGGTCTAAGAAGGATTCCTAACCGACTAGTTTGACAACTAGTCGGTCGGTGAACGTTTTTTGACCGACTAACTGTAAACAGTAAGTGAGCTGAAATTGAACAAGGCATTCTAGTTGGTTCAAGAAGGATTGCCGACCGACTAGATTGACATCTAGTCGGTTGGTTCTTCTTCTTGAACCAACTAACATGCACAAGAAGCCGCGATGAGAAGCGTTAAGCTTCGGGAAAGATTTTATGGGCTTCTAATAAGATCATAGCTCTAAGATTTGAGTGTTATGAAGATTAAAACGTAAGACCTACTCAAGGCTTAACATTCTACGAAAAGAAGCTTGAAGACAATAAATAAAACTTGACGAACCGTCTTCTAAAGCTTCAATCGAATCTTCTTTACTTCAATAATGGTCCTTGAGCTTCAACGAAGCTTCAAGCACACGATCACGCGCTTTGAGAAGTCTTGAGACGTCGCTTTTGATGTTCATAGAAATTTGGCGACGATCTCCATAACCGCGCTCACAAAGAGTTAGTTCACGATATTTATGTTCGTTCATCATCAAAACCAAATCCGGGGAATCAATACTCAACACTTTTATGTTTGGAACAACTATATGGTATCGAATTTGTCCTCTTTTTTATTTACTTTTTGTTAGGTCTCATAGGTGACTATGTTGTCAATAGTGTCACTAAAATATTGTAGTATCTGTTCATAATTATCTTGAAGAAGAGAGACGACTCAGCTTGGTTATGTTGGAAGAATTGTTGAACATTATGTTGTATCATAATGTTCAACACGCTGTGTTTATGTTGTATCATGATGTTCAATACGCTGTGTCTTTTTGCGGCTATGGTTGAACGCGGTATATGGGATCCCGTTCTGGTAACTCGTGATCCCAACTTTCTATCTTTAACGGTTTCAGGTATTTATGTTGATTGAATACTGATAAAGATTTATTTGGAAGTCTATATCTCTTGATTATTCTGTTTTCTGGGCGTGGCCCCGTAAATGTAGGTGTGCGCACCGCACTGCTTTACCAAGTCTTGTGTGTTTCTGATTGGATTGTGTTGCTTCTTTGGATTTGTGTTTTATTACTATGTACTGAACTTCCATTGGTATCAGAGCATGTCATCCGTGTAACTTTGTCTTGTCAAAGTGGGTGTGATCTTGTGTGTCAGTATGCAAATCATGAATACGAAAGATGACGCCTTTGTTACTTGTCCACCATTACTTATCGAAACAAATTACATATACTGGAAGTCCCGTATGCGAGCTTTTATCAAGTCTCTAGATGATAAGGCATGGGTCGCTACGATTGAAGGATGGAGTCCTCCGACAGAAGTTGACAATGAAGGCAAGGAATACATCAAACCAGCGAGGGATTGGGATCCAAAAGAAGATCGTGCCGCATTAGGAAACTCTCAGGCAGTGAATGCCAGCTTCACTGCAGTTGATGAAGAGCAGTTCAAGCTGATATCCACATGTGAGTACGCTAAAGAAGCTTGGGACATTCTTTAAAACGTTCATGAAGGAACAAGTATAGTTAAGGCTTCTAAACTCCAAATGCTCACGTCACAGTTTGAAAATGTTAGAATGAATGAAAATGAGACTGTGGCTGAATTTAATGGTAGACTAAGGGACATAACCAGCCAGGCCGTTCAATTGGGCAAGAAATACTCTCAAAAGAAGTTGGTAGAGAAGATGCTGAGGTCTCTTCCGGAAAGGTTTTCTGCTAAAATTGCGGCTATTGAAGAAGCAAGAAATACTTCCACCATGAGACTGAATGAACTCATGGGTTCTGTGCAAACCTATGAGATGAATCGCAAACAGAATAGATGGTATTAAAGGCAGAGGCAAGTGAAACTTCTACATCGGATAATGAGTCAGAGCTTGATGACGACATTGCATTACTAACCAAGAATTTCAGTAGGATGATGAGGAAGATTAGTAATAGAGGTCGGAATTTCAAACCTGCAAATAGGGTGTTGCGTTAAGGTCCTCCGGCTATGGATAAGACTACTAGCCGTCATATCCAAAGGTATGATTCAAAAACCAAAGGAAAGTGAATACAATGCAGAGAGTGTGAAGGTTTTGGTCATATACAAGCTGAGTGCGCCAATACCCTTAAGAAGCAAAAAGGAAAATCTCTAGCCAGTACTTGGAGTGATGAAGATTCTGAAGGAAGTGCAGAAGATGACGGCATAACCAGCAATTATGTTGCCTTCACTGCAACTCTGAAAAGTTACTCTGAGTATGACACACCTAGAAATGTTGAACACAATGTTACAACATCGGCTACAACATCGAGTACCAGACGAGGAAATGTGAGACATGATGTTGAAACAGATAGTACAACTTTTAGCAGTAAGGTCGACTCTGAAGGTGATAGTGAGGAGGATGTTGGTAATGAAGACATTCGGTCAGCATATCAGGTTATGTTCAACAAATGGATGGATATCTGCAAAGTGAACAAGAATTTGAAGGATGAATGTTCTAGATTGAGAAGTGAGAAGGATGAGACCAGAGCTAAACTGTTGAAGACGGAGCTTAGTCTCAAAAATCTTGAGAACAGCCTCAAGAGAACAGTGTTTAGAGCTGAAAAGGCAGAGAGCACGATCAACAGATGGAACTCTGGGAAGTTTAAACTTGATGATATTCTCAACATGGGAAATGTGTTTGGAGATCGAACATGATTCAGATACAACAGAGGGGGACACTTACATACATCCATGACAAGGTGCGTTATCATTTCTAAAGAGCATGAAAAACAGAGTCAACACAACAGGTATGAGCCAAAAGGGAAGAAAAGAAAAGGTTCAACATCCAGGCATCCTGTATGTGATTACTGTAGGCAAGTAGGGCACAATGACTGGAGTTGCTTCTGACGTATGAAGCATTGGAATGAAGGCAGAAGTGTTTGACATCCCCACAAAAGGACAACGAAGAAATGGGTTAAGAAATCTGAGTTGGTAAGCAAGGTGGCATACACTTCGTTGGTTACGTTTTCAGAAAATCTGTGGTATTTTGACAGTGGGTGTTCTCGACACATGACTGGAAATAAGGGACTTCTCATTGAGTATTCTGCCGGCAACAAAGGTCATGTAACCTTTGGCGATGGTCAGAGAAGCAAGGTAGTTGGAAAAGGGAACCTCAATGTGACAGGGTCCTTGAAGCTGAAGGACGTGATGCATATAGATGATCTGAAGGCAAACCTCATCAGCATAAGTTAGCTGTGTGATCAAGGTTTGCTAGTCCGATTCACCAAAGATGAATGTCTTGTCTTCAAATGAGATGATGTATGTATTATTACTGGAAAAAGGTCCAATGAAAACTGTTACCTCCTGCAAGATCTCAACAAGTGCTTCAATATCACCAATGATGTTTCAGAACATTGGCATCAAAAACTGGGCCATTTAAATTTCAAGACCTTAATGAAGATATCTCAAGCCAGAGCTGTTCGTGGGATACCAACTCTAACCAAGAAGAAAGAAGGTGTATATGAACCAAGCCAACTGGGAAAGCAGAAGAAGATGAGTAATAAGCAAATCCAGACGATTACTACCTCGAAAAATCTTAAGCTATTGCACATGGATCTGATCGGACCCATATCAGAAACTAGCATGGGAGGTAAGAAACATATTTATGTTTGTGTTGAAGATTTTTCTCGGTTTACTTGGGTAGATTTTCTTAAAGAGAAATCAGACACATATGAAGCCTTCAAGAGACTGTGCACTCGTCTTCAAGTTGAAAAAGGAGACAGCATTGGCAAAATTGTCAGGATTCGGAGTGATCATGGAAAGGAGTTTGAGAATCACTCCTTCTCTAAATACTGTGAATCACACAGTATTGGACATGAATTTTCGGCTCCAAAGACTTCTCAACAAAACGAAGTGGTTGAAAGGAAAAACCGCACTCTTCAAGAAATGGCACGTGTTATGTTGAATGCTCGGGGGGTCAATGTTAAGTGCTGGGCTGAAGCTGTCAATACAGCCTGCTACACTATTAATAGGGTTTATCTTCGGCCAAGAAATGAGAAACCCCCTATGAGATCTGGAAAGGCAGGAAATCTGATGTATCCTACTTTCACATCTTTGGAAGCAAATGATATATCTTGCAAGACCGTACTCCCAGGCCGAAGTTTGATGCCAAGAATGACAAAGGAATCTTCCTTGGTTATTCCACAAAGAGTCGTGCCTTTAGAGCTCTGAATCAACGCACAGATGTTATGAGGTAATCTATCAATGTAGTGGTTGACGATTTTGATCAGGGAGAGGCTGTCTTAAGTGAATGAAGGGTGGTTCAAGAAGACGGCACTGATGAGGAAGATCATGTTGAAAATAATGTTGCAACAAGTAAGACAAATCAGAACAATGTTGAACAAAAAGTTGCAACACAGGATACAACTATAGTTGAGATACCACAGGTTGAGGCTGATGATGCTCAAGGTAGTGAAGGAATCACTAAAGTTATACGCGATCATCCTCCTGAGTTGATCATTGGTGATGTGCATGACATCCGCCAGACAAAAGGCACTTAGTCGTGTCAACTATAGAGACTTGGCTAGGTATGCTTACTTCCTCTCTGTTGTTGAACCCAAAAATGTGAAGGAAGCTATTGTTGATGAATTCTGGGTTTCGGCCATGCAAGAGGAGTTGAACCAATTTCAACGTAATGATGTCTGGAGCTTGGTTGAGAGACCTAAAGGAATAAATTTCATTGGGACGAAATGGATCTTCAAGAATAAAACTAATGAGATGGGAAATGTAACTCGCAACAAAGCGTGTCTAGTGGCTCAAGGATATACCCAGGTGGAAGGGATCGATTTTGATGAGACATTTGCTCCAGTTGCTCGTTTGGAAACCATCAGATTACTGTTGGTAGTTGCATGCTTTCTAAACTTCAAACTCCATCAAATGGATGTGAAGAGTGCGTTCTTGAAGGGGTTATTGAATGAAGAAGTATATGTCGAATAACCAAAAGGTTTTACAGATCCTTTTCTTCCGAATCATGTCTACCGGTTGAAGAAGGCGCTATACAGTTGAAACAAGCACCAAGGGCCAGGTACGATAGATTAACTACATACCTTATCCAAAAGGGATATGAATGAGGATGAGCCGACAAAACATTGTTTGTCCAAAGGACCGGGTCAAGTGTTATAGTTGCTCAGATCTACGGAGATGATATAGTTTTCGGATCAACGTCACAACAGTTGGTACGTGAGTTCATTGCCCTCAAACAGAAAGAGTTTGAGATGAGCATGGTTGGTGAGCTGAACTTATTTCTTGGGCTTCAAGTTAAGCAGTGTACTGATGGTTTATTCATCTCGCAAAGCAAATATGCTAAGAACCTAGTAAAGAGATTCGGTCTGGAAAATGCTAGACATGTCCGCACCCCTATGTCCACCACTGAAAAACTATCCAAGGATGATGGAGGAAATTCAGTTGAGGTTACTCTATATAGAAGTATGATATGCAGTCTTTTGTATTTGACAGCCAATAGGCCGGATATCAGCTTCAGTGTAGGAGTCTGTGCTCGCTATCAAGCGTGCCTTAAAGAATCTCATATCACTGCTTAAAGAGGATTATCAGATATGTCAGTGGGACGACAGATTATGGCATATGGTACACCAAGGATACAAACACACTAATTTCCGGATACAGTGATGCAGACTGGGTAGGGAATACTGATGATAGGAAGAGCACTACAGGAGGATGTTTTTATGTGGACAATAATCTAGTCTCCTGGTACAACAAAAAACAGAACTCCATTACGTTATCTACTGCAGAGGCTGAGTATATTGCGGCAGGAAGTTGTTGTACTCAACTGCTATGGATGAAGCAAATACTGACAGACTATAGGTTGGAACAAGGGATATTAACTATCCTATATGATAATCAGAGTGCTATAAACATCTCCAAGAACCCAGTTCAGCACTCCAGAACCAAACACATCGAAATCCGTCATCATTTCATCAGAGAGTTGGTCGAGAAGAAGTCTCTCACTCTGGAATATGTGGCTACTACTAATCAACTAGCTGACATTTTCACAAAACCTTTGGATCCTAGCAGATTTGAAGAACTGCGACAAGCCCTAGGGTTGTGTCGTATCTGATGTTGATCCTTTTGTTGTGAAGAATGTTGCAACATCCAGTTGCAACATAAGGTGAAACGGTGCGGTCATTTGTTATTGGGTCGGATACCTCACATATATATTTTTTCTGCCCGTTATTTATGTTCTCTTGTTTCACTCTTTCCACCCAAGGCGCTATTTTCTCTCTCAAATTTTTTTGTTCAAGATTCTCTGAATGGCTTTTCTACGGTTCTTGATTTTGTATGTGGAATTCTTCTTCTTCTTCTGATATGGCGCAAGATCAAAAGGAGAAATCATTGTAGACCCCTCAACGCTAGTCTCGTCAGACCTCCTCATCACAAAAGAGTGCTTCTTCGTCTTCTCCTCCTCCAACCAAGCGGAAGGGAGTGGCTCCATGAACTTCGCGTGCCTCTTCCTTTGGTAATTCTCCCTTTTTCCATCTCCAGTATCATTTAAAGACATGCAGAATCCAGTTGGTTCGAATTGGGAAATTGTGAGTTTTCCCCAATTTTGGAAATTCCTCTTCTGCGAGAACCCTTGATGCCTGATTCGTGTGAGGATGAAGATTATCCAGCCCATGTCACTATCCAGGACTGGTTCTGGCACTACGAAGAACTGGACGGAGATTGGATATCTCTTGGGTTGATGTTCTGGTATTCATTTTGATCAACTTATGCGTAAAACGATTCGGGGTTAAGTAATGAGTGTTGAAGTGCCTCGGGATAACAAGATCATCATTCATACCTGGAATCCCAAATCTTTCGTTAAAATTTCTGAAATTGTTGTAGTGGATATCTCGGATTCGGACTCATCTGTTTCTGCTGAGAAGTCTAGGTCAGGGGGAGTTAATGAAGCTTCTTCTTCCCCTAAGGTTGCCGAGGAATCAGGTGTCCATAATGCTGAGAAGCCGGATGTGCATGCTGAACCTGAGGATATGGCCAATGTTGATGTTGCATGTGATGTCCCATCCCACGAAGATGATCTAGTCACTCTGTCTCCTATGTGTGTGTGGATGGAAGTGGTGTCCAGAATTTGCATGCGGGTGGTAATTGCTCCTTAAGTGGAACTAATGCAAATGACTGTGATCATAATGTCTGCCCTGAAGATATTTCTCTCATGGATCGAGATGAGCCTTTGTTGAATGTGTCTCATGTTGATGTCCCTCCTGAGAAGCTTCTGTCCCATGGTGTTGAAGAAGAGCTTGCTAAGTGTTCTGTGGATGTGGAATACGGTAGGAGTGGTCAGGATCCACTTCCTCATCCTATTGAGACTGAATGTTGTGTGAAACTTGGTGTTTCTACTATTGATCCAGGCACGGATGATGTTGGTGGTAATGTTGAAGCTGCAGTCGAGTCTGTTTCACTACCGACAGGAGTTGAATCCTGTAATGTTGCACAAAATGTTGCAACATTTGATTCAACATGTGAGGATGTTGCTCTTGACACCTCGTCCCAGATCTCTCCAGAAGATAACTTGTGTTCCTCCCTTGTACGGAAGGCCAGGTCTGCCCCAAGAAAATGTAAAGCATCATCAGATCATGACTCTGCTTCTCCTCCTAAAATGTCTAAAGCATCGACCTCTACGACAGGTCCCTCTAGTTCCTCATCTTTTACTTTATCTGATGCTCTCAGTAGAGTTTTCTTTGACAAAGTCCATAAGAATAGATGGGTTTCCTACTCTGATCGATCTATTTTTTCTAAGAAAGTCTTGAATGCAGCATCTTTTGAAAAGACTCAATTGATCACTATTCTGAAAGACTAGGCGTGCTTCATGCTGCCTCATGCTTCAGAACCTTTTATCATGTCTTGGTGCGTGAGTTCTACTGCAATCTGTCCAAGTCTGCTTGTGATGCATCTTCACGCTGGGGATTCAAGAGCTATGTTAGAGAAAAGATCGTCTCTTTTTCTCGTAGCAATTCTGTACAGCACAAAATACTTAGCAGTAAGAGCTGAGGGAGGAAATGTGGACGACATGGGCCAACTCTTTAATTTTCCTGTAGTGACGACATTTATGAATTTATCAAAGTCCTCGCTGCAGGTCTCCAAAATCTTGATGTGATTGAAGCAAGATCACTTTAAAATCTTGTTCAACACAGTGGGAGAATTTTTTTAATTCTATTCTGTCTCTATCAGAATTATCATCTCCGGCTTCGTCTCTTCCTCATGCAATTCTCATTTCTATGATGCTCTTGGAACAGAAAGTATCTCTTACTGCATCTGATCTGTCTATCTCCTGTGACAGTATCTCTTACACTGCAAAGTTCGTGGTCAGAAAGTATGATGATATATCCAAGATGATCCCATCTCTACCTGATTCATCAACTCCTCCTCCTCTCAGTGGTGTTTCTACTTCGTCTGTGCGCCAGATTATGTCTACACTCCCCTCTGCACTGTCGACTGAAGATATACCTACAGCTCAATTGGAAGATGTACAATTCTTAGAGAGGGCTATTAAAAATGCTGATGATAAGTTGCTATTGCTTCAGAGCCAGTAGGTTCTACTAGAGTCACACAAGCTCATGCTATAGGAACGACTTTCTGCATTGAAGTCAGGATCATTGAGAGCAGTCTCTGGTGCTGATGACTAATTGATGTATGTTTCTAGCCTTTAGTGGCCCAAAGGGGGAGAAAAAATTACGAAATTTGTAATTTGTTTGTTTTGTTGGTTGGGATGTCTGTTGGGGTTACTACTGTGTTTACTTGCTGGCTGTTGGAGGTTGCTCCAGAGATGCTGAATATGTTCTTAATTATGGTGATGATGTTTGGAGGGTGTTAGTCTGAATATGGTTCCCTTCAAGTTCTGAAAGTTGTCTTATGGCTTGATATCTCTTGTTTGATCTGTCTCTACTTCGTATCTGAGATTATGCCACTAAATGCCAAAAGGGGAGATTGTTAGGTCTCATAGGTGACTTTGTTGTCAATAGTGGCACTAAGATATTGTAGTATCTGTTCATAATTATCTTAAAGAAGAGAGACGACTCAGCTTGGTTATGCTGGAAGAATCGTTTAACATTATGTTGTATCATAATGTTCAACACGCTGTGTTTATATTGTATCATGATGTTCAACACGGTGTGTCTTTTTGCGACTATGGTTGAACGCGGTATATGAGATCCCGTTCTGGTAACTCGTGATCCCAACTTTCTATCTTTAACGGTTTCAGGTATTTATGTTGATTGAATACTGTTAAAGATTTATTTGGAAGTCTATATCTCTTGGTTATTCTATTTACTGGGCGTGGCCCCGCAGCTGTAGGTATGCGCACCGAACTACATTACCAAGTCTTGCGTGTCTCTGATTGGATTGTGTTGCTTCTTTGGATTTGTGTTTTATTACTGCGTACTGAACTTCACTTTTCTCATTGCGTTTCTGAATGAACCATCAGTGGGGTTCTCTATGATTAAGCTTTTCGTTTCTGTGTATCAAATTCCACCATATCCTTCTTTACTCACAGATTCTCTGTGATGTGGTGGGAGAAGTCAAATTTCACATTAACTGGTTGAAGATTAAGTCTGTAACAAGCAATGAAGAAGATGAAAATATTGCTCAGGTGTGCCATCATTTGCTTGTGATGTGTTGTCAATTATTTTGTCCTCGCAGTTCAATTTACCTAATCAGTTATTAATTCATTCTGCATGTAAAGAAACTTACCTGGCATTTGATGTATTAGCTTTTCTCGGTCCTAGATTTTTTGTTTGGAGAAGAACCATCTACATATTTTTACTGGTAAACTTGGCTTATGTTATATCACTACAAATGCCATGATAGCTTGTTCTCCGTTTGATATTCCTTTTTTATTAGTGTCTATTCCAAGAAAATTCGACTCTGGGCCAGGAAACGAGTACATCCCATGTGATATCTGATTTATCAGTTAGTTGGGACTCTAATTTTGTAACGCCCCGCTTCCCAAAAGACACCGACAGCGAGAGCGTTACGCGGTCCGCTTGAACTGGAGCGGTGAAGCTCGAGTTCAATAAGCGTCTGTGATAAAAACACAGAAAAAGGTCCTTGCATTTGCGTATCAGAACAATCAGAAAACATTTCATTAAATTAAATGGGCACTTCCAGAATTGTTAGTACAGAAAATAAAACAACAGGGCCTCCGCATGGCCAAAGGAAACTACAACCAAACACTAATCCTACTACAAGGAACTAAACTAAAACTCGAAGCAATGACGGAAAAGAGACTCTAGTCTTCGGCAGAAAACGTCTCGACATCTTCGACAACTCTGGCTCTCCAAGTCAGGTGGTACTCAAGCTCTGGACCTAACATACATCCACAAACATGAATGTATGTCAGCTAGGGGTCTGCAAGAAAGAGTTAGCATCCCAAGGCGAAGTATATAACAAGTATATGAAATTTAAAAGCATTTAATATTTTGAATGAAACGACTGCAGCAATTTAACAATTAGCAATTTCGGAGCAAAAAGAAACAATCCTAGCATGCAGTTCTAGTCGATGGCAAGTTCAAAATTAGATTCTCTGAGTTTGTTAGCATTTCAATATTCACGAAGACCAAGTTAGCGTTACAATGACAATGTCAAGAATTCACATCTAATCTAGGGTTCTCGCCTTTAGGTCGTGATGAGAAGGTCGTTCCTCTCACGGGGGCTTACCGTGATTGACACTAACCCACCGCGTCAGGTGGTGTTCTTGAGGAGAGTACCTTTCATACGCCCAGTGGCCGCTCAACCCTAACCCCACCCAAAAGTTTTGCCAGAACACGAGCCGGCCTAGTCGACTCACATGACATCACGATATCACAATACCGCCTTCGAGGCGCACGATTTCACGATGTCCATATTGTCAATCATGTCAAGACTCACTGAATTTCATTGTTATCAAAATTAGTGTTTTATGGTGACAGTTCTGTAAAGCGGAAGCGGGTCGAACGACCGGTTCAGTAATTTCCAATAATGACGATTTTGTCCTTTTCGTTCAATTTGCTACAGAAACAATTTCTTTCTCTAGTTGTTTAAATTGGGGATATATCGTATGATATACCGTTAGATCCCAATTTTCGTCCTAATCATTATGGTGTCACTTTCCTACGTTATTTCACGTTACAATTTCAGGTTATTCAGCAATACATGAAGGCGGCGTAAACGTGCCGAAACTTCTAAAAATCATAAAAAATTATATACTTGCCTGTTCTTGACGTTCCTGGTGTCGTTGGAAAGGTCTTGGCGAATACTACGCTACGGTGGAGACGGTTCGCTAAAGTGATGCGGTTTGAGGTGTCCAGACGTAGCGATGAGATCGTACGTAACTTATCTGCATTAACGGATTCAGATTAATAGGCTAAAAGATCTTTAACCAATCAGCTGGTATTAAGCAGAACTTATATTAAAGCTGTTTATTTGTAAATATAGATGTAATACAAACTTACTGCTATATAATAACATTATTATGATACATGGATTATATCCATTCACTGTTATAAAATGTATACATATTTTGCTAATCTAACAACATATAAACACATATATACACTAGTACAATAAGATGTTAGCTAGGCACAGAACACACATATGACCTATACTTCTTCTGTTACATAATAACTAATATGCACATATAGTGTACTGTAGCAACTTTGTAGTACACTGCACTTTAATAAACTAACCATATAAGAAACTCACAGGTTCATCGATTATTTTTTTCCCTTCGCTGCTTGTAGGGGGAGGCGCAACTTGGGCGGCGACTGGAGGAGACGCCGGCGTCGCGAGGAGGGGCAGCCGTCGCCTCGGGACTTGGGGAGGCAGGAACGGCGGTGAGGGGTGATCAGAGCGATGGCCGGAGGAGAGCGAATGACGAGGGCTCGGCGGTCTTGAGATGGCGAGGGGAGGCCGCTCGGTGCTTAGGGGTGAAGGCGCCGATGTTCACGAGGCTTAGGGCGAGGGGGAGATGAGGAAGAGGTGGTCGGCGTTTGTTGGCGTGTGGAGAGGAGAAGGCTGCAGGCGTGCAAGGTGGACAACAGCCCGTGGCCTCGGTGGCGCCCTGTGTGTGGGCGGGGGAGTCGACGCGGAGGAGGGGGCCGTGGGGGTGTATGCTGTTGCGTGACTTATGATGCGGGGAGGTGAACCTGGGTAGAGGCGTCGTGATTGGGGAGGAGGCGGAGTTCTGCCCGCGCCGTGGGGAAGAAGGAGGGGAGAGACGTAGGGGAGAGGCGGCTGTGCTTGCAGGGAGAAGCTAAAAAAACTAGGGTTTGTTTCTTTTTTTTATATTAGGCCTAGGGTTTCTTTTAAAGAAAGTAGGGCTAATGGTTAGGCTGACATTGGGTACTCTAGGGTTTATTATAAAGGTGTTTGTAGGGTGCTAGGCCTGGGGACATCACGTGAAGGGGTGGTTTAGGTCTCCTTAGGTTTCCTAGGTTTCTTTAAGGAAAGAAAGTAACAGAGTTACAATGTATTGGTTCAAAAGTTGTAGCCAGCCCGTGAATAGGGTTTCTAGGGTTTAGGTTTAGTTTATTTATTTTGTTGTGTGTTGTGTGTGTGGGTGCTGATTGTGCGTGTGTATCAGGTGGGTACGGCCTTGTGGAAAACAAAAGTTGGTGTTTATAAAAGGAAGAGAAAATTGAAATATAATTAGTGGAATGAAAATTAGATGGGTTTAATCAAGAGAAATTTTTCAAACATTTAAGAAAGGTTTTAATAGGTTTAATTAGGGGACATAAGAGCTAATCAATGGGTTTAAATGTGTTTTATTAGGAAAGTCTCCATTTGGATTTTAAAAGATTTAAAAATCAAATTGAATTTGAAAATCGAAATTAATCTAGTAATGGGTACTTAACAAAAATAATAATAATAATAATTGTAATAATAATAATAATAATTTAACTAAGTGTCACAAAATGGTGATAGTGATGATTACATGGAACAGTTGGCACGCGCACGGGGATAGTTACGCCTAACTACGGATACAGAACGTCTGACTACGGATACGGGAAAGATAATACACTAGATGAAAACAGGTAATAGAGACGGCAAAACTGGTCATTACAAATTTAGGCTAATATTTTCGGCACTATTTCCGACCTTTAACCTTTTTGCATGGACTTCTGTGTTTGTTCCAAACACAAAAGTTTCCCATCCAATAGGTAAAATGCATACAGTTCTATTATTGAGTTGTATTTGATGGTCCTGTAAAAACATCACCTTATCTACGGGCCTCCTTGTTCTGCTTTTGCATTTTCTTTGTATTGCACAATGCATCGTTGATATATGACATTCAATTATTCAGTCTTCATTTCTGCTGACTTGATTATACCGCAGAATCATTATGTCATCTAATCTCCCCATGATAAACTCATTAAAGCACAAATGGTAATTTTACTTGCAGGTGTAGAGTACTGATGCAAGAACCTATGAGACAAAAAACATTTGCATCACTTTATTCTCATAAGTTCTAACAATGCAGAAATCTAATGAAAATATTTGTATAAAATAGTCACTTAGGGAAAGTAGAAATTTTTGAAACCGGCATTATCTTGATTTATTTCCTATGTATACAATATTGTTACAGTTTTTTAAAAATATTAAGGAAGAAAATTTGCCAGTTTCAGATAACCCTTTCCATGAGTGAAGTACTAAATATTTCCTGTAAAAATATACAGATACTCGGATTGGATATCTGTGATGATAGCATGGAAGGAGATGAGATGCACCGATGTAACTCTGAAGGACAAAGGAAGCGTGTCACAACAGGTTGATATATAATCGTTTCATGCTTGAATTTTCTTTTCTTTTTCTGCCTTTAATCCTTTTTCGCTTACTGATCTTTTGATTTGTTCTTCCAGTAGAGATGCTTGTAGGACCAGCAAGAGCACTCTTCATGGATGCGATATCCACTGGCCTCTACAGCTCCACAACATTTCTAATGGTGAATTCGCTCAGGCAATCCATTCACATTCTAGGTGGGACTGCAGTCATCTCCCTTCTACTTCTTGCACCAGAGACATATGATCGATTCGACGACATCATCATTATGTCTGACGGGGTTGTCGTGTATCAAGGACATCATTTCACTGTAATGCCAAGTATTTGTACAAAACAATATTAACTGTAATGCCATGTACTTTTTAACTGAAATGTTTCACACTTACGTATTATTTAGGAGAATGGGAAATTACATTTATTTTGTTTTCTTGTTATTTCATCTATTCATATGGAATTAGAAAAAGAAACTAAGTTGTTGCATGTGTGAGCGCTTAACTCTTTAATTTCTACGTTTAGGAAACACAATAGTGACAATTTATTAAAATACATTTGTATTTAATTTGTATCATTGGCATTTCCCAACGTTTCAAGAAAACGCCCGGGAATGTCTTGGGCATTTCCCAATGTTTCATGAAAACGCTGGAAAATGTCTTGGACGTTTCCCAACATTTCACGAAAACGTCAGCAAATGTCATGGGCGTTTCCCAGCATTTCATGAAAACGTCAGCAAATGTCTTGGGCATTTCCCAACGTTTCAAGCAAACGCCGGGGAATGTCTTGGGCATTTCCCAACGTTTCAAGCAAACGCCAGGAAATGTCATGGCATTTTCCAACGTTTCAAGCAAACGCCGGGAAATGTCTTGTCGTTTCCAAACGTTTCAAGAAAACGCTGGGGAAGGTCTTGGGCATTTTCCAACGTTTCAAGCAAACGCTGGGGAAGGTCTTGGCATTTCACCAAAACGTTGGAAAAACATTTAGCAATGCACACTTTTCCCAATGTCTTTGCAACGTTTCATAAAACGCTGGGAAAACATTTGCCAGCGCTTCAAAAACGTTGGGAAATGTTAAAAAACGCTGGCAAAAAAATTTAGTTATTTTTATTGTTCTATCATCCATTACAAAAAAATTCATTACAAAAAAATTCATTACAAAAAAATTTCTATTGTTCTAAAACCTTTGAATTTGTAACAATATGATTGATTGTCAAATAACATTGGATTCAATTGATTTTAGTTATTTTTATCATCCATGATATGTAAACGAAGATGAATGGAGTTTGAAAAAAAACCCCTAAATGGGGGTGAATAGGGTGTATGTCACGAATAAAATATATCAAGTAGCGGAATCAATCAGAGTGCACACAAATCACATATTTTTAACGAAGTGGCTCCCCGCCTAGGCTCCCCGCCTCTACTCCGACCTCGCCCCAGAGGATTTACCACTTTTATAACCAAAAGAAAAACTTGATTACACTTGCAGGTGGTAATCGAACCGTACAAGAATAAGTACACATAATTCAACGCGCAATGATAGCCTCTGCTATTCAAAAATACAGTAAGTCAGATTTGGTTTTATAGGTTCTTGGGTACCATTTACGGTCCTAATTTTATGGGAAAGTGCCGACCAACACTAACTCCATTGGATATAATAAGTACCATAATCGTGGATCCAATAAATACTCCATGACTGATGGGTTATCGAAAGTAAGGACATTAATATTTCAGCAGGAATTAATGGATGTCAAATAAAACCTAGAATATTAAATAGGACTAAAAAGCCTGAGAGGGCAACGAATGGGGAGGAAATAAATAATGTTATAATGTCTAGTTGTAAAAGCTTCATAAAAGTTTGGACACATTTATTTACTTCAAAAATTTAATATTTTCTCCGCATTGATTGTCCTCATGTGTATACGTACATATAAATGTACGTGCGTGAGAACACATGAATGTAGTGAGTAAGAGAGTGAGTCTGTAAGGGGAGATGGCAGTATGGAATGCAAAGCCCTTTGCCATCATCGTGCTTCTTCTTCTGTCCATGCTCTCCGGATGGTCCGTCGAGGGCCGGCCAGTCAACGAGAAGAATTGGGTGGCTCATGCATCCCGCAGAAACATCGACAACATGCTCGCCGAGTCGATGGTTATTCCAGTTATTCCAGTGTTGGCCGTGTATTTCTCACTTTTTGCTGGCACCAATCTTTGGCTTGCATATGAAATAGATAAGGAAAAAGCAAAGGCTAAGAAAAGAGATTAATAGATACCATGAGTTAGTCTAATAGTCGATGAGGCTTCTCTGTAACATTAAGCCCCCAAAAATAGATTATATAGATTGCTGATGTAATCCCCTTGTGGTTCAATTTTTTAATGAGGCAAATAAGGCAAGGGGGCAAACCCAGATTGAATGGTCGGTGATGCAAGAGGTTTTGCAAAATTAAAATATCTGATTGGGATCCAAATACTCCAGAAGCACAAATTTGTTCCAAAAGTAACATCGATTATTTTTTTAAAGCCATCACTAATTCTCAGAGAGGACAGACGAGATCGGCCAGAAAGGCAAAAAAATACCCCTCCAGCGCTCCATTCTCGGTCTTTTTTTTCCAGTGGATCAGAACCGTCTACATGTTCTAAAACCACACAACACTAAATACGCTTTAAACCTAATGAGTTTTGTCTATTCATCTATCCGTCGCAGAAGTTTTATTCAAGCAAAATAGTTAAATTTGCGACGGTTAGTTCAACATGCAAAACCCTTTGGGTTCACCCGATATTCGGTGTTTTGATATGCATATTCTGAAACCCCAAAAATTCGATTATAAGGTCAACCCAATGTGTTTTGTCCATCCATCTAAAACCCCACAACACTAAATATGAGTCGAACCTGTCACATCTTTGGGCTAGCTCGGGAAATTTCCACAAAGTGGCCCGGAGGCCTAGGAACCCGAAGCAGGCCGCTCCCAGCCCATGGGCCCCACATGAAGGGCATCATGCCTCGTGAAGAATGCCAGTGAATCAGATGAACATGACCATCAAGCTCCCCCGAGCAACCCCCCCAACACGATGGGGGCACTCATGACCATTATAGGGTGCCCATCGGAGGCAGAGACCACATGTCAATTGAAATAAAATGCCTTCAATGCTCTGGTGCCAGCGGGGGGAATGCTTCGAAGAATGCCATCACCTAGAAGTACATCTTCCAGCGAGTAACGACGGGACGGATCCTCTGATATCTGACACTTAGGTATACCTATTCCCAACATCTTCTTCCACCATATATTTCTTCCTCCACAGCTCGGCCTGAGAACTCGCGAACGGCCTCCCAGCGAGCCGGAATCGATTCCACCAAGCATTCTTTTGCCAATGTATGACTTAAGTATCCGAGGGGATTTGGTCGGAACCCAGATCCAACCTCCCCGACGAGCTTCTCATTTTGCAAATCACAGGAGACGTCGCACAGATGAAGCCCCACTTCGGCATCCCATCGCTCGGCCCCAAGCACCCTCACATTAGAGGCTGCTCGACCGACCGATCCCAAAGATCATCCTCATCTTCCACATCAGTGACGACCTTTAGACTACCATACCTTCAACTTGTAGTGAGAAAACAACCCTAAACATCTGGCACCGTCTGTGGAAAACAAAGTCTACACTTGCGTCGACAACCACACCGAAGGTGATCTGTTCTCTTACCAAAGGACCCAGGATGCCCGTCACACGGTTGTGTCCACTCCCGGGCTTGTCAACACCATCTTTGGCAGACCCTCGTTGAGCGAATGCATGCTCCCAGCTTCGAGACCCGGCGTCCGACATGCGATGGTCGTGAGTATAAGCCTGTAAAGACCCAGAGATGCCTGCCAACCCATCTGTTTCTTCGGAGAAGACCTAGAGGGGGTCGAGCTACCGTACGATTACACCTTAGTCATCACCGACATCATCGACCCGACTGAAGTTCGACGATTACTTGTCGACATGGGTAGCTCATGCGACTTTCTATTCCTATCAACTTTAGATAGGATGGGGTTACAGACAGATGACCTGGAGACATGCTGAGGACCGATATTCGATTTCACATGACGTGCAGCCCCGATTGCGAGGGTGATCGACCTGCCAGTGACACTTGGAGAGCCCACTCACTCAGTTACTTTAATAACAAAGTTCATGGCTGTGAGGGTCGGATCAACGTACAATGGAAGTATCGGTCGGCCACTCCTCAATATGGTCAGTGATTTAGCTTCCACCCTCCACCAAATGATCAAGTTCCTTACTCCAAAAGGGTTCGAAAGGGTGAGAGGCAACCGGGCACAGTCGAGGACTTGTTACCAACTATCTAATCAAGAGCACAAAGCCAAGCAACTCGACCTGATGGATCTCCTTGACCAAAGAGGGGATCTAGACAGATCGAGGCTTATGTTATCCAAAGAATCAGAGCTCATCCTTGTCGAAAACTTTGAAGGGAGGTTCATATCCGTCGGCTCGGGGCTTGATCCTGTCATAATGGAAGAACTGGTCGAGTGCCTAAAACCAACCTAGACAGCTTCGCATGCTCACCCGACACATACCAGGCGTGGATCCCTGGGTCATCACTCACAAGCTACACACTAACCCTAACTTTAAGCCAGTCAAGCAGAAGAATAGGAACCATGGTGACGAAAAGATGAGAGCAGCTGTCAAGGAGGTCGACCGCCTACTCGAAGCCAGCTTCGTCGAAGAGGTCTGGTACCCAGACTGGTTAGCAAACGTGGTCATGGTGAAGAAATCAAATGACAAGTGGTTAATGTGCATGGATTTCATCTACCTCAACAAAGCGTGCCGTAAGGATAGTTACCCGCTACCTTGGATCGACCACCTCGTAGACAATACCTTAGGCTTCGAGATGCTTAGCTTCATGGATGCCTATTCTGGCTACAAGCAGGTCTAGATGGACCTGAAAGATGAGGAGAAGACATCATTCATCACCGATTCTGGGACATTTTGCTACAAGAATATGCCATTTGGACTAAAGAATGCGGAGGCGACCTATCAGAGGATGGTCAACAAGGTCTTCAGTTCTCAGATTGGGAGGAACGTGGAAATGTACATGGGCAACATGCTGGTCAAGTCCAATAGCCCTGCAGATCACATTGTCGACCTCAGGGAGACCTTTGAGAGTGTAAGAAAACATAACATCAAGCTCATTCTAACCAAGTGTAAATTTGGGGACCGATATGAAAAATTTCCGGACTTCATGATTACTAACAGGGGCATTGAGGCCAACCTGGACAGGATCGAAGTGCTGGTCAATATGAAGCAGCCAACAACCATTTAGCAATTATTGAGCCTAAATGGTCAGGTCGCAGCCCTTGGAAGTTTCCTATCCAAGTCGATGGAGAGGTCTCTACCTTTCTTTAGAACGCTAAGGAAAACCCTTGCCAAACCAGTTGGCAAAAGGAATGCCGTGGAACGGGACGAAAGCTACACATGTGCCTTTGTCGAGCTGAAAGAGTACCTCTGCAGCCTCCCGCTCCTGACGAATCCTAAAGAAGGGGAGCCGCTGAGCATGTACTTAGTGAGCACCGAGGAGGCGGTGAGCTCGGTGCTGATCAAAGAAGATGCGTGTGTATAACATCCTGTTTATGACACAAGTCGGATCCTTCGAGAGTCAGAGCTACGATACATCCAGATAGAAAAGCTGTCTTACACCCTTGTCCTCTCGGCTAGGCGACTAAGGCCCTACTTTCAGACCCACACCATCCTGGTCCTGACTGACTCTCAGCTCGAGCAAAACATCAAAAGATTCGACCGAATGGGGAGGATGATGAACTAGGGGTTGAGTTGAGTGAATTCGACATCCAGTATAGACCGAGGACAGCCATTAAGGGGTAGACCCAAACGGAATTTATCACCAAATGCACCACTAGCGGCTCAGTACCTTCTGGAGAAATGATCCATGGCTCGGTAATGACCCTTCCATCGTTCCCTTTTTCGACTAACATCGTTTCTAATGTCTGCTCAGAGGGCGAGAACGCATGGGTCATCCACATCGATGGGTCTACCACCAAGTCTGGCAGATGGGCCGGAATCGTCATCCGGGTCCCAGATGGAACTATGTCGAGTATGCCTTTCGTTTTGGGTTCCCAGCTACCAACAACGTGGTGAAATATGAAGCGGCCATCAATAGCCTGAGGCTAGCATAAGCATTGGGAGCAAACACAACCTGCCTCCTCAGTGACTTCAGACTCATCGTCAGCCAGTTGCAAGGAGAGTACATGGCTCGAGTAGAGGCGATGAAGCATTACCTGGCGTCGGCCAAATCCGAATTGTCAAGTTCAAGCGCATTGAAGTCCTACACATGCCCAGATTGGAGAACACCCGTGCGGATTCCCTCTCTAAACTGGAGTCGTCCTTGACCAAAGAGTTAGGCCATGCTATCTACGTCGAAAGCCTTCCAGACTGCATCAAATAAGGAGAGGAGCTGATGAACGTCGACGAGGAGCCGACCTGGATGGACACCATCATCCGGTTCCTCGTCGCAAGTGAAGCTCCTGCTGACCCAAAGGAGGGAAGGATCCTAGAGAGGAAGGCCCTTAGATACGTGCTCCATGAGGGGGCACTATACAGGAGGCGATTGACCTGGTCCGACATCCTTCCCAACCTCAAATGCCTCGGACCCTAAGAGGCAGACTACATCATCCAAGAGATCCATGAAGGGGCACTGCGGGAACCACCATAGGGGCAAGACGATCAAGCTGAAGGATTTAAGGCAAGGTACTATTGGCTGACCAAGGTCAGCGATGCAATGGAATACATGCGAAGGTGACCAGAATGCGAAAGATTCGCGAAGCTCGACTCAGCACCTCCGACTGAACTCATACCAATAATCAGCCATATTCCCTTTGCTAAGTGGGGGCTTGTCACGCCCCGCCTTCCCAAAAATATGGAGGGGAAGCGTGAGAAGGTCCGCTCAGACTTGAAGCTGCAAAGCTGCAAGTCCGATAAGCGTCAATCAAATTTAAAACTGCAGGTCCTTGCAACGCGAAACGAAACAAAGATAATAATAACGAAAGAGACAAAAGAAACATCTCAGAATATCCATAGCATTAAATCTCAACATCACAGAAAAGCCACCAGGCTAAAAGAAAAGAGTCTAAAAGAGGCCGATCATGGCCAACAAAAGTACAAAGTACAACAACAAAGTAATGGTGCAAGCACCGACGTCTAACAGCAACCTAAAGCAAATCAACGCCAACAGTCTCTAAAACTGGTCTCCGGTGTCCTCGAACTCCTCGACGAACGTAGGCTCAGTGTCAGCAACTACCTCGTCCGCTACAACTATCTCTATGGCTCAGGGTCTAACATGTGACACCCCAAGAGAAAGGGGCACATGTCAGCAAGTCTGGAAGACTTGTGCAAGCGAAACTGAAAGTACAAGTAAGCAGCAAACCTAGCAGTTCTAGCATGATGCAATGACATGGCAGTTAAAGTATGAGTGCAGCAGGTAAAGTAAAGTAAAGTAAAGTACGAGCATGGCATGGCATGGATGACAAGTTATTACATGAATCATTCACAAGACAAGTACAAGACAAGGAAAGTAAGCACCTCGTGCACAGAGATTCCGTCTTCTGGCTAGAGGGCGGATCAGACCTCTCCTAAGCTCAGTTGACCGTTTATCCCTACCCCTCCACGTGTGTCGAGCCAGGGCCTTACCCCCGAACGAGAATGCTCGCTTCTGGAACACGAGCCAGGAAGTGTTTTACCTTGTTGGTCTAGGGGTGCACCTAGCCAGACAAGGGAGTACAAGTACAAGTATTTGGTAGCGTGTGCTACGTTGCAACAATCAATTTGGATGACATGTATGATGCAATGCATAGCAGTTAAAAGTGCGTACGGATAAGGAAAGTAAACGTGACAGTTTAGTATGCATGAACAACAAGTTTAAAAGGGTTGGATCTAGCTTCGTTGTCAAGCTAGATCAATTAGGTGACGGATCTAGTTTCGTTGTCCAAACTAGATCAAGTAGGCATCTAGCCAGCTATCATTTCACTGACTAGTCTCTTTTACGCTAGGAACAATGAAGTGGCCTAAAAACATGGCCCTACACAAGAGTTGGCAAGTTTCACTTGCCTGCAACTATCACGTCAAGAAAACACCGTCCAACGATAGTCCAAAGTCACGATTCCTACGTGCACAAGTCCACCGGCCTACATCCGTTTTATTAATCTTGAATTAGTGATTGATAAAACATTTAAAATACTTTAAAATACTGATTTTTAGTCTTGGTTAACATGCAATTGGGTTGGGGGTCCTAGGGGTGCAAAACGTTACCTCAACACGACGCGAAAGCTACACCGGCGTCGGGTAGCGACACCGGGGTGTTGGAATAATAGATCGCGCTCCAAGTCCAGATTCCAATATAGTTTCCTCGCTGGAAGGTTCAGAGCATCAACCGGAGCGACAGTTCCAGATTCCAAAGCTAGCACGTGCGACGACGGGCTACGACATGCGACGACGTCGTACGCCGGCAAGTCGCCAAAGAGAACGCACCTAGGTGGGGCCCACAGTAGTCCTAGGGACCTTTGGGGGACCCACAATAACTCTGGAGAACTTGGGGGGCCCACGGAGGCAAGCGGTGCGACGGGTGCGGGGTTGCGACGTATGGCCATCGGTCGTACAGCCCTCGGTGCGGGGAGCTCCATCGGTCGCTGCGGGGAACGGGCTTGTGCGACGCTTGGGGGTGTGCAGCAGTGCGGGGGAGCGCTTGGTTCTCTCGGTCGGAGTGGGGGGAGGCCATCGGTCGGGCGGGTTGGATGCGGTGAGCGCAGCGCTGCAACGTTGCAATAGTTGCAACGTTGCGGAGATGCAGCGATGCGGGCGAGAGCATCGGTCAGGCACGGAGGAAAGCGGGCGACAGAAGCGGGTCGGTGCGGAGGGTTGGTGCGGAGCGGGGATGCGGCGACAGCGGGGCGGCCATCGGTCTGACCGAGAGAATCTCTCGGTCAGGCACGGAGAAGCGGTTGATGGCTGCTACAGCGATGCGGAGCGGCTAGGATGCGGGTGGAGCTGCCGGTCAGAGCGGGGAAAAAGTGGCCGTTCTCTCGGTCGGAGCGGGGCTGAACGTCGCAACGTTGCGACGAATCGTCGCAACGTCCAATTTTGGTTTTGGAAGAGGCTAGGGCTAATTTCTTGCGAAAATAGGTCTTCCTAGGGGTTGCTTATATAGTATAGATGGGTTTGACTTGGTCTAAGGCTAAATCTAATAGGATTAGAAGTTTAAAATAATTTAAAATTTGAAATTCAACTTCTCCAACTCACCCTAGGATTTGACTTGGTCCAAATGAGCTGGAAATTTCCTCAAAAATTCTTTAAAACTTTTAAAACTCAAATAAATTTTATTTGGCCGAAAATAATTTATAAATTAATTATTAGAAATAATATAAAACTTGTTAAAAATATAAAAGTGATCAAATAAACTCCAAAAATTATAAAATAAATATCGTGGTGGTCGTGAAGACGAATGTGAGCTAACTAAAAAGACGGATCTCAATTTCGACGTCGGTCGACGAGACTAAAAATAGGAAACGTCTCCCGTCAAGAGTGAGAATCGTCACGTCTCATCGAGTAAGTTTAAATTGTGGAAAAAACCGACTCGAGAAACGTCGTTCACAAATTAGTGCCACTATTTAATACTCTCAGAGACGTTCACAACGGCATATCACACGAAAGTGTTCACAAACAAGCAAGGTCTAAAACAAACACGTGCACGGTCAAAGGCACGTGTTACGAACAACGTACCACGAACAGTGGTCGTTACATCCTCCCCCACCTTAGAATAAAGTCCGTCCTCAGACTTTCTAATATAACTAGTCACTCTAGTAACTACCCCAATCAAGTCATATTATAATTCAACCAGGTATACGTCATTACAGGTGCTCATGTACGCACTAGGTAGTTAAACCATAAACACTACCAACACGTATATATATACATTCACGTACGTCATATATTTATGCTTATTATAGTCAGTCCGACTCATACACGTATTTCAATCATATATATAAGCATGCACCCCCTTATATAACTACTACCTACCTCATCACCAAAACAATATTTCAGGTACTTATATAAGGATAGTCTCACACTTAGCCAATACAATCATTGCTCTACGTATAGATAGCTACCTATGCACAAACATCAAGGGTATACTACCCTCTAGTAATCAAATACCAAACATCTCAACACATATAGTCACACCATACCATTATTAAATCAAATTCACCATATATAATATACATTCTCCACTTCTATAATTTCATAATATGTATAGTCATTCAAATGCATTCAAATATTTCACCATACATTCCCATTACGTACGGTCCATATAACTGTATTTACGACTCGCCACCTATATCATAGTCATCAATACCTATAACTAAGCACATACTTACCCGTGCATGGTGCACACCCATACACTCTAACATTTCATTTACGCATACCATTCATACCATTATATATAACTAGCACACCAACACACCTAGTTTAGCTAGTACACATATGTTCACATAATAAGCCCTTAGTAAGTAACTATACCACAAGACCAGCACCTATAACTATATACTGGCGTAGCGACCCACAATCTGGTGCGTAGCACTACCAAGCACAAACACTCCTATCACTATACATACATCAAACATTGCTATATTCAAACTACAAACATTCATTCAATATACTTAGAGTATACTCACTCAAGCTTGGAGTGAGACTCAATACACACATCAGAATATTCTATATACGTAACACGACATTCATACATATACCAATACCACTCCATTATATATATGTGTATATATATAATATATATATATATATATATATATATATATATATACAAATACAACCATATGCATACCATAGGTCAATCACACTTAATATTTAGTCAGGTAATACTTACATAGTTCAATCACTCTATATACCATAATAATAATAATACAGACATCAGCACACGTATATTTATTAATACACTCCCTAATACATGCATACGTATTCATCGTATAGTCACACACATGTAACACATATACTCATACCATAGCCTACTACCTATAATTAGTATACTAACACATCCATACGTACATAATTAAGATGTGCAATAGTCGTGTATACCTCACGGCATGCACGCATGCAACATCCCGAAAAGCAAGCATTACCAATCAAAATTATAATCCTACTACCATATGCATATCACTTATATACTCAGGCAACAAAACATAACTACTTACATATAAGCACCATATATATCTACCTACGAGCACATACTCACTCGTACTAGTATATAGGTCACTCAATAGGCCTACTTACTTATCTATATGCACACCTATTATCATCACACCTAGCATATGCATAGCTTTACCAATCATTTATTTCAACCATTATAAGTATCTCTAACTACATACACAACTTAGATATTTCAACGCTAACTCTTATATACACAGGCATCCCTAGTATAGTATAGCTATCCACACAAAAATCTACAACTACTAACACACAACAACTTCATAATATCACAAATAACTCCGAGTATATATATATATGTATACCACACAATAGGCAAGCATCATAATACTATGGGGGTACACTCATTCAAGCCCACGTACACAAGTTAGGTACGTGCACAACGACACCTCACAAAGGTCCAAGGGTCTACTAACAACTTAGAGTTGACACAGACATTGAAGGACCCTCAGGCCTAAGCAATAGAGGGGAGGTCGAAAGCGTGACGAGAGAAGGATCGATAAGCACGAATTCAGATAGGACGAATACAAGGATACAGCTTGGTTAGACGAAACATTAACTCAATGGTGATGTTTAGGTTGAGGGAAAAGGGAGATGTAGTGATGCTTATATGGGAGGGGGAAAAGAAATAGGGTAAGTAGCATAAGCTACAATACGCGGAGTTTGAAAACTGTTGTACTTCAAAAGTTGGAATCCTCGTCTGAAAAGAAATATTTGGAGAGCGATAAACGAGTTGTTCAAAATGAGTTTGGGTCGAATATTCATAATAGGAGAAAATGGTCCACTGGGTTAAAAAAAATTTTATAAAAGGAAGAAAAATCATTTACACGAATATTAAAGACGTGGTTTAGGAAATTTATACGTCAGTAATTTAATATAATGTTGTCAAAACGTTTTTGAAAGTCAAAGAATGAAATCAAGTGACGGAAGAATTTAAACTCATATTAAATGCTTTCAAAACCTTTAGGCTTGGGAAAATTTAAAATAATCAATATTGAAACTACCTTTAGAGGAACCAGGATTAGTCAAAAATAAAAACTGATTACACTAAGCTCTTAGCGTACGAGCACAGGAGCCTGGTACTGATAAAAATAATTGAAATTCAATTTAGTTTAGAAATTTTTTCTAAAAGCGTGTATGGTGAGCGGAAAGAAGTTAATAGTAACTTAGCATAAGAATTATCAGGATCGAATAGCAAATCTTTAAAATCAAATCAGGGAGGGTCTAAAGCAAGAAGAGGTTATGAAAATAGTAATTTTGCAAAAATCTGAAATAGTGAGAACGACGAGCAAAACCAACTTGCTGAAATCTGAAATTCCATGTGACTTGAAAAGTATATTAAAAGTAAACACGATGTATTATTCAAATGGCATAAATAAGAGGGAAAATTATAAATCGAATTGAGCAAAATAAAAGTACGGTTCAGGATAAAATTAATATATGAAGGAACGACACATTTACACAAGTACGAAAAACATAGGCTGGGAAAATACTATAAACTAGTATTCAGAAATTCCGACAACGTTTAAAAAAATTTAAATCAACGAAGGGGATGAAGTATAAGTATACATGCATTGAAATTTGGAACGAGGTTAAACTTCGGAAAGGAGGAAGTCGAAAAATACTTTCAAGAGTTTCAAAGTTCATAATGGAGAGGTTCGAAAATTGACGACGATCGTTACGGGGCGATCTCGTGAATCGAGGCAGGGAAATTGGTCGGATGATCAGAACATACATACGCCTAGGATATGAATCAGAAGAGTCTACGGGAAACTCCTACGGGTCGACCAACTAAAGATTAAAACTAAGCGCTAAGACTTCTAAAGGTTAGACGGTAAAGAAGTGCGTTCAGCTTGGGTCCCGAAATCGATGAACCCAAGCGAACGACAAAAGGAAATTCTAGAAGTCTAATATGGTCAGGGTTAGACATGGACCACTAAGGTAACTCCTACGACGATCAAATCAATTGCCAGAAGGGGGTCTAACTATCAATCAGAGGCCTCTAACTAACAAGCGCAGACGTCTAACTAAGTCTCTTACCACCCAGTGTCCTAAGAAAACAACTAGACTCAGGGCTTATGACTCGGATGTTGCAATTTATTTAATGGACATTCCGTTATTATCGTTGTTCCGTTAATTCGCAATTGCAAGATTGGACCTGCATGTGCCACCAACAAAACCTGTCATGCCCCGCTTCCCAAAAATATGGAGGGCGAAGCGTGAGAAGGTGTCCGCTCAGACTTGAAGCTGCAAAGCTGCAAGTCCGATAAGCGTCAATCAAATTTAAAACTGCATGTCCTTGCAACACGAAACGAAACAAAGATAATAATAACGAAAGAGACAAAAGAAACATCTTAGAATATCCATAGCAATAAATCTCAACATCACAGAAAAGCCACCAGGCTAAAAGAAAAGAGTCTAAAAGAGGCCGAGCATGGCCAACAAAAGTACAAAGTACAACAACAAAGTAATGGTGGCAAGCACCGACATCTAACAGCAACCTAAAGCAAAGCAACGCCCAACAGTCTCTAAAACTGGTCTCCGGTGTCCACGATCTCCTCGACGAACGTAGGCTCAGTGTCAGCAACTACCTCGTCCGCTACAACTATCTCTGGCTCAGGGTCTAACATGTGACACCCAAAGAGAAAGGGGCACATGTCAGCAAGTCTGGAAGACTTGTGCAAGCGAAACTGAAAGTACAAGTAAGAGCAACCTAGCAGTTCTAGCATGATGCAATGACATGGCAGTTAAAGTATGAGTGCAGCAGGTAAAGTAAAGTAAAGTAAAGTACGAGCATGGCATGGCATGGATGACAAGTATTACATGAATCATTCACAAGACAAGTACAAGACAAGGAAAGTAAGCACCTCGTGCACAGAGATTCCGTCTTCTGGCTAGAGGGCGGATCAGACCTCTCCTAAGCTCAGTTGACCGTTTATCCCCTACCCCTCCACGTGTGTCGAGCCAGGGGCCTTACCCCCGAACGGGAATGCTCGCTTCTGGAACACGAGCCAGGAAGTGTTTTACCTTGTTGGTCTAGGGGTGCACCTAGCCAGACAAGGGAGTACAAGTACAAGTATTTGGTAGCGTGTGCTACGTTGCAACAATCAATTTGGGATGACATGTATGATTGCAATGCATAGCAGTTAAAAGTGCGTACGGATAAGGAAAGTAAACGTGACAGTTTAGTATGCATGAACAACAAGTTTAAAGGGTTGGATCTAGCTTCGTTGTCAAGCTAGATCAATTAGGTGACGGATCTAGTTTCGTTGTCAAACTAGATCAAGTAGGCGTCTAGCCAGCTATCATTTCACTGACTAGTCTCTTTTACGCTAGGAACAAGGAAGTGGCCTAAAAACATGGCCCTACACAAGAGTTGGCAAGTTTCACTTGCCTGCAACTATCACGTCAAGAAAACACCGTCCAACGAGTCCAAAGTCACGATTCCTACGTGCACAAGTCCACCGGCCTACATCCGTTTTATTAATCTTGATTAGTGATTGATAAAACATTTAAAATACTTTAAAATACTGATTTTTAGTCTTGGTTAACATGCAATTGGGTTGGGGGTCCTAGGGGTGCAAAACGTTACCTCAACACGACGCGAAAGCTACACCGGCGTCGGGTAGCGACACTGGGGGTTGGAATAATAGATCGCGCTCCAAGTCCAGATTCCAATATAGTTTTCCTCGCTGGAAAGTTCAGAGCATCAACCAGAGCGACGGTTCCAGATTCCAAAGCTAGCACGTGTGACGACGGGCTACGACGTGCGACGACGTCGTACGCGGGTAAGTTGCCAAAGAGAACGCACCTAGGTGGGGCCCACAGTAGTCCTAGGGACCCTTTGGGGGACCCACAATAACTCTGGAGAACTTGGGGGGCCCACGGAGGCAAGCGGTGCGACGGGTGCGGGGTTGCGACGTAATGGCCATCGGTCGTACAGCCTCGGTGCGGGGAGCTCCATCGGTCGCTGCGGGGGAACGGGCTTGTGCGACGCTTGGGTGTGTGCAGCAGTGTGGGGGGAGTGCTTGGTTCTCTCGGTCGCGAGCGGGGGAGGCCATCGGTCGGGCGGGTTGGATGCGGGGAGCGCAGCGCTGCCAACGTTGCAACAGTTGCAACATTGCGGAGATGCAGCGATGCGGGCGAGAGAGCATCGGTCAGGCACGGAGGAAAGAGGGCGGACAGAAGCGGGTCGGTGCGAAGGGTTGTGTGCGGAGCGGGGATGCGGCGACAGCGGGGGCGGCCATCGGTCTGACCGAGAGAATCTCTCGGTCAGGCATGGAGAAGCGGGCGATGGCTGCTGCTGCGATGCGGAGCGGCTAGGATGCGGGTGGAGCTGCCAGTCAGAGCGGGGAAAAAGTGGCCGTTCTCTCGGTCGGGCAGCGGGGCTGAACGTCACAATGTTGCGACGAATCGTCGCAACGTCCCAATTTTGGTTTTGGAAGAGGCTAGGGCTAATTTCTTGCGAAAATAGGTCTTCCTAGGGGTTTGCTTATATAGTATAGATGGGTTTGACTTGGTCTAGGGCTAAATCTAATAGGATTAGAAGTTTAAAATAATTTAAAATTTGAAATTCAACTTCTCCAACTCACCCTAGGATTTGACTTGGTCCAAATGAGCTGGAAATTTCCTCAAAAATTCTTTAAAACTTTTAAAACTCAAATAAATTTTATTTGGCCGAAAATAATTTATAAATTAATTATTAGAAATAATATAAAACTTGTTAAAAATATAAAAGTGGTCAAATAAACTCCAAAAATTATAAAATAAATATTGTGGTGGTCGTGAAGACGAATGTGAGCTAACTAAAAAGACGGATCTCAATTTCGACGTCGGACGACGAGACTAAAAATAGAAACGTTTCCCGTGGGGGCTGGATATCCTCGGGCCTTTCACCCTTACGAGCGGGTAGAGGAAATTCCTGATCATGGCAGTTGACTACTTCACAAAATGGATTAAGGCCGAGCCTTTGGCTACCATCACCTGGAAGAAGGTCAAGAGTTTTGTGTAGAAGTCGATTTTCTGTCGATTCGATGTCCCCCGATCCATTGTCACTTACAACGGGTCATAATTCGACTGTACGAGATTCAATGAGTTCTGTGCAGACTGCATGATCAAGCCGATATTCACTTCCGCATACTAATGGTATGGAGGAAGCAGCCAACAAATGCAACCTCGAACCACTGCAGAAGAAGGTTAGGGAAGCCTGCATAGCTTGGCCAGAGGATTTCTTCGCGATACTCTGGTCGTACCAGACAACCCCCAAGGAGGCAACGTTGAAAACTCCATTCATGCCTGCTTACTGGGAAGAAGCAGTTATCACAGTTAAAATAGGCAAAGAATCCCTGCACATCAAGCACTTCGACAAGGAAAAGAACTTGCAGGGCCTCAAGATAAACTTGGAGCTTATGGACGAGCTGCACAATCGAGCCCAAACTTCAATCGTCTGACAGAAGCACCGGATTGATTGGTACTACATCTCCTGCTTCAAAGGAAGGAGCTTTCGTCTGGGGGACATGGTCTTGAGAAAAGACATCATCATCCTAGAGATCACGCGACAGGGAAAGCTTGTCGTGAAATGCAAAGGACCTTACAAAATCATTGAAGTGCTCGGGCCGGCCAGATACTGGCTCTCAAAGATGGAAGGGAAAGAGCTCACTCACACTGGGAACGCGGAGCACCTACAAAAATATTACCATCGAAGGAAAAAATGAACAATGTGTAAAACCTTCACCGCTTGTACTCGGTGAAAATTCCGAATATGAAAGGCACCCTTAGCTATCCATTCATACCAACTCTGCTTGAAAGTGCATCAGACCGTTGATGACAAAGGCCAACCATCCGATCGGTTGTGAGGCTGGGGGCCACTCCCCCAGCAGGCCGACTAAAAACTCAGTTCGATGTAAGGCTGGATGCCACTCACATAGTAGGCCAACCATCCGATAGGCTGTAAGGATGGGGCCACTCCCCCAATAGGCCGACTATTCGATCGACCATAAGACTGGGGGCACTCCTCAGCAGATCGACCATCCGATTAGCTGTAAGGATGTGGGCCACTCACCCAGCAGGCCGATCGAAAATTTGGTTCTTCCTAAGGTTGTGGGCCACTCTCCTAGTAGGCCAACCATTCGATCGGTCGTAAGGCTTAAGGCCACTCTGTTGGGAGGCTGACCAAAAACTCGATTTGCCGTAAGGCTAGGGCCACTCCCATAGCAGGTCGACCATCCGATCGGCCTTAAGGCTGGGGCCACTCCCTCAGCAAGTCGACCAACCAATCAGCTGTAAGTCTAGGGGCCACTCCTCCAGCAAGCCAACAGAAATCTTGGTTCACCATTAGGCTGGGGACCACTCTCTTAGTAGGCCGACCATCTGATCGGCCGTATAGCTAGGGGCCACTCCCCCAGTAGACTGACCAAAAACTCAGTTCAAGTAAGGCAGGGGGCCACTCTCCCAACAGATCAATCATCCGATCGATAGTAAGGATGGGGGCCACTCCCCTAGCAGGCTGAATATCTGATTGGCCGAAGGCTAGGGGCCACTCCCCCAGTAGGCCGACTGAAAAATTGGTTCGTTGTAATGCTAGGGGCCACTCCTGTTAAGTATTGGTGTTTTAGACTTATATTTTTTGATAATGATAACAACATTATTTTGTTGCTAATGACTCTCTATGTTTTAGTCTCATGTTTATCAATTGAAGAATAAGCTTTTTGGAGACTAATAGCTTGGTGCAATGATGGACATCAAAAGGAGCATTACCAAAGCTTGGAACTTGATGAAGGGAAGCTCATCAAGAGGTGCCAAAGCTTGGAAGATGATGGGGAGCATCGAGGTATCAAGAGCTTGAAGCCTTAGACTCTAGGAGATGCCAAAAGGTAATCCATGTTATTTCTATTAATTGCATTTCTCTTTTTGAGTCAAGGATTTTGTACTGCCTTGATAGATGGTCACACTCATTCATGCATATGCATTAACCATCTTAGTGAACCTTAGGATTATCATAGAAACCAACCTATTAGGTTCACCATACCAAAAACTCAAATTGGAGTTTTTGGCCTTCCAATAGGTGACTGCTGAAGGCAGGACAGGCGACTAGGTGATCTTCAAGTGCCTGACCAGCCTTATACAGCCGACTACTATGCACACCTCAAGTCAACGTTTTCTTGACTCATTCTTGAGCTTTTGGTGTAGGCGACTGAAGTTCATTTAACAGGCGCATGTCTTCCATCAGGCGCCTGAACTTTGTTCTTCAGTCGTCTGAGTGCCAATGTGTGTAAATTGTCTTTTCTAGGCACCAATCCACTTTGTCTGACGGCCAAATGATGTAGAGTTTTTAATCGCCTGTCTATCTTCAGGCGCCTGGATTTTGGTCATCAGTCGTATGAATGCACAAATGCGAAAGTTGCATTTTCTCAGCTCCATTCCATCCCATGTACTAGTTGCCAGAGAAAGTCTGTACAGACCCATGTGTAGTTTTCTGCAGTCGCCTGTCCTTGCTCAGATTATAGCCATTGGAAATTTTCTAGCCGTTAATCAGTCGACTGTCCGCTCTCGTATAGTCACCTATCGTTGCTGTGATATCCCAGATTCTAGCCATTGCAGAATTATTCCTTTGGCTTCTAGCTTGGGTTTTATTAGGTTTTTAGGGCTTCCTATATATAGAAGTGAGCTTAGTTCATTTAGAACTCTTAGAACATTTGATCATTATTGAAGATCGGTAAAAGCCACTCCTAATTCTCATTTCCCTCTCATAGTGGCTTTAATCCTCTTATTGCAATGAAGCTAGCTCAAGGGAAATCCTCCAAGTGCATTAAAGCTCATCTCAACACTTGGAGATCCTCTTCCATACCTTGCATACTTCATTGAGTAAGTTCATCTCTTCAAGGCATATGTAAGAGTATATTTTTTTCATTTTTTCTTGAAACCCTAACTTTCTTTGTGAGAGTTAGTTTCTCTCTTTGTGAGAGTTTAACCCGAGCTTTCTTTGTGAGCGTTAGTTTGTCTCTTTGTGAGAGTTAGTTTGTCTCTTTGTGAGAGTTTAACCCTAACTTTCTTTGTGAGAGTTAGTTTATCTCTTTATGAGAGTTTAGTTTCTCTCTTTATGAGAGTTTAACCCTTGTGTAAGTTGGTTGTATACTCTCTTTGTGAGAGTTTGGTTCTTTCTTTTTGAAAGTTTATATCCCTTTGTGAGATTGTATTTACTACCTTGTGTAGGATCATAGTGAATATTGGTGTTGCTGGACCCAAGTTGGAAAACCAAGGTAAAATCTTTGTGTTAGCGTTTGCTTGATTGTATTGTTTAAATTCCTCTTGCACTTATAATTCTGCATTTGCAAGTTTAATTTTTAATTACACGATTATCTCCTAAAGTGTTTGTTGTTAGTATTGCAAGGCATAGTAGGTCCTTATAATTGGTATCAGAGCAAGGTTGAAGCATACAACAACGATGGCATTCAATGCTTCATCTACGTCTCATAAAGAAGGTTTATCAACTGTTCGACCCCCGCTCTTCAACGAAACAAATTATCCAAGTTGGAAGATCAAGATGATGATCTACTTGGAAGGTCAAAACCTATGGGACGTCACGGAGTCTCCTCTTGTGAAGCCTACTTCACCCGCGTCTATAAGGACAAATGCGGAGAATGATTTGATCAAATTCAATGCGAGTGCAATGAATGCATTTCATTATGCCATCACACCAAATAAGTTCAACTGCATCTCCATAAGCAAAACGACCAACGAAATTTGGCATACATTAGAGATTACTCACTAAGGGACTTCAAAGGTAAAGAAATCTAAACAAAGTGTGTTTAGATCTAAATATGAATTATTTAATATGCAGGAGGAGAGAGCATCTCGAAAATATTCACAATGTTCATGGGCATCGTGAACACCTTGGAAGGACTTGGAAAGGTGATTTCCCATGAGGATTGAGTGGAGAAGATCCTTGACTCTCTTACACCTAAATAGGAGTCAAAGGCCAACGGAATTTTGGAGTCTAACAATCAAATACGCCGCTGAGGAGTACATTAGGAATCTCATGGCGTATGAAGTAAAGCTTCAACACAAGAAGGAGATTCAACCATCAAAGCTTGAGAAGTCGGAGAAGCAAAAGGGGATTGCATTCCATGTCAAGAAGGAGCCAATCAAATGGAGAAAGAAATTGCAACAAGAAGCTTCAAGTGAAGATGGGGAGGATGAGGCTAGTGACAATGATTTCACGGAGCTTGACAAGCAATTCAAAGCGTTCTTGAAGGACAAGCAAGGTAAGTCTTTGTCAAAGTTTGCCTCTAAATCTAACAAGATTTGTTACACTTGTAGTGTTAAAGGTCATCTCTCTATCGAATGCCCTTCCAACACCTCCAAAAAATCTTACAAAGGAAAAGGGAAAAAATATTGGAAAGGCAACTCCAAGTACAAGAACAAGAAGAAGGGTTTTGTTGGTACTTTTGATGACTCAAGTGAGGAATCATCAAATGACAAAGAAGAAAATGACAAGGAGGAAGCTCTCAAGTGCTTCACGGCATTCGACGATATCTATTTAAGCACAAGTTATGAAGAGGTAGAGGCGTGGCTCAACCACAACGAAGAAGTGTGCTTCAGGCAAAGGGGGAAGAGTCTTTGTCAAGCTCTAGCGAGGAGGAATATGATGATGAAGGTGAGGAGGAGCCAAAGCAATCGTTCGAGGAGCATGAATATCGTTACAATATGGTCCAACGGGGCAAGTAAGTGCATCAACTCATAATCTAAATTAAAAGCAAAATTTAAAGATGCTATGAGTAGAGCGCATGAATTAGAATCTACTAGTGCACCTGTGAATGATGTGCATGCGACACTAGTAAGAAAGACAAACTTCTCTCTCAAGTTAAGAATTTAAGTATTGCAAATGATAAATTAGTAGCTTAAAATCTTAGCTTAGAGTCTCGCATTCAACAACTTACGTTGAAATTCGAAGACGAATACAAAAAGCTCAAAAGCTGTGTTCATTCTAGGGATTCACTCCATGATTTGTTGGAAAAACATCTGGCAAATCATTGAGGAGGTTTGGAGTATATTTCAAATGTGGTACCCAAACCTACCTCTATTTCTTCTAAGGGTGCAAATTCAAGAAATATTGTTAAAGCACCTAAGAAGAATCAACATGCCTTCTTGTATAACAATAACAATAACAAGAAGTATCTAAATCACAAGGTGATGATGGAGAATGAAAATTCTACATTTTTTGCCTAGAAGCAAACCCCTCATTGTTTGCATGCCAAGAAATATTTTTCTATGCCTAAGCATGCCATATCCACACCTCTTACAAAGGCAAAACCATTGCCTAGGAAATCCTTAATTCTTTGGATTCCCACTAGGTGTAGTGTGCAAGAGAGGAATAGATATATTAACTCTTTAGTTAAGGATGGGATCACCTCATGTGATTACATTAGAAAATCAAACTCTTATTTGGTTTGGTTCCCTATTGTTTAGGTCTCTCACACAAGTATATATTGCATGTGTATTTTGCTTAAATGTTTATTCTTAGCATACCCATTGATTGTGCGTGATTTTTCATAATTCTGAAATTATTTTCAAATTATTTTCTTGAAAATGGGACCTTGGGGATTTCATTGTCATACGTGCATTTGTTAATCCATATGTAAGACAATGTGGGAGTTAATATGTTATGTATGTTTAAAATTATCTTAAAGCATATTTTAACTGTCATGTTGGGTTATTTTTGAGATGATTTTACAATTGGTTATTATGATCTCAAATTCAACCCATTGATGTTGCCAACATTTTATTTGTTACACATTATATTGGCAATATCATATGTATCATTATTGCTTGATTTTTCTATATCAATGCAATGATACAATTTAAGGCCTATGGCTCCAATTATTACTTTCAATTAGCAATTGCTACTTCACAATTGGTATTAGATTATAGAAGTCAATATTTTGACCATTTCTATGATATTGGGGGAGTATGAGATAGTGATTGATACTCACTTCAAATTTACTTTTAGGTATCAAACATCTCTTAATCTCTTGTTTTATTTGTCCCTTTTTTAAAAGGGAAACAATGACAAGAGTTATTTCTTGTATGTTGTGTCTACCTTTTTAACCATGACAATGGGGAGAGAGATATGGATTATGTATATCATAATATATCATGTATGGGGAGATAGATACTAATATATGAGGAGAAAGATATGAGATATGGTTTATGTAATCAATGCCTATTATATATCACAATTGATTATCTATTTTCAATTGGTGCATATAAGTAGGGGGAGCTCATTAGCGTTGTGCTTTATTTCTTTATGTTTTACATCATGTGTGTCATCATCAAAAAGGGGGAGATTGTTAGGTATTGGTGTTTTAAACCAACATTGTTTTGATGATGATCACAACATTATGTTGTTGCTAATGACTCCATATGTTTTAGTCTCATATTTATCAATTGAAGAATAAGCTTTTTGGAGACTAATAGCTTGGTGCAAGGATGGACATCAAGATGAGCATTGGCAAAGCTTGGAACTTGATGAAGGAAAACTCATCAAGCGGTGCCAAAGCTTGGAAGATGACGAGGAGTATCAAGGCATCAAGAGCTTGAATCCTTAGACTCTAGGAGATGCAAAATGTAATCCATGTAATTTCTATTACTTGCCTTTCTCTTTTTGAGTCTAGGATTTTGTAATGCCTTGATAAATGGTCATACTCATTCATGCATATGCATTAACCATCTTAGTGAGCCTTAGGATTATCATAAAAACCAACCTATTAGCTTCACCATACCAAAAACTCAAATTGAAGTTTTTGGCCTTCCAACAAGCGACTGCTGAAGGCATGACATGCGACTGGGTGATCTCCAGGTGCCTGACCAACCTTCTATAACCGACTGTTGTGCACAACTCAATTCAACTTTTTCTTGACTCTTTCTTGAGCTTTTGGTGCAGGCGACTGAAGTTCATTTGATAGGCGTCTATCTACCATCAAGCGCCTGAACTTTGTTCTTCAATCGTCTGAGTGCCAATGCGCGTAACTCGTCTATACTGGGCACAAATCCACTTTGTGCCACAGCTGACTGGTGTAGAGTTTACGGTCGCATGTTTATCTTCAGGCGCCTGGACTTTGGTCATCAGTCGTCCGTATGCACAAGTGCGAAAGTTGCATTTTCTCAGCTTCATACCATCCCATGTGACAGTCGCCTAACAAAGTCTATATAGGTGCCTGTACATTGTACATGCGCCTGTGTAGTCTTCTACAGTCGCCAGTCCTGGCTCAGATTAAACCCATTGGGAATTTTCTAGCCTTTGATCCGTCGAATTTTCGCTCTTTTACAGTCGTCTGTCATTGCCGTAAAATCCCAGATTATAGTCGTTGCAAAGTTCTTCCTTTGGCTTCTAGCTTGGGTTTTATGGGGGTTTTGGGGCTTCCTATATATAGGAGTGGGCTTAGTTCATTTAGAACTCTTGGAACATTAGATCATTATTGAATATCAGTAAAATCCACTCCTAATTCTCATTTCCCTCTCAATAGAGCTCTAATCCTCTTCATGCATTGAAGCTAGCTCAAGGAAAATCCTCCAAGTGCATTAAAGCTCATCTTAACACTTGGAGATCCTCTTCCACGCCTTGCATACTTCATTGAGTAAGTTCATCTCTTAAGGCATAGGTAAGAGTATATTTGTTTCATTTGTTTCTTGAAACCCTAACTTTCTTTATGAGAGTTAGTTTCTTTCTTTGTGAGATTTTAACCCTAACTTTCTTTGTGAGAGTTAGTTTCTCTCCTTGTGAGAGCTTAACCCTTGTGTATGGTTGGCTGTGTACTCTCTTTGTGAGAGTTTGGTTCTCTCTTTGTGAGAGTTCATATCTCTTTGTGAGATTGTATTCACTACCTTATGGTGTGGTTGGATGTGCCCAAGTTGGGAAACCATGGTAAAACCTTGGTGTTAGCGTTTGCTTGATTGTGTTGTTTAAATTTCGCTTGCACTTATAAAATCATTACTCTATTCACCCCCTTTAGAGTGTTTGTTGTTAGTATTGCAAGGCATAATCGGTCTATTCAACTCGCCCTATCAGGCCAACCATCTAATCGACTATAAGGCTTGGGGTCACTCCTCCAGTAGGATGACCAAAAACACGGTTTCCTGTAATGCTAGGGGCCACTCCCCCATCAGGCCAATCGAAAGCTCAGTTCACCGTAAAGCTGGGGACCACTCTCCTAGTGAGCCAACTGAAGGGTTTTGGCGGACCCTTAGGGCTCAGATCTGTGCATGTCCTAACTCGGACGGACTACAGAAGCATAAATAGCTCGGTGAAAAAAATCAACGCTAAACTTTTTAGAGTAGCCCTAAGGAAAGCAAGAACCTTAGCCAAGATCTATACCGACTTGAGGTGGATCTGACCACCCCAAGAGGGATCTATACTACATGACATAATTAAAACTAGGCTAGAAAGCTACTAAATAACATACCCGAAATCTTGCCTTGGAGCAGGCACGATGTACCACACCACCTTCTTTCGTTCCTCAAAGCGAAGCCGCCTTGCCCCCTCAATCCGATCCAACTGAAGCGAGCTAACAACCGCCTCCGAGCCAACCACTTGTCGAAGAAAATTTCACTTGATACCACGTCAGTGACTTCTGGATTAGATCCAAACCTCCTTGCCGTCTTGTTAGGACTCGATTAGAGGATAGGAAGAAAGAGGAGGAAATAATTAAGTCGTCGATCGAGCGTGCTCAAAAATTAAGAGCTTCTCAAATCGGGGACTTGATGCAAAATTTCCAAGGGGTGTGCACCCCTATTTATATAGGGAGCCATACCCCATGCTCGTCGCACGAGCAATGTAAGACTAATTAGTGAAAGAGAGATTTAATTAAGTTAGTAAGCCTTTCTCATAGGCCTAACTTCAACTAATTAAATTTCTCAACGGCGAAGAATTCCGACTTCGTTTGACCCCTCAAACAATTGCCCAAAGTTGAGAAAAAAGTCACTTTTCGTAGCCGTCGGCTTGGGTTTCAAAAACCCTAGAGAACAAAGCAAAAGGCTCCCCCCAACTTACGGGCATGCCCACTTGGGCTTGCGGGTGCGCCCGCCTGCCTAGCAGGCAGGCTCCCCGCTGAGCCATACTGGGCGCCCGGCCCGCTCAGTGGGCCGGCCCTGCTGGGTCACAACGGGCGTGCCAGCCCGCCAAGTAGGCTGGCATCGCTTCGGTAGCGGGGGCGCACGCCTGACTTAGCAGGCGAGCCCCGCTTCCGAAGAAGGCATGCCCGCCTGCCTTAGCAGGCAGGTCCCACGTTCCCTTGCGGGTGGGCCTGCCTTCCAAAGTGGGCATGTCCCACTTTGGCCCCTTTCTGCTGTTTTCGTATTTCTGGGCTCGTTTGAGCTCCGATTCCAACGCAGTTTCTTCCTGTGGATTCCTCAGGAAGTCCTTGTAATTCCCAAATGCTAAAATCCTTTAGCTTTGTTCTTACAACTCATTTGTGAGATTAATTATTCCATAGCATGAAATGCATTCCTCTTAACGTTCTTCCTATTACTAAGACGTGAATACTACTCGGTGTGAGAGCCTACGGCCTGACCCTACCACAGGTTGGGAATCGAAGTCTCTAGACGTCAGTAATCACGAGCAATAGGTCTCATCCTTGTTTCAGAATCATACTTACGTGATTGACCTATTGACTAAGGTGTCTCGGGATCACTCTAACTATGTCAGCGATGAATACCACAGTTTTAGTCCATTCATCATGACTGTGTCGCTGCATGGCCTAGGGTATGGTTAACTGTCAACCCCACTAGCCAGCATCGATCAGTATACATCGGACTTTGTTATATATACGTTGTACTTCCTACAACGCACCTCGGCCGAGGATTATCACAAAGACCGTACTGAGCCTGTGACACTAACTTCCCTTTAACGGAAGAGACGAATCCCATCTAAGTCTTCTATTTAACTCATATGCTTCAGGTGTCACCAAACCTAAGACCTTTCAGCAGGCCTAGCTTCGAAGCTAGGTCATAGGTCTAAGTGACACTATTCACGAACAGGTTTGTACATATGACTTCAGGTCTTAAGGACCAGCTTGCCTATCATCACTCTAGAGTTATTATTGATAGTTTACTTAAAGATTAACCATTTAATTACTCTAAGTTGGTCATTCAGTTAACTCATTCTCCAATGAGCACATGTGCCTTGTCTCCGACTTCGCCAGGCCGAATGACTATGAGATCATCATTACCCTTAAGGTAAGACAACGACACAATGGTCTATCTGATGTGTCGATATCATATTCTCGACACATCTATGACCATGAACTGTTTAAGACTTAAGTTCTTTATTGGTCATTTACTTCCCACAGTCTAGATCAACATCTAGATATGTAATGACCTCACTTTAAGTCTAAGGAAATTATCTAAGTATATAATTCATAGAATTTATACTAGGACAATTTGTACCGTTTCATCATTAGAACAAGATGTTTAACTCAGATTAAATGCCTCAAGGGCATATATCTTCCTACATCTCCCACTTGCACTTAGGCTATTTATCTCGGTATTACATACCGCTATAGCATATCAGTCACGCTAGACATCTTATGTCAAACCTAACAGTGGATCTGCTAACGCGTATCTATTATGCATTTTAATGGAGTCTTATTAATACATCACTTGATCACACCAGGTTGATCTTCCGAAATGTCTTTGGATCTCATCCAACGATTTTCCTTCTAGTATAGCTAACGATTAGCTCATACAACTTGATGTAGTGTTTATTATATCTACTGGTCAGTCGTAGCATGTTTCAGTCATTTCCGTGTCAATTATGTCAAGTACATAAATGACACCAAATTTTCTATATCTTTGACATAATCAAAAAACTTTTGATTTGATGTCACATATAGAATTTAATAACTGGGACTTATAACTTAGTCCGAACTGGAACTAAGTCTACATGCCAGCTCCCACTGACTTTAAGAATCATCTGGTTAAATACTTCGACTTAAATATCTAAATCTCATTTAGAATAGTTATTAAGTATAAACAGCTTATTAAGTGCTGAATAATTAAATAGGAATCTACCAGTGTCAGGTTGATTTGATGAATAAGTCATATCAAGATCCGTTTATAGAGATCTTGATGCTAACTAACTCAATCAAAATTTCCTGCACAGTTCTTTCCTTAACTGCATTCAATCTTTTAACTTGAAGTATTAAATGTATTCCAATAAGAACAATTCTTGTAGTGCATATAAGTTAGATCATGTCTATTATATGCACTTGGAACCTACATGTTACTTTGATTAGCTTATATATATATATATATATATATATATATATATATATATATGGATTTAATGTAGAAAAGGTGACACCTGATCTATTGGATCAGGTGCTTAGACACAAAAAGGTGGAAAGTACTAGCCCCCACATGGGCTTGTACTCGTGGGGCCCCACCTTTTTGTGTCTTGCACCTGATCCAATGGATCAGGTGCCACCTGATCTACATTAATCCCTATATATATACACCCACATATATATACACATACAGACAACTTCCAAATAATCACATTAATATAGAAGTTTTCACGACAGCTCAAGAAATTTTGCACACCAACTTTGACAACCAAATCCTCAGCAATCAGCCATTCTCAACAAATCACATTTTAAATAGAGCATAGCTTCCAAGGAAATTAACCAACAACTAATTCATTCACAATTAAACAAACTTGTTCAACATCAAATAAACATCGAGTGATAATCACTCAATCATTGTTTTTGAAATAAAATAATCCACACATTTATTCAAATAATAAAAGAGTGTCAACTTCTTCTTCTTGTTGTTGTTATCTCATAAAGTTCATATATGGCCCCAGCAGCAACGATTACTCCGATGTCGACCGTGAACTGAACTTCTTCCATCCCATGATTCTCCTTAAGCACATGTAGACATTATACAGATGTCTTAGTAAATATATTGGTATCTCATACCATATATCAAAGCTTAATGGAAATTTTATGCTCTTAATTAAAATTTGTACCTGAGGTAGATGCATCAGCATGCCCCTTCTTCTCTATAAGGTAAACCTTGCAGTTCCTCTTCCAATGGCCTGGCTTATGGCAGTTGAAGCAATCGGATTTCAACGGAGCCCCTTTCTTCTTCTTCCCCTTCTTCACCTTGGTTGGTTGTGGGACCTGCCTCTTCTTACCTTTGCCTTTCAGCTGGTCAGAGCCAACAACCAACACAGTCGGCTTCTTCTCGATCTCCTCGAACTGACTAAGCATGTTCAGGAGACCAGGAAGATCCGTTTCAGTACTGTTCATGATGAAACCAGTAATGAATTGTTTGAAGTCGGGGGTTAAATACTTCAGGATAATGTCCACGCTCATTTCGTTTTCGAGGACAAAACCTAACTGGACAGTATCTTATATATACCCGATCATCTTTATAACATGATCTTACATAGGGCCCGTCTCCATCTTAGTTCCCTTGAGGTTGCAGGTGTCTTCAAACCTGGCAGCTCTTGACCGCTTGCCATGTTACTCCTCTGCGTTCAGAAGCATACTTTGAACATCCATATGTTCATGCTTCCTTTGCAGGTCGTTGGTCATAGAAGCCAGAGCAAGGCACCTGGCCTTCTTTGTATCCCTCTGGTGCTACCTCTAAGCCTCCTTCTATTCATTTATGGCATCCACGTCAGGCTTCTCCAGAGCGTCCTCGGTTAGTACGTAGCTAATCCCGGTCAGCGAGAGGACCAACTTAATGTTCCTTAGCCAATCTTTGTAGTTGGTTCCATCTAGCACGTTCTTCTCAATAATGAACTTGAGTCCCGATTCCATACTGCATTTTAATATAGATCTAATTAGCATATGTTCTTGGTATAGTTTAAGCGGTTTTTATTAAAACTATATTCTCCCACTGATTTTAAGAATTAAAGCCACAATAATAAAAAATTTATTATATTAAAATATTTGGGATAGAGGGATCCGACTACCCTGAGTCTGTCAACCTCGAGTGTATCTCAACAAGTTGTTAGACTCTGTAGTCGGTACATGAAATCTTCATGAATCATATCACATATGACGCCCTATCTAGTTTACCCCTAGCCATTTATGATCATGAGTGTAGCTCATCCAAATCATTATGTCTAGCCTCGTCGGACCCTTGTTTTCGCGTCTAGCTTAACTTACACCGGTGCGCGGTGTATTCACGACATGACGGTTTGGGTCAAGACTAGACTACATGATTAGATTAACTTACGCAGGCGCTCGGTATATTCACGACATGACGGTTTGGGTCAAATCAAGATTACATCAATGTATTTAAGAAGTTGGTTTCTAGAAGGTTTCCATGTCATAGCTTGAGTGTAGCTCAACAACTGGAACACGTTTCCTATAGTTGCCAACCCTTAAAACAAGGAGGGCTAAGATTTATCTTGAACAAGATTATTATCGTATTAGACTTAGGTATAGTTCAGTGTGTCATATAATCATGATTTGTGTCTTTGCGGTCCAGCGGACACGTCCAGGGAATTGACTAAGCCAGGATCACTAATCCCCAGTTTTGCTAGGGTGACCCACAAACTTAGCCAAGCACATTTACCGGTATTATGATCCATTGAATGACACTTATCATTTATATATGCGTGCCGTAAACTAAAAAGGCTTTTATTAAAAAATAATTAATCCTATCAACTAGTGGAATCCTTAAAATTCAAAATTTATTAGAATTCGTTAATAACTTTTATTAAGTCCTTATCAATTATTAGGTTCATATGTCCAACGTGCTACCCTAATCATCATTAGGATTTTAATAAATCAATTTCAACACTTTTAAAGTGTAGTCATTTAATGAAATTTTTTATTGAAACTATTAAAATAATAATCGTCGTTAAAGAGGACTACCCTAATCAGGAATTAGGTTTAAAGGTTGTAAAGATTCATTAAAACATAGCATGTATCAATATTTAAAAATTCATCTTATAAAATTTTAAAGAATTAATGGCTAACCTAAAATGGTTCATGAATAATCAAATTATACATCATGCCATTAAACATAAACAACGCTAATTATTAACGCATAAAAGTAGGGTTCAACTATTTAACAGTTAAATAGAACATCATGTTAAAACATTTATCAAATAAATAATTAACATGCTATCTTTAAATTTTAACATTTAAACAAGAAAGATATGATTTTAAAACATAAAACATTTAACCTAATAAAAATTGGTTTCATAAAAATTATCAAATAATTTTTTATTTCAACCTTTGTATTTAAAATCATTACGAAATATTAGAACGCTTGCTAAAAGGACTTTATCATATAAAATGATCATCACGAGCATCTAATCATGGGAGTCTTATTTTAACTTCATCGCATAAAATTAAAAATCTCTTAAAAAATTCCATGCTTTTAAAACAATTTAAAAAACATTTTACAAGAAGTGGTCTAAACGATATCGCATAAAGTCAGAATCTTTATATGCATTTAGGAAGCATTCATAATTTTAAAAATATCACAGTCTAAGATCATAATGCATACCTAGAAGCTTTGATATCACTGAAGGGTTTTGGCGGACCCTTAGGGCTCAGATCTGTGTCCGTCCTAAGTCGAACGGACTACAGAAGCATAAATAACACATCGGAAAAATCAAACGCTAAACATTTTAGCGTAGCCCTAAGGAAATCCAAAACCTTAGGCAAGATCTATGCCGACTTGAGGTGAATCTGACTACCCCAAGAGGGATCTATACTACTGCAACTTAAGTAAAACTAGGGTAGAAAGCTACTAAACGACATACCTGGAATCTTGCCTTAGAGCAGGCAAGATGTACCGCACCACCTTCTTTCGTTCCTCGAAGCTGAGCCGCCTTGCGCCCTCGATCAGATCCACCCAAAGGAGCCAACACCCCCCTTCGAGCCAACCACTTGTCGAAGCAAATTTCACTTGAGAAGATCCACGTCAGAGACTTCTGGATTAGATCCAAATCTCCTCGCCGTCTTACTAGGACTCGATTGGAGGATAGGAAGAAAAATGAGGAAATAATTAAGTCGTCGATCGAGCGTGCTAAAAAATTAGGAGCTTCTCGAATCGGAGACTTGGTGCAAAATTTCCAAGGGGTGTGCACCCCTATTTATATAGGGAGCCGTACCCCATGCTCATCGCACGAGCAATGTAGGACTAATTAGTGAAAAAGATATTTAATTAAGTTAGTAAGCCTTTCTCAAAAGCCTAACTTCAACCAATTAAATCTCCCTCATCATTGAGCTTCAGATACTATACAACTTATCATTTCGAAGGGCTTCAAATGGTGAACGCGTAGGAACAAACGACGACAGATTTCGACTTCGTTTGACCCCTTAAACAATTGCTCAAAATTGATCAAAAAGACACTTTTCGTAGCCACCGGCTTGGGTTTCAAAAACCCTAGAAAACAAAGCAAAAGCCCCCCAACTTCTGGGGCTGGCGGGCTCGCCCGCCTGCCCAACAAGCGGGCTCCCCGCTGAGGCACAACAGGCGCCCGATCCGCTCAGCGAGCCGGCCCCGTTGGGTCACAGCGGGTGCGCCAGCCCGCCAAGCGGGCTGGGCACGCTACGGCAGTGGGCATGCCTGCCTGCCTTAGCGAGTGCGCCCCGCTTCTGAAGCAGGCGTGCCCGCTCGCCTACGTAAGCGGGCCATGCCTTCCCTTGCAGGTGGGCCTGCCTTCCAAAGTGGGTCTGACCCACTTTGGTCCCTTTCTGCTGTTTTCATGTTTCTGGGCTCATTTGAGCTTCGATTCCAACGTGGTTTCTTCCTGTGGATTCATCAGGAAGTCCTCTTCAATCTCAAATGCTAAAGTCCTTTAGCTTTATTCTATGTCACGCCCTGCTTCCCAAAACGCTGGAAGCGAAACGTGACTAAGGTCCGCATGGGCCGGAGCTGTGAGGCTCAGACCCACTAAGCGTCTGTGAGGTACTCCAAAGCATTAAACAGGTCCATGCATAAATAAATACGGAACAACAAAAGTACTGAAAGGGAAATGCATTCATTTTATAAAAGAGACAATATCCAGCATATGACAAGTCTAATAAAAGAAGCCTAAGCATGGCTGCAACTACAGAAAAGGAAACTAATGGTGCAAGCACCCAACCTAGGCAAAAAGTGAAGTGGTGCTACGTACCCAACTAGAAAGTAGTAACACCTGTAAGACAGCGATGGGAAAGACCTCTAAGTCTGGTCCTCGTCAGGGAGGTGCTCCGGGTCAACGTCCTCCGGTACGTCCGGCTCGTCCACGTGCTCTGGCTCAACAACTGACGTACAACACCCAAGAGAAAAGGAACTGTAAGTCAGGTAAAGTCTACAAGGAAAGGTTAGGCTCTACTGCAAGTGTAAGGTAATTAAGAGCAACATTTTACTGGTTGATTACATGCTGTTGTTATGACATGGCAATTATACTATGCAGAAAGTAAAACGGTGCTGGAAAGTAAACGTGACAGGCAGTAGCCGCAGGGTGTGCTACCGGCTACGGGACTAAGCTAGACGGGACATGACAAGACAAGAAGTACCATGTGTGTCACAAAGGGTTCACGCCTTACGGTTTGTGGGGGATTAAACGCTCTCCCCATGAGACCGCTCACCCCTACCCCAAACCCGAGTGGTCAAGACAAGACAACCCGAGATCACTCTCGCATGGAGAGCACCTGAAACGCCTGTAGGCTTTTTGTAACACGGAGATCACTCTCGCTTGGAGAGCATCTGAAATGCCCGCAGGCTTTTTGTAACACAGAAATCACTCCCGCATGGAAGCATCTGAAACGCCCGCAGGCTTTTTATAGCAGGGACCATGACACAACAAGTAGAAAGGAGTTGTTCATTGTAGGGGGTCCACACGCATGCATACACAGATAGAACCTAGGGTGTCAGTTGTTATTGTTGTTGTGCTTAGACTTCGTCATCAAGTCTAAGCTGTCAAGAGGGTCCCGGACGCTATCATTTCACGTTCGGTCCTCTTTAGTCGTATATTTATAGTTTATGGAAAGATAGCCTAAACGTGGCCGAAAGTACGCAAGTGAGAAACACTTGCCTGCGGTGGCGAGTGCGTCGTCGGTCCGAAACGTCTCGTCGACGCAGTGCGTCAGCGAAGATTCGTCTGAAACGGGACAACGGCGATGTCAGATCGCGTTTTTCGTTAATCCTATTAGGGTAAGTTTCTAAGTTTGGCGGGACTACCCTAACGGTCAAAAGTCACGATTTTTGATTTGTTATGCCTAATCGACGACTATCCTATGTGCACAGATATTAAGTCCGTTCGTCGATGTCTAAGGTTGAACAACATTTTAAAGAGCGTAAAGTAAATTTTAGTTATCGTTGTTGATTTTTAGATTAGGTTTTAGAATTGCTATGGTGTGGGTTCTTACTACGCGTTAGGTGACTAACCTTTTTGACGGTCGATCGTAGAGCGCATGTCGGGTCTGAACGGCGATGAATCTGCGTCTTCAACAATATCTCGACCATGGGTAGCATAGCGAGACATGTTTAGACAGTGAGGTGGAGGTACGAATAGCGAGCAAACATCGAGATCTCTGTTGCGGGTAGCGCAACAGATCTACACGGCGGTGGCAACGTCGGGGGAAAACATGCGAGATCGGTGATGCGCATGAACTCCTAGGAGTAAAGGAGGCTGCTAGGGGTTGAAGAAGGTCGATGGGGGTCACACGGCCTGAGGGATGGCCGGAGCAACGGCCGGCGGTGATGAACCTGGCTGTTTTGCGGAGAAGAGGACTGATTTGCGTAAACCGGGCTATTTTATGTTCGCAGCGAAATTACCGCGAACCGAGGAGGTAGCAAAGGGTTGAAGAAGCTAGAGGGGGCTGTGGGGAGTCAACGACGATGAGGGGGGTCGCCGGCGGTGGCCGAAAGCCGGTGGGCGCGCGTTTGAAGGCGAGAAGGACAAATTTCGATATTGGGTCGCTGTTTTGGATCGTCGCGAAGATGTGGCAACCTGAGGGGCAAAGGGGACTTGCAGTAGGTAAATGGAGTTGAGGGGGATCTGATGGTGGTGGAGTGGTTGCAGCGGCGGTCAGAGGTGGCGGGGTGCCGGCGTCGAAGTTCCAGACGCAAGTCTGTCCAAAACTGCGTTAGGGGTGAGTTTGATGCGGTTTTTGAGGAGGGGGAGATGAGAGAAGAGAGGGAGGAGGGTTGTAGGTGATAGAGGGGATCGAGGGGAGTCTAATGGTGGTAGGGTGGTCGTCGGAGGTGGCCGGAGGTGGCCGGGCGCCGTGTTTTTTTTGGCGATGGACAGATCTGTCCAAAACCAGGTTTTGATGGGTTTGAGAGGCGTTTTATGGGAGAGAGTGTGTAGGGAAGGGGAGAGGATGTTGTCGAGGGATAAGGGGATCCAAAGGGCGGCAGGCGGTGGCCGGGAGCGGCCGGAAAATGGCCAGCCGACGGCTGAAAACTGGGCGAGCTGCTGTTGAAAATCTGGGCTTTGTTTTGTAGTTAGGGCTGTGTTTTAGGGAGAGAAAGAGAGGAGGAGGGAGAGAGAAAGGAGGAGGGATATGGCCGGACCTTGGGAGGGTGGCCGGGGACTCACCGGCGGTGAGGAAGGAGAAAGAAAACGCAAGGCAAGGCAGCGACTTGCTTGGTGCGTGAGACCTAGGGCATGCTTGCGGTTTGTGTTTTTAAGAAGAAAAAGTTTGCTAGTTGGGTATTATAAAGGGGTATACTTAAGTGATGACTATGAGAGAGGGTGAGTAAGGGAGTGTGCAAAGAGGGGAAAACCTAGGTGATGGTAACAAAGAGAATCCCTCATGTTACGTATGAGATCTCTAATAATTTGATTAATTTTGAAATTTGAATTGGGTTAACGCTATTTGGGCTTTGAATTTGATTAGTGGGTTTGGTTGGGCTATGGGTGTCTGAGAATTATAAAGAAAATATCGGGACGACCGTGTCGACAAGAGGCTCAGAGGTACGGTGGTCAATCACACGTTTGGTCCACGAAAAACGAACTAAAAAATAAAAAGGTCCGGCGTCAAAGTCTAAAGCTACGACGTCTCTACAATCAAACCGATTTGTAGGAGAACGACCCGTGAAATGACATTCACTAAAAATCTCACAAATAACTACTCTTCCATACGGTCACAATGACATATCAAATCATTTAGTCCACATCCAAGAAGAGACCAAATAAAATACGCACACGAAAAGAGTCGTACGCGTTGAAAATACGAACAGTCGAAAAGCGGTCGTTACATTCTCACAACTCATTTGTGAGCTTAATTATTCCGTTACATCAAATGCATTCATCTTAACGTTCTTCCTATTACTAAGACGTGAATATTCTCGGTGTGAGACCATACAGCCTGACCCGACTATAGGTTGGGACTCGAAGTCCCTAGACGACAGTAACCACGAGTAGCAGGTGTCGTCCCTGTTTTAGAATCATACTTACATGATTGACCCATTGACTAAGGTGTCATCGGGATCACTCTGACTGTGTCAGCGATGAATACGGCAGTTTTAGTCCCTTCGTCATGACTGTGTCGCTGCATGGCCTAGGGTACGGTTAACTGTCAACCCCACTAGTCAGCATAGGTCAGTATACAATGGACTTTGTTATATGCACGTTGTACTTCCTACAACACACCTCGACCGAGGATTATCACAAAGACCGTACTGAGCCTGTGACACTAACTTCCCTTTAACGGAAGGGGCGAATCCCATCTAAGTCATCTACTTACCTCGTATGCTTCAGGTGTCACCCAACCTAAGACCTTTCAGCAGGCCTAGCCTCAAAGATGGTCATAGGTCTAAGTGCCACTATTCACGAATAGGTATGTACAAATGACTTCAGGTCTTAAGGACCAGCTTGCCTATCATCACTCTAGAGTTATTATTGACAGTTTAGTTAAAGATTAACCATTTAATAACTCTAATTTGGTCGTTCAGTGAACTCATTCTCCAATGAGCACCTGTGCCCTGTCTCCAACTTCGCTAGGCCGAATGAGTATGAGATCATCATGACCATTAAGGTAAGACAAAGACACAATGGTCTATCCGATGTGCCGATATCCTATGCTCGACACATCTATGACCATGAACCGTTTAAGACTTAAGTTCTTTATTGGTCATTTACTTCCCACAATCTAGATCTATATCTAGATACGTAATGATCTCACTTTAAGTCTAAGGAAATTATTTAAGTATATAATTCATAGAATTTATACTAGGACAATTTGTACCATATCATCATTAGAACAAGATGTTTAACTCAGGATAAATGAATCAAGGGCATACATCTTCATATACCAACCATTCGATCGACTGTAAGTCTGGGGGCCACTCCCCAGCAGGCTGACCATCTGGTCGACCGTAAGACTGTGTGCCACTTCCCCATCAGGCCGACCGAAAACACCACTCACAGTAAGGCTGGGGGATCACTCCCCCAGTAGGCTGATGATCACTCCATATTTTACACCTTTTTTCTGCATGTTTGCATGCCGTTTTGATCGCCCATATCGCCTTTTTCACGATTATTTGACAATATTGCGATGCTTTTCACTATTTCTTGTTTTTGTCGTATTTCAGGAAATATGGAGCGATTCGGAGCGATTTTGAGATCAAGTGGTTCGCAAGCGCTAAGGAGTGTCACCCACGGCTCATTTGAGGGCCATTCAGCGATGGAAGATAAGTGGAAGAATAAGGAACTTCGTAGGAGCGACGAGGAGGAGAAACGGAGAAGATTGGGCATTTACAGCATGCCACTCGGCCGAGTGGAGCACTCACTCGGCCGAGCAAGAAGCACACTCGGCCGACCAAAACAGACACTCACAAAAGAATAGAATCAGCGTGTACTCGGCCGAGTGACTACAGCCCACTCGACCGAGTAGGAGAGTTCACTCGCCCGAGTGGCACGAGAAATTCGTCCAGAAAGATGCAGAGTTACTGGAATCTGTCAGACAATCTGAGAGGCCCCACTCGGCCGAGCATGAAATGCCACTCGGCCAAGTGAATAAAGCCCCTCGACCGAGTCACCTCCGAAGGCAGACCCCCGATTTACTGTTTTCTTACAAGGTCTGTCACTCGGCCGAGTGACAATGTCACTCGGCCGAGTGAGCCGCTCCGCCTGCTGCGAAAGTTGCGATTTCTGGGCTGCGCAGGGGCAGTTTGGTCACGATTTTCTTGACGATTTTAGGGGGTATTTAAACCCAGTTTTTGCCCTAATTAGAGGAGCTTTTGGCAGCCTTTTTCAGAGCTTTTCAGAACTTTTTAGATTAATTAGATTTAGACTTTCTTTTTGGAGATTTGAAGGCTACTCTTATTGGATTCTCATTGGATATCATTGGATCTTCATTGGTTTGCCTATTTCCTATCAAAAACTCAATTTTTATTAGCTATTTCTCTATTGCAATGAATTCTCTTGATATTATTATTGATTTTTCTGAGAATTTCATGATGAATAGTGAGTAGTGCCGTCGTCTTAGGGCGTCGGGATGAACCCTATGGACCATATTTCTAAATTGTGATGAAATTGTAGAATTGTTACTAGAATTGATTAGGGTTAGGTTGTGATTGATTAATTACGGATAGCTATGGATTCATATCGTTTGGGATTTGCAAGAGATTGGATCCCAATTGATAGGGAGGCCTAGATATTCAATTTAGATTAACAATTGGATCTCTCTAGACTTGGTTTGCAAGAGATTGGACCAAAGCTAGGATTTTCAATTGTGAATCTATACACATATTCGTTTGCAAGAGATTGGATGGATAGGAACTATCGCAACCTAGGTCGTAGCTCGAGTTTGCACGAGAGTGGGCTCGAGACACGATTGAACGATGGTGTTGTTCTTCATGCTAGGGGCTTAGGCTAGGGTTTGCAAGAGATTGGGCACTATCCTAGGTTTGCTATAGACCGGCAATAGCGCGAGAGCATGTGCTTGGTTCTACATTTAGTTGCGACTAGTTCACTTACATTCAAGTTTAGCAACAATGAAACTTATGAATCACAATGATGAGAGGCGGTCCGTAGTGGGGATTCCCTACTCCTAGACGTTTTATTAATTTGATATTTTCTCTTGACATTTGCACGATTATGACTGTTTACCCCAAACGATTCTCGATCCTCTTGATAGCTAGGTGATTGGAAGGAGACATGGTCATTTGTCCTCCCTGAGTTCGATACCTGCTCGCTGCTACACCGTGCGCTTGCGGTAAAACTACAAGTCGTTTGTCCCGGGTGTGTGTACTCCCGGGGCTCGATCAAGTTTTTGGCACCGTTGCCGGGGAGGCAACAGTGTTTTATTTTCCTACTTAGCTATTTCTTTTTGTTTTATTAATTTTTTATTTCACTCCTCTATCGTGCTAACAATTTCTTTGAAACTCTGTTTCTCTTTGTATGAACACGAGATCGACGGCGGATCCAGAGGATATTATATTTGATCCGGAGATCGAACGTACCGAGAGGAGGATCAGAGCTGAGAGAAGGCACGCTACAGAGGATAATTGTATGAACTGCACGGAGACACCGAAAGAACTAGCGACACGTATGGCGAGGATTATATCCATCAGAGATAGGCTACAGCCTAAGACCTCTTCCACCACTTCTTCCATCGCCATGCCGGAGTTGGCAGCGGATAAGAATTTTGAGCTCAAATCGGGATTGGTGGTCTTAATGCAACAAGACCCCTTCCATGGGAACTCCCATGAGAATACACATTATCACCTGCAGCTATTCTTGTCCAAGTGCCCACCTTTCAAATGCCGGGTGTTTCTGTTGATGCTATCTGCTTGTGACTCTTCCCCTTCACCCTCAGAGACAAAGCTTTATATTGGTTAAGGACGCAGGTGAAAGGGGTATTCACTACGTGGGATGAGTTGGCCAATGCTTTCGTGGATAAATTCTACCCGCCATCTAAGACGGTGAAGATTAGGAGTGCGCTAATGTCCTTTAAGCAAGGACCGCAGGAGACCCTATACGAGGCATGGGAGCTCTTCAAGGATTTAGAGCATCAATGCCCCCATCACAGCATAGAAGAATGGGAGCTAGTTCACAGTTTTTATAATGGACTCCAACCGGGCACGATGCAGATCATAGATGCAACCGCCAACAGAACCATTCTTTCCAAAACGGTGGATGAAGCTACGGCCCTATTAGAGGAGATGGCTACTAATAATCAACAATGGGGCGATGAGCGAGGACATTCTTCTAACTCTTTGAAGCCCACTAGCATATATGAAGCCAAGGCCGTAGCAGTGCTTTCGAACAACTTTGACTCTCTCCACAAGGTAGTGGAGAGATTGGAGAAGTATATCACCGAGGCACATGGAGCTCCCTCTACAACTATGTCAGTAAGCAATATGAGTGATTGGCAAGATCCATCTCAAGTCATGTTCGTAGGAGGAGAGCAAAGAGAGGGAGTCTTGAAGCAAGTGCAATATGTTGTGGGGAACTCCAGTTATTGGACCAACCCGGCTGTAAGGAACCATCCGGGATTTTCGTATGCAAATAATGAAAGAGACCTAAACCCACCACCGTCGCAACAACCTCAAGCTAGGCCTCCACCTCCACAATATCAATACCAACCAAGGGGGCCACCCAAACCAAATTACCCGCCTAGGCAACAAGCGGGACCGTATAGGCCGCCCGGTTATAATCAATGTTGGAGAGCTCCTAACCTACCTCAAGCACACCAAAGATCAGATCATGAAGCTAGGGTAGAGGAGTTCATGGTGGAGCAAAAGAAGATTAACACTCGGTTGATTGCGCAACAAGACTCTCTGAATACCGTAGTGGCTCAACTAGCGGAGCAACTCACGTTGCTTAACAAAAACACCCAACAATTGCCGGCTCAACCGGAGCCCAATCCACGGAATAATACCATCCACATAAATGCGGTAGTGGCGGTCGCAACTAGGGGCAAGAAGGATACTACTCCCGTCATGGTCCAAACAAAGGAGCCCGTGGAAGAAATCTTGGACGACAAGGAGTCGGCGATTGAGAAGGAGAACCCAAAGGAGCCACAAGGAGGCGGAAATTCTGAAGTGAAGAAGCTCAACGAGGAACGCACCTACATGCTGCCGGTGCCCTTTCCATAACGGTTGGCGAGAGCCAAAATTGAGAAGAGGCTCGCTAAGTTCCTAGAATATTTAAGGGAAGTAAGCCTCAACATACCCTTCCTAGATGCTATAGTGGAGATCCCGTCGTATGCAAAGTTCTTGAAGGATTTAATATCTGTAACGACCACTTTTCGTGGTACGTTGTTCGTGCACGTGCTTTTGGCCGTGCACGTGTTTATTTTAGACTTTATTTGATTGTGAACTCTTTTGTGTGATATGCCGTTGTGAACGTCTCTGAGAGTATTAAATAGTGGCACTATCTTGGAACGACACTTCTCGAGACGTTCTCCCACAATTTAATCTCACTCGATGAGACGTGACGATTCTCACTCTTGACAGGAGACGTTTCTATTTCTAGTCTCGTTGTCCGACGTCGAAATTCAGATCCGTCTTCTTAGTTAGCTCACATTCATCATCACGATCACCCCGATATTTATTTTATAATTTTTGGAGTTTATTTGCCACTTTTATATTTTTAACAAGGTTTATAATATTTTTAATAATTTATTTTTAAATTAATTTCGGCCAAATAAAATTTATTTGATTTTAAAACGTTTTAAAGAATTTTTGATCCAATTTCCAGCTCATTTGGACCAAGTCAAATCCTTGGGTGAGTTGGAGAAGTTGAATTTCAAATTTTAAATTATTTTAAACTTCTAATCCTATTAGATTTAGCCCTAGACCAAGTCAACCCATCTACACTATATAAACAACCCCTAGGAAGACCTATTTTCGCAAGAAATTAGCCCTAGCCTCTTCCAAAACTCAAATTGGACGTTGCGACGATTCGTCGCAACGTTGCGACGTTCAGCCCCCGCTCTGACCGAGAAAACCAAGCAAATTTCCCCGCACCGACCGCTAGCCGCCCCCGCATCGCAGCCGCTCTGCATCGCAGCGCAGCCGCCCCACCGTTCTATCGCAGCGACCGAGAGAAGCCCTCGGTCTGACCGAGGGCTTGGCTCGCATCCGCTCCGCATCAGCTCCCCACAGCACTCCGCACCAACCCCCGCTTGTCGCCCCGCTCCGCACCGCGCCCGACCGACCCGCTGCTCCACACCGACCGACGTTGCAAGCGTTGCAACGTTGCAACATCGCCCCGCCCCGCATCCAAGCGCCTGACCGAGCCTCTCTCCCGCACTGACCGAGAAGAAACCCGCACCAAGCGCTACCCCGCAGCCGCTGCACGCCCCAAACGTCGCAGCCCCGCATTCTCAGCGCACGACCGACGGATCTCCCCGCATTGGCTGTGTACGACCGAGAGCCACTCGGCGCAACCCCGCACCCGTCGCACCACTTGCCTCCGTGGGCCCCCCAAGTTCTCCAGAGTTATTGTGGGTCCCCCAAAGGTCCCTAGGACTACTGTGGGCCCCACCTAGGTGCTTGCTCTTCGAGGATTTGCCACGTACGACGTCGTCGCACGTCGTAGCCCGTCGTCACACGTGCGAGCTTTGGAATCTGGAATCGTCGCCCCGGTTGATTGCTCTGAAATTTCCAGCGAGGAATCTATTTGGAATCTGGACATGGAGTGCGATCTTATTATTCCAACCCCCGCCGTCGCTACCCGACGCCGGTGTAGCTTTCGCGTCGTGTTGAGGTAACGTTTTACACCCCTAGGACCCCCAACCCAATTGCATGTTAACCAAGACTAAAAATCAGTATTTTAAAGTATTTTAAATGTTTTAGCAATCACTAATCAAGATTAATAAAACGGATGTAGGCCGGTGGACTTGTGCACGTAGGAATCGTGACTTTGGACTCGTTGGACGGTGTTTTCTTGACGTGATAGTTACAGACAAGTGAAACTTGCCAAATCTTGCTTAGGGCCATGTTTTTAGGCCACTTCCTTGTTTTTAGCGTAAAAGAGACTAGTCAGTGAAATGATAGCTGGCTAGACGCCTACTTGATCTAGTTTGACAACGAAACTAGATCCGTCACCTAATTGATCTAGCTTGACAATGAAGCTAGATCCAACCCTTAAAACTTGTTGTTCATGCATACTAAACTGTCACGTTTACTTTCCTTACCTGTACGCCTTACTACTTGTCTTGTCATGTCATCCATGCATTGAATGTCGCATTCGTAGCACACGCTACAATACTTGTACTTGTACTCCCTTGACTGGCTAGGTGCACCCCTAGACCAGCAAGATAAAACACTTCCTGGCTCGTGTTCCAGAAGCGAGCATTACCGTTCGGGGGTAAGGCCTTGGCTCGACACACGTGGAGGGGTAGGGATAAACGATCACTTGAGCTTAGGAGTTGGCCCGCGCAGCCACTCTAGCCAAAAGGCGGAATCTCTGTGCACGAGGTGCTTACTTTCCTTGTCTTGTACTTGTCTTGTGAATGATTCATGTAAAACTTGTCATCCATGCCATGCTCGTACTTTACTTTATCTGTTGCACTCATTACTTTAACTGCCATGTCATTGCATCATGCTAGAACTGCTAGGTTGCCCTACTTGTACCTACTTTCAGTTTCCTTGCACAAGTCTTCCAGACTTGCTGACATGTGCCCCTTGCTCTTTTGGGTGTCACATGTTAGACCCTGAGCCAGAGACAGTTGTTGAGGACGAGGTGGTTGCTGACACTGAGCCTACGTTCGTCGAGGAGTTCGTGGACACCGGAGACCAGTTTTAGAGACTGTTGGCGTTGCTTTTGCTTTAGGTTGCTGTTAGATGTCGGTGCTTGCACCATTACTTTGCTTCTGTACTTTGTACTTTTGTTGGCCATGCTGGGGCCTCTTTTAGACTCTTTTCTTTTAGCCTGGTGGCTTTTTCTGTGATGTTGAGATTTATTGCTATGGATATTCTGAGATGTTTCTTTTGTCTCTTTCGTTATTATTATCTTTGTTTCGTTTCGCGTTGCAAGGACCTGCAGTTTAAATTTGATTGACGCTTATCGGACTTGCAGCTTTGTAGCTTCAAGTCTGAGCGGACCATCTCACGCTTCGCCTCCACGTTTTTGGGAAGCGGGGCGTGGCAGGTTTTGTTGGTGGCCCATGCAGGTCCTATCTTGCGATTGCGAACTAACGGAACAACGATAATAAACGGAATATCCATTAAATAAATTACAACATCTAAGTCATTAAGCTATGGAGTCTAAATTTTTGTTCGTTTTCTATGTCATTAGATGGCGAGAAGACGACAGACTCGAGTTGGTGGCGGACCTACTCTGAAGACTTGCTATTTCTGTGGCAAGACCGGGCACATCAAGGAGCAGTGCAGAAGATTTCTAGGCCGGTGTTTGATTTGTGGTGCTGCTACTCATTCAGAGAAGGATTGTCGGCATGCAAATCAATTGCGAAAGGCATCAGAGGGAATTCCGCAGAAGGAAGCACCAGTAACTGGGCCAAGTCGGAAGGTGTGCCATCATTGTAGCAAGACTGGTCATGAGAAGAAATAGTGCAGGAAGAGGCTGGGCCAGTGCCTGAGTTGTGGAGATCCTACTCATACTATGAAGGATTGCCCGAGATCTAAGCTACCTTGGAAGGATCCCGTTGCCGCACAGCCGTTGCAGCAGAGAGCACCTGTGCCTGCAGGTCGTGGAGCACCTCTCGCTCCTCAGAAGAAGGCTTTTCAGCAGGCCATGCAGCCAAGGGAGCAGGCTTACCTGATGACGGTAGAGGAGAGCGAGACTGCGGATGAGGTTATCACAGGTAACTCTCGACCTAGTTGTTTCTTCCCTTAATTAGTACTGACTTATTAAATTATGCTTGCATATGATTGTTTGCAGATAGGGTTGATTGTTAGACTGTTAATTAGATTCCTTGCTGAGAATTGGTTTAATCGACATAAGAGTTACCTTAGTGGTCCTTGCCTACCCCTGACCATATCAGACTTCCAGAATTTCCTTCAGTCGTTCGTTTGGGTTCATCGATTTCGGACCAAGTTGAACGCATTCCATTACCGCCTAGCTCCCTTAGAAGGACCAAGCGCTAAGTTTCTTAAGCTTTAGTTGGGCGACTGTATGAGTTTTCCCGTAGGAATCCTGGGCCATATCCTAGGCGTATGTATGTTTCGAACATCTGACCGTTTCCCTTGCCTCGATTCCCGAGATCGCCCCATGACAGTCGTCGTCAATTTTTCAAATCTCTCCATCACAAACCTTGAATTTTCTGAAAGTATTTTCGTTTGATTTCCTCTTTCCCTAAGCTTTAAATTTGTTCAAATTTTAATATGTATATATACTTATACTTCATGCTCCTCGTTGATTTAAATTTTTTTTAAAACTTTTGTCGAAATTTTTGAATAATAGTTTATAATGCTTTTTCAGCCTACACTTTTGAACCTATGAGAATACATATTTCCTTTCTTATATTAATTTAATTCGGAACCGTACTTTTATATTGCCCAAATCGATTTACAATTTTTCCTTCCTGATTGATGCCATTCATATACTTTTCAAGTCACTTGGGATTTCAGCTTCCCGCAAGTCAATATTATGCTCATCGTCTTCCTTATTTCAGGTTTTGTAAAATTACTATTTCTAAACCATTTCCTAAATCTGGACCTTCCATAGATTTTATTTTAAAGCTTCACTATCAATTTTGATAATTCTACTACCAAGTTATTAATATTATCTTTCCGCTTCCCCTACGTGATTTTAGAAAAATTTCGAGACTAAATATAATTTCAATTATTTTTATATAACTGTATCAGGTTCGTTGTGCTCGTATGCTAAGGACCGTGTGTAAATCAGTTTTTTCATTTTTGCAAATCCTGGTTCCTTTCAAAAGTAGTTTCGATATTGATTATTTTAAAATTTTCCATAACCTAAAAGTTTTAAAAGCATTCAACATGAGTTTAAATCCTTCCATTACTTGATTTCCTTCTTTGACTTTCACAAACGTTATATTAAATTACTGCCGTATAATATTTTCTAAACTACATCTTCAATGTTCGTGTAAACGAATCACTTCCTTTTATAATGATTTTATATAAACCAATATACCACTTTCTCTTATATGTACACTCGACTCAAACTTATTTTGAAACAACACGTTTTACCAATCTCCAAATATTTCTTTCCAGATGAGGATTTTAACTTTTGAAGTACGACAGTTTTCAAAATCCACGTATTTTAGCTTATGTTATTCACCCTATTTCTTTTCCCCTCCTATTTAAGCATCACTATATCTCCTTTTCCCCTCGACCTAAACATCACCATTGAGCCAATGTTTTCCCTAACCAAGCCGTCTCCTTGTATTTGTCCTATCTGAACTCGTGCTTATCGATCCTTCCCTCGTCACGCTCTCGACCTCTCTTTATTGCTTAGGCCTTAGGGTCCGTCAATGTCTGTGTCAACCCTTAATTGTTAGTAGACCCTTGGACCTTGTGAGGTAGTCGTAGTGCACGTACCTAAGTTGTGTACGTGGGCTTGAATGAGTGTACCCCCATAGTATATCGATGCTTGCCTATTGTGTGGTACATATATATATACTCGGAGTTATTCGTGATATTATGAAGATGTTGGTGTGTTAGTGTTATAGAATTTGCGTGGATAGCTATACTATACTAGGGATGCCTGTGTATATAAGAGTTAGCGTCGGAATGACTAATGGAGTGTATGAAGTTAGAGATACTTGTGATGGTTGAAATAAATGATTGGTAAAGCTATGTGTATGATAGGTGTGATAATAATAGGTGAACGTATAGATAAGAAAGTAGGCCTATTGAGTGACCCATATACTAGTACGTGTGAGTATGTGCTCGTAGGTATATATATATTGTGCTTGGATGTAGGAAGTTATGTTTCGTTGCATGAGTATATAAGTGATATACATATGGTAGTAGGGTTATAATTCTGATTGGTATTGTTTGCTTTCGCGGGATGTTGTATGCGTGCATACCGTGAGGTATACACGACTATTGCACATCTTAATTATGTACGTGTGGACGTGTTAGTATACTAATTATAGGTAGTAGGCTACGGTATGAATATGTACATTACTTATGTGTGACTATACGGTGAATGTTTGTACTAGGGAGGGTATTATAAATATGTGGGTGCTGATGTCTGTATTACTATTATTATGGTATATAAATTGATTTAACTATGTGAGTATTGCCTGACTAAATATTAAGTGTGATTGATTTATGGAATGTATATGGTTGTATTGGTAGATGTATATATATGGGAGTGGTATCGGTATAGGTATAAATGACGTGCTACGTACATGGAATATTCTGATGTACGTATTGAGTCTCACTCAAGCTTGAGTGGGTATACTCTAAGAATGTTGAATGTATGCCTGAAGTTTGAATATAGCGATGTTTGATGTATGTACAGTGATAGGAGTGTTTGTGCCTGGTTGTGTTACGCACATGATTGTGGGTCGCTACACCAGTATATAGTTATAGGTGTTGGTCTAGCTAATTACTAAGGACTTGCTCGTGTGAACGTATGTGTACTAGCTAAAACTAGGTGTGTATGTGTGCGAGTTATATAATGGTATGGTTGGTGTATGTAAATGAAATGTTAGCGTGTATGGGTGTGCACCATGCACGGGTAAGTATGTGCTTAGTTATAGGAATTGATGACTATGATATATGTGGCGTGTCGTAAATACAGTTATAGGACCGTACGTAATGTGAATGTATGGTGAAATAATGGAATGCATTGAATGACTATATATATTATGAAATTATAGTAGTGGTGAATTTATATTAGATATGGTGAACTTGATTTAATAATGGTATGGTGTGACTATATGTGTTGAGATGTTTGGTATTGGAGGAATATTAGAGGGTAGTATACCCTTGATGTTTGTGCATAGGTAGCTATCTATATGTAGAGCAATGATTGTATTTTCTAAGTGTGACACTATCCTTATATGAGTATCTGAAATATTGTTTTGTGTTTAGGTGTAAGTAGTAGTTATATAAGGGATGTATGTTTATATATATGATTGAAATACATGTATGAATTTGACTGGCTATAATAGGTATAAGTATATGACGTATGTGAACGTATATATATGCGTGTTGGTAGTGATAATGTTTGACTACCTAGTGCATATATAAGCACTTGTAATAGCTATACCTGGTTTGAAATATAATGTGACTTGATGGGGTAGCTACTAGAGTGACTAGCTATATTAGAAAGTCCGAGGACGGACTTTATTCTAAGGTGGGGAGGATGTAACGACCACTTTTCGTGGTACGTTGTTCGTGCACGTGCTTTTGGCCGTGCACGTGTTTATTTTAGACTTTATTTGATTGTGAACTCTTTTGTGTGATATGCCGTTGTGAACGTCTCTGAGAGTATTAAATAGTGGCACTATCTTGGAACGACACTTCTCGAGACGTTCTCCCACAATTTAATCTCACTCGATGAGACGTGACGATTCTCAATCTTGACGGGAGACGTTTCTATTTCTAGTCTCGTCGTCCGACGTTGAAATTGAGATCCGTCTTCTTAGTTAGCTCACATTTGTCATCACGATCACCCCGATATTTATTTTATAATTTTTGGAGTTTATTTGAATACTTTTATATTTTTAACAAGGTTTATAATATTTTTAATAATTTATTTTAAAATTAATTTCGGCCAAATAAAATTTATTTGAGTTTTAAACGTTTTAAAGAATTTTTGAGCCAATTTCCAGCTCATTTGGACCAAGTCAAATCCTTGGGTGAGTTGGAGAAGTTGAATTTCAAATTTTAAATTATTTTAAACTTCTAATCCTATTAGATTTAGCCCTAGACCAAGTCAACCCATCTACACTATATAAACAACCCCTAGGAAGACCTATTTTCGCAAGAAATTAGCCCTAGCCTCTTCCAAAACTCAAATTGGATGTTGCGACGATTCGTCGCAACGTTGCGACGTTCAGCCCCCGCTCTGACCGAGAAAACCAAGCAATTTTCCCTGCACCGACCGCTAGCCGCCCCCGCATCACAGCCGCTCCACATCGCAGCGCAGCCGCCCCACCGTTCTACCGCAGCGACCGAGAGAAGCCCTCGGTCTGACCGAGGGCTTGGCTCGCATCCGCTCCGCATCAGCTCCCCACAGCACTCCGCACCAACCCCCGCTTGTCGCCCCGCTCCGCACCGCGCCCGACCGACCCGCTGCTCCGCACCGACCGACGTTGCAAGCGTTGCAACGTTGCAACATCGCCCCGCCCCGCATCCAAGCGCCTGACCGAGCCTCTCTCCCGCACTGACCGAGAAGAAACCCGCACCAAGCGCTACCCCGCAGCCGCTGCACGCCCCAAACGTCGCAGCCCCGCATTCTCAGCGCACGACCGACGGATCTCCCCGCATTGGCTGTGTACGACCGAGAGCCACTCGTCGCAACCCCGCACCCGTCGCACCACTTGCCTCCGTGGGCCCCCAAGTTCTCCAGAGTTATTGTGGGTCCCCCAAAAGTCCCTAGGACTACTATGGGCCCCACCTAGGTGCTTGCTCTTCGAGGATTTGCCGCGTACGACGTCGTCGCACGTCGTAGCCCGTCGTCGCACGAGTGAGCTTTGGAATCTGGAATCGTCGCCCCGGTTGATTGCTCTGAAATTTCCAGCGAGGAATCTAATTAGAATCTGGACTTGGAGCGCGATCTTATTATTCCAACCCCCGGCATCGCTACCCGACGCCGGTGTAGCTTTCGCGTCGTGTTGAGGTAACGTTTTGCACCCCTAGGACCCCCAACCCAATTGCATGTTAACCAAGACTAAAAATCAGTATTTTAAAGTATTTTAAATGTTTTAGCAATCACTAATCAAGATTAATAAAACGGATGTAGGCCAGTGGACTTGTGCACGTAGGAATCGTGACTTTGGACTCGTTGGACGGTGTTTTCTTGACGTGATAGTTGCAGACAAGTGAAACTTGCCAAATCTTGCTTAGGGCCATGTTTTTAGGCCACTTCCTGGTTTTTAGCGTAAAAGAGACTAGTCAATGAAATGATAGCTGGCTAGACGCCTACTTGATCTAGTTTGACAACGAAACTAGATCCGTCACCTAATTGATCTAGCTTGACAACGAAGCTAGATCCAACCCTTAAAACTTGTTGTTCATGCATACTAAACTGTCACGTTTACTTTCCTTACCTGTACGCCTTACTACTTGTCTTGTCATGTCATCCATGCATTGAATGTCGCATTCGTAGCACACGCTACAATACTTGTACTTGTACTCCCTTGACTGGCTAGGTGCACCCCTAGACCAGCAAGATAAAACACTTCCTGGCTCGTGTTCCAGAAGCGAGCATTACCGTTCGGGGGTAAGGCCCTGGCTCGACACACGTGGAGGGGTAGGGATAAACGATCACTTGAGCTTAGGAGTTGGCCCGCGCAGCCACTCTAGCCAAAAGGCGGAATCTCTGTGCACGAGGTGCTTACTTTCCTTGTCTTGTACTTGTCTTGTGAATGATTCATGTAAAACTTGTCATCCATGCCATGCTCGTACTTTACTTTACCTGTTGCACTCATTACTTTAACTGCCATGTCATTGCATCATGCTAGAACTGCTAGGTTGCTCTACTTGTACCTACTTTCAGTTTCCTTGCACAAGTCTTCCAGACTTGCTGACATGTGCCCCTTGCTCTTTTGGGTGTCACATGTTAGACCCTGAGCCAGAGACAGTTGTTGAGGACGAGGTGGTTGCTGACACTGAGCCTACGTTCGTCGAGGAGTTCGTGGACACCGGAGACCAGTTTTAGAGACTGTCGGCGTTGCTTTTGCTTTAGGTTGCTGTTAGATGTCGGTGCTTTCACCATTACTTTGCTTCTGTACTTTGTACTTTTGTTGGCCATGCTGGGGCCTCTTTTAGACTCTTTTCTTTTAGCCTGGTGGCTTTTTCTGTGATGTTGAGATTTATTGCTATGGATATTCTGAGATGTTTCTTTTGTCTATTTCGTTATTATTATCTTTGTTTCATTTCGCGTTGCAAGGACCTGCAGTTTAAATTTGATTGACGCTTATCGGACTTGCAGCTTTGTAGCTTCAAGTCTGAGCGGACCTTCTCACGCTTCGCCTCCACGTTTTTGGGAAGCGGGGCGTGACAATATCGGGAAAGAAGAGGAAGGAGAAATTAATGCTTGCCGAACAAGGAACTTGGTTTACTCGGAAGGAAAAGACGCCCGCGAAATTCAAGGATCCCGGAAGCTTTCGCATCCCGTGCGCACTTGGAGGAGTCCCATTGCAAAAGGCTTTAGTTGACTTTGGAGCAAGTGTGAGCTAATGCCCCTTAGCATGTTCCGAAAATTGAATACAGGGACCGACTTGAAGCCAACCAACATGAGGATACAACTAGCGGATGGTTGGGTCACTAGGCCGGTAGGGATTGCGGAGAACATTCCGCTGCAAATTCCGGGAGGGATATGCTTACCTTGCGATTTCGTCGTCCTGGACATCAAGCAAGAGGGCGACACTTCACTTATACTTGGACGCCGGTTCTTGGCCACCGCAGGCGTTATAGTCGACGTGCGAGAAGGAATGTTATCCTTGAATGTCAGGAACATCGAGGTTGAGTACCACGTACCCAAAGCCATGAAGCATATGCCCTACCAAGAGGAGTTGGACTATGTGGACCTCCTTGATGAGGTAATTGACGAAGCCATTCCGCACTCCATCGGCGCTCTCCATGATGACGGCCTTGAAGAAGGCCAAGCTTCTAGCATTGAGGAAAAGACGGAGGACCCTCCGGATAGCTCCATGGTCAATGATGAAGGCGACGCTGATGTCGCAAGGATAAGGGAGCTTTGCAAGCTCTCAACGGCCAAGAATCCAAAGAAAGCTCCACCGAATAGAAGATCGGCATCACCGGTGAGAAGGAAGATTGGTGCTAGCTCAAGCTTGGGGGACTTATCTCCCAACTCTACCCATGATAAGGGGACGCCGAGGAAGACTGATGAGCTCCATCAACCAAATCCAAGTGGCCATCCCGGCAAATTCGACGGGTGTATCTCGTATGCGCCCAACATCATGTGCTAAACGAAAATCTTAAGGGGTCGAGCTCATGACCTTAAACGAGTGCTTGTTGGGAGGCAACCCGACGGTTTTACACTGTTTTTATTTGAATCTTGTTTCTTTTTTAGATTTTTCTTAGTGTTTAGAGTCTAGTGTCTATGAAAATCGTGACAACGGGTCCTAATTTTCATGACAGGAGATGGAGAAAGAGAGATCACTCATATGGAGGATGTCCAAGGCAAGGGAGAGAACTTCAGGAACGCGCTCAGGCCCCAGGATGAGGAAGGAACTAACTGGAGGAAGAAAAACAGAGAATAGAGCAAAAACAGAGGGCCGTTGCAGAAAACAGGAAGCCACTCGGCCGAGTAACATATGTCACTCGGCCGAGCAAAGACACCATTCGGTCGAGTGGAGTACCAATCAAGGAAGTTTCTGCAGACCAACTCTCTGTCATTTTCTTTGAATTTTAGTCTTAATTGCCACTCGGTCGAGTGCCTTATCACTCGGCCGAGTGAATCAGATACCCTCCAGTGCTCAAAAATTGCTGAGTGGCTGTGCCACTGGGCCGAGTGGAACTTGTCCATTCGGCCGAGTGGGAAAAGCCACTCGGCCGAGTCGTAACTTGTGGAAGATATTTCGAAATTTTATTACATGTTCCACTCGGCCGAGTGAGCTCGTCACTCGGCCGAGTCGTAACTATCCTATATAAATTCGGGCAGCAGCTGCGTGAATTTCGAAACGACTTTATCCCAATTTCTCCCAAGCCGCTGCTGCCGTTTCAACTCCCTCGCCCGATTCTGCCTCTCCGCCACCCGAGCCGTCATGCTGCCACCGACCGACTACCCCCCACCGGTCGCCGACTTCGCCACCGCCGCCTAGCCACCGCTGCTCGCCGGCGTCGCCGGCCGACCGTCGTTCACCCTCGTTTCGCCCCGATTTCAATTTTTCTCCTCATTTCTCCCGATTTGTACATCCGTTGCGCCCCAAATTCAAATTAAATCTTATATATATATCTGTTACCCCTTATCTCCCCCATACATATTGATTATTATTGACTGATTTTATCGTTTGTGTTTCAGGCTAGCTTGGGGGAGCTTTGGGGAGCTTTTTGACGCATACGGAGCCTTGCAGAGGAGGCGTATCTTCGCACACATTGCTGATTTCTCTCACGGCATGCTCAGATATACTCGTTTCATTCTTTAGCGCATCGCACTTCGTTTTTTAGGGGGCACGTCTCGCGGCACACATGTCGCCGCGCCTTAGGCCACGCACTCGGGGTCCCGCTTCCAAGCAGAAGAGACCAGATGACCCTGGTCCCTCTTCTGCTAGGGAGGAGTCCCCGCCACCTAGTCTACCCCACCTACACAACTGCTTCCTACCGATCCCATCCCCGCACAGGCACCACCCGCTCCCGCCGTCGGGCCGATGGGGATTACGTTTCGAGATGACGCACACCGCGCCAGATTCGAGCGTATCTGCCATCGCTCGATAGTACCCTCTAGGTTTGCACACCTAGCTGACCTAGACCGCCTAGGGGTACTTGAGGGGGTTCTCACGTTGTACGACAACGTGGGATGGCGCGACTTTCTGTCGGTGTCGACGGATACTTACATCCGTCCGACACTAGAGGTCCTTAGTTCCATTGACCGGACCCCTGGAGGATGCTCCTTCCGTTTGATGGATCGAGAGTGCGAGATCACTCTCGACATGCTTAGAGCATTTTTCCAGTGGCCCGCCGTCCCGGTCCCAGACCGCGCCTACGCTCCCACGCACATTCCACCCCCGTCGTTCGACATTCACGCCTTCTGGACACGGATCACGGGATCCCCACTCGCCTTTGACCCTAGTAGGGCCAAGGCATCAGCTATTGTCCACCCCTGCCTCCGCATTGCACAGCGCCTTATGGCGAATACTTTTCTTGTGAGGTACGAGCCCGGGACGCTATCTACGCCAGAGCTCTACATGCTCTATGCGATGACACGCCCTAGGGTTCTAGATAGGGGTAGTGACGATATGGTCCCCACCGTCGAGATCGACATTGCCAGTTGGTTTTTGGACCGTATCATTATTTCTGTGAGTGCTCGCTCACCTATCTGTTGCGGCGGTCTGATCACCCTCTTGGCCCTTATGACCGGTGTTGACCTTCCTGATGACCTGCGTCGAGCTCCGGGCCCCACTACACTTTCTATAGATGTTATGGCCTGGATGAAGATGCTTCGTCCCCATGGTCACCAGCACTGGGTGTGGCTGCATGGTCCCTTCAGCGCGGATTACATGGTTCTCCCGAGCCCTGCTCGGATTCATATTGGACCAGACGGCGGAGACTGGATTCCAGCGATGGATCTCCTTATCCCCGCCGCCTACGTGCTTGAGCCCGAGGATGCTCAGCAGGAGCCCCTTGTTCCACCCGTCGACCCCGTGATCACTCAGCCTGCTCCTGCCCTGTCTGCACCTCCCGACACCTCTGTCCACACGTCTGTTAGTGTCGGGAGCACTTTAGCTGAGCCGTCCACCACCACTGTGCATGTCTCTACCGAGCCCATTACCACTCTTAGTCCCGAGCGTCCCCTACCATTATTGAGAGCGACGAGACCTCCTTTACCGCCACAGTGGCGGTTCTGTCCTCACTTTTGTCCGCCACCGCCCCGGCCGTCGACTTCTTGGTCTCCACTGCCGCTGTCTTTTCTGAGAGTGTCGTGACATCTGTCCCCACGTCTGCGTCACTGACCTCTCATGCTGCCTCTCGTCTGTTTTCACTTCCACTACCGCTGCTGCTTCCACTTCGACCTTTCTTGCGTCCCAGCCTCTCACAGAGGCTGGGCATCACTTAGTGAGCACAGTACCACAACCACACTTCCCTGCTGGACCCATCCTCTACACTGCCCGCGTGAGACAGCCCCGCACTTCACCTGTTAGACCTGTGCGTCCCTCTGCTCCACCACCCCCCGACACTCTAGTTCAGAGCATTCGTGCTCTTGAGGGGGCTGTTAGTGGACTTAGAGGGGATTTCAGGGCTCTCTCTACCACAATTAGTGCTGTGCATACCCGCGTCGCCATTCTTCCCAGTATTCAGGCTTGCCTGAACTAGATTCTGGCACGTCTGCCTCCACCACCGACACCCACCCAGCAGCTACCACGCCCACCACCTCCACCACCACCTCCGCCACAGGACGGTACTGGTGCACCACCACCAGCCTAGGCACACACTGGATGCCTTCTATATTTCTGTTGTTTAGCTAGTTGTTTTTGAGCCTGGTGATTTTGGCGCCCCTCCTCCACACACTGTTTTGGTACCTTTTTGGTCATATCTGTTTATATCTCTTTGGGAGTGAGGGAGCTTATTTTTGGGGACCTTTATATTCTGCACCATTTTGACCTCTGCATGCACCACCTGCATTACCATATCATTTCCTTTTCTTTTATTTTCATCATGCATGCATCCTCAACCACCCCACCCATTTCACGTCTCTCGGTGTGCCACACTTCGCACATTGAGGACACTGTGCACTTTAGCTTGGGGGAGTGAGTTCTCACGCTTTTGCTTTTTGTCACCCTTTTATTTTTTCTTTTCTCACATTTTCCGCTTTTGCACTCATTTTCACCCACTTTTTCGTTTTTTATCATGCATCACGTTTTCTTACCTTTTTGAGTGTGCTGCATTTCATAGTAGTTTCTATTTTCTTTTATCCTTATTTCTTTCATCTTTTACTAGAGATGACTTTTCTGTGATGATGATGACGTGGTGATTAGCTTATCTCTGTTTGCATACTACTTTGATGTGCCATGGTTTTTATTTCAGATATCATATGCTTTGACCACTTTTCTCATGCTATGCATTTGAGATAGTAACCCACCTTTTCGTATATGAATATGGATGAAATTCTGTTATTAGCTGAAGTCTGATAATTCATATGTATGCTCTTCGTAGAAAACACACCAAGCTTCACGTATTGATTGCTTATATCTGGAGTACTGCTTTCCTTTCTTATATCACTTATTATTGCATGAAAAATGTACACCTCACTTTCAGGTTGAATGAATGAATGTTAGGTTGATATAACTGGACTAGTTTACTTTCTGAGATCAAACTGAGTAGATTACATTACTCTGCTGAAGTTGTTGTGCACGTCTTATAGAGTGAACCGAGCGTTACATTTATTTCTTTCTCCACATATCTTGAGCATTAATTCTCTGTTTATATTCATTGGTGAATCTCCCTTTAGCGGATCCTATATTGGCAATTCCCCCACTTTATAAAGTCCATGCTCCACTACCCCCAAAATCAAAAACAAAACAAATACATGTATATCTTTCTATCTTTTGATTTGGGATCACAGTTGTATATATGAATCTTAAAAAATGAGAAAAAGAAAAGAAAGGAGAAAAGAAGTTTATACGTGATCTCATCTCATACTCTTTCTATCTTTCTTCCCTCTTTTGTTTTTATTCTATCATGGAGCTTCAAAAATGGGGAATATATATTTATTGATTTATCTTATGCCACCACGCTTATAGATAAGCTTGGGGGAGAGGAACCAATGATGTGTGAGAGAGTGACTACCTGACAGTGCATGACAACCTAAGCTAGGTAATTTTCTATACTTGGTGAGATCACTAAAAGTTTTACGAAATCAAGGAATTGACACTTAGCATACATTTCATGAAAACCATACATTTCTATTCTTACTGCTCCATATTGTGTGATATCTCTTATACTCCAGGTGGAAAGCATTCAATTGAAAAGTGTGGGATCTATGATTATGTATACCGCTTTAGATGCTTCAGACGATGTTAATTCTAGAATGATTCCGTATTTCATATTATTTTGATACTCTCGGGTTTTCTATTTTGAATGTATCCATATACTATGATATCGAGATAAAAATCTTTGGGGTGAGTTTTACATTCACCGCGTGCTACATGAGTAAGCAAAACCCACGTCCTGAGAAAATGATCTAGCACCTCTCTCTTTGCTTTCTTCCTTATTTTCTATCTCTTCCGTCTTTTCCTTTTATTATTTTTTCCATCGGGCTCGCCTTTTACTTATCTTCCTCGAGGACGAGTAAGAGGTAAGCTTGGGGGATTTTGATCACTCCATATTTTACACCTTTTTTCTGCATGTTTGCATGCCGTTTTGATCGCCCATATCGCGTTTTTCACGATTATTTGACAATATTGCGATGCTTTTCACTATTTCTTGTTTTTGTCGTATTTCAGGAAATATGGAGCGATTCGGAGCGATTTTGAGATCAAGTGGTTCGCAAGCGCTAAGGAGTAACCCACGGCTCATTTGAGGGCCATTCAGCGATGGAAGATGAGTGGAAGAAGAAGGAACTTCGTAGGAGCGAAGAGGAGGAGAAACGGAGAAGATTGGGCATTTATAGCATGCCACTCGGCCGAGTGGAACACTCACTCGGCCGAGCAAGAAGCCCACTCGGTCGACCAAAACGGACACACACAAAAGAAGAGAATCAGCGTGTACTCAGCCGAGTGACTACAGCCCACTCGGCTGAGTAGGAGAGTTCACTCGCCCGAGTGGCACGAGAAATTCATCCAGAAAGAGGCAGAGTTACTGGAATCTGTCAGACAATCTGAGAGGCCCCACTCGGCCGAGCATGAAATGCCACTCGGCCGAGTGAATAAAGCCCCTCGGCCGAGTCACCTCCGAAGGCAGACCCTGAGACCCCCCAACTTACTGTTTTCTTACAGGGTCTGTCACTCGGCCGAGTGACAATGTCACTCGACCGAGTGCGCCGCTCCGCCTGCAGCGAAAGTTGCGATTTCTGGGCTACGCAGGGGTAGTTTGGTCACGATTTTCTGGGCGATTTTAGGGGGTATTTAAACCCAGTTTTTGCCCTAATTAGAGGAGCTTTTGGCAGCCTTTTTCAGAGCTTTTCAGAACTTTTTAGATTAATTAGATTTAGACTTTCTTTTTGGAGATTTGAAGGCTACTCTTATTGGATTCTCATTGGATATCATTGGATCTACATTGGTTTGTCTATTTCCTATCAAAAACTCAATTTTTATTAGCTATTTCTCTATTGCAATGAATTCTCTTGATATTATTATTGATTTTTCTGAGAATTTCATGATGAAAAGTGAGTAGTGCCGTCGTCTTATGGCGTAGGGATGAACCCTATGGACCCGATTTCTAAATTGTGATGAAATTGTGGAATTGTTGCAAGAATTGATTAGGGTTAGGTTGTGATTGATTAATTACGGATAGCTAGGGATTCATATCGATTGGGATTTACAAGAGATTGGATCCCAATTGATAGGGAGGCCTAGATATTCGATTTAGATTGACAATTGGATCTCTCTAGACTTGGTTTGCAAGCGATTGGACCAAAGCTAGGATTTTCAATTGTGAATCTATACCCATATTCGTTTGCAAGAGATTGGACGGTTAGGAACTATCGCAACCTAGGTCGTAGCTCGAGTTTGCACGAGAGTGGGCTCGAGACACGATTGAACGATGATGTCGTTCATCACGCTAGCGGCTTAGGCTAGGGTTTGCAAGAGATTGGGCCCTATCCTAGGTTTGCTATAGACCGGCAATAGCGCGAGAGCGTGAGCTTGGTTCTACATTTAGTTGCGACTAGTTCACTTACATTCAAGTTTAGCAACAATGAAACTTATGAATCACAATGATGAGAGGCGGTCCGTAGTGGGGATTCCCTACTCCTAGATGTTTTATTAATTTGATATTTTCTCTTGACATTTGCACGGTTGTGACTGTTTATCCCAAACGATTCTCGATCCTCTTGATAGCTAGGTGATTGGAAGGAGACACGGTCATTTGTCCTCCCTGAGTTCGATACCCGCTCGCCCATACACCGTGCGCTTGCGGTAAAACTACAAGTCGTTTGTCCCGGGTGTGTGTACTCCCGGGGCTCGATCAGCTGACCATTCGGTCGGCCTTAAAACTTGGGACCACTCTCCCAATAGGCTGACCATCCGCTCAGCCGTAAGGTTGGGGGCCGCTCCCTAAGTAGGCCAACCGAAAGCTTGGTTTACCGTAACGCTGGGGGCCACTCCCCAAGTAGGCCGATCGAAATTTTGGTTGCCGTAAGGCTGGGGGCCACTCCTCCAGTGGGCCAACCATTCGATCAATCGTAAGGCTGGGGTCCACTGCCCTAGCATGTCGACCATCCAATCAGCCGTAAGGCTTGGGCTACTCCCCCAGCATGCCGACAGAAAACTCGGTTCTTTGTAAGGCTGACCATCCGATTGGCAGATTTGGGTTGAATATTGCATATTTAACCCCCCATTTAGCCCTATTTTGTGACTATATGATGCCTAATTGGTCTCTAATATGTTCGTATTTTATAAACCATCATTTATTAGAGAAATCACCTTATTTGAGCACAAAACAGAAATAAACAGAGTATTTCTGCACTTTTTATATTTTTCATGGCAAGTTCTCGATCTCACGATTCCAACGACTATTTATTTGTATTTTTCTGAGATCTGTGCTAATTACTGTGTATTTTTGAATGCAGAATACCATTTAATTGGGGAAATACGGAAGAAATACGTTTAAATATGGTCGATGCACGCACCTTGGCGGCCACGTGGCGCCATCCGCTTGATTCCCGCCTCATCCTACGGCCATCAAGAGCTGATCGATGCGCATTTCACCGACCGTTGGATCCCGATCCAACGGATCAAACGCTCTCCGTGCTGCAGCTGAGTTCGGACGATGCGGCGTAATGCAGACCGTTGGATTCTCATCCAACGATCTGGATCGAACCGTATCCGATCGAAAAGGCGGGTCGACGTGGCCTCTCGAGGACGATCGATTGACAATCGTGCGGTCGAAATTTATCCCGAAACTGATGAGAAGCGGGCGAAGTTAGGGGCGACATGGGCAGCTCCGAAGCGTTCGATCTTGATCCTACGGTCCCGATTCAAGACTAAGTCGAAGCACAGGTGAAAAAATTCCAGCGACGTGGCGATCCTACAGCCAAACGATCTTGATCTGACGGCACTGATTAACTCCGATTAATACTCGGATTGGAAAAGAGCGGATGCGGGCGCGGCACCCGCATGGGGGACATGTGGCTATGATCTGGGCGATCCCGCCCAGATCGGACGGCCCATAATTGATGCGGCTGGCGGATCGGGTTTAAAGTGATATTGGATGTGGTTTGGACCCGTTAAGCGCCCCAAACCCGCAATGCTTATTATTTAAGCGTATTCTAGGGTTTTGGGGCGTATTCTGGCGTATTTTGTGGCTTTTGAAGGGGCTATTGCGCGTATTTCTCAAGGGAAAAATTCTGAAAAATCTCAGAGGCTATTATTCTTATTTCCAGGGATTTTTGGGTTCTAAATTGGAGATTTGGTGACAAATTCTTGAACTTATACCCCGTATTTGGTGAATTTTCATTGTATTTCGGTGTTTTAACGATGTATTCATCTATGAAATCTGATTTTCCTTGCACCATGCGTGGCTAATCTCTTTGTGCTATGGTTGTGATGTAATTAGGAGTATGTAGTCGATGAATTTCATGTCTTTTAGCCCTATTACCATGTCAAAATTGCTCGTAACGTTGATTTCTACAACGTATTTGTTGGGAAGTGTTTCATTGTCGATATCTTTGATGTTCCCTATGGCTAGGCCCTGACAAGGCTAGCTAATTCATGTTCTCTAATTAGGATATATCATCGTGCTTATCGTTTAATGAAATCAACATTGCTAGTAATGCGTATACGGCTATTTTAACTAGTTTTTATCGATTCATCTTCCGACGTCTTCACGCCTTGACCGGGTGAAGCGTTGTGTGATATAAAAGACATGATATTTCAGCGATTATAAACTCCTAATGAAATCTCAACCGTAGCACATCCATCTCATATGTGTTGGTGTTGACGTAGTTAGGGTGTCGTAATTATTGATTTCTATATCTTTTCGCCCTATTTGCACTGTATAATCACGTATTTTGTCAATTTCTACATATATCTTGTTTGGGTATGTTATACGGAGACGTGTACATGCTTGAGTCGAATCTGATATTTGCAGACTTATTCGTGATGTGATTGTGTTTATTTTCCTTATGAAATCGACGTTATACGTGATTAATTCTTTGGCACATGTTATAACCCTATTTTGGTGTATAGGGAGTTCTCAGGATCAATACCACTACCGTGGATCACCGTCTCCATTGAAATCCCATTACTCATCGTGATAGATTACTCACAACAGAACTCGAAGACTAATCAATTCCTAACTATGTTTAGCAGTGCCAATCTTTTGGCTCTTTATAGATGCCACTCTCGTGGATCATCTTGCTAAGATCAAGATCCGGTGCCAATCACTTGGACCATCTCTATCAAAGATTATGCCCTGACAATAGGGTTCAACCTAATCCTAGCAATGATCTACTCAAGTATAGCAATAAATATATGAACAAGAGAGATCAACATCACAAGCTTATATGAAAGACAATAAGGAAGATAAACAAGGGAATGCGTAGCTTCAATTGAGGAGGAGGGGCATACGGCATGGACTAACTCCAAAGAAAGTTTCTACAAAGCTTCCACGAACAAAATAGTGGATCCCCCTCATGACGGCTACAAAACGTATATAAAAAACCCAAAGAAAACCTAACAAACCCTTCAAGAAAACCCCTCAATTTCTTGACCAAACCCAATAAGGGCTGCAACTAAAGTGGTGGGCCCCAGACAGCTCGGCCGAGCATGCTGTACAGGCTGCACGAGCACAATTTCCAACACTGATACGTCAACATGAAGAAACCCCATAGGACTCATCCGACCTCCGTTTCATATGTTTGGCGGCATTGGAACCGTCATGAAGTCTACTATCCATGAGAAATATGAGAAAAATACTTTGCTAACTAGAATGATAGAAAATCTTCAAAGAGTAGGAGTCGTCCTAATTTTGCTATTTCTACTCCGCTCGGCCGAGAGCATGCAGTTGCACAACTGAGCTAATTCGACGGAGAATTTCTAGTGTAGAGTTGAGGGAGGCCATTCGGCCCGAGCTGCCATGTGCTCGGCCGAGCGGTTTGGCTGCCAGCTGCTTCTTTTTCTTCTTTTTGTCGTCACACCAGCTCGGCCAAGCGGCTTATTGCGCTCAGCCGAGCTGTCTGGTTGAGCAGCTCCTCTTTTATTTTTTTCTCTCTTTTCTTCTAGCTTTCTTCTCCTCTTCTCTTCTATCTTCTTATCTAGTAGCTTTAGCTCGTCTTCAGGGGTATCCTTGTTGCTCTAACATCGTCACTCGTGCCCTTAAGTCCAAATTGCTCCAAAACGCTCCAAATTCCATAAAATACATAGAAACGCTCTGAAAGTCAAATATTTCCAAATAATAGCATAACAACATTTAAAATGAGGATTTGGAGGGTGAAACATGACATGAAAGTGTGCGCTAAAACATTTAATTGATGGACACATCAAAATCCCCCAAGCTTACCTCTTATTCGTCCTCGAAGAAGACTAGTAAAAAGCAAACACAGAGAATAAAAAATAATATAATAAAAGAAAGCAAAGACAATAGTATGGACTAGAACATTCCTTCATCTCATGCAGCACGTTCACAACTCAATTGAGCAATAAACGTATGCACATTCACACGTAGCACTTTAGTCTTGCTTCATATGTTTATCATGGATTTCAAAAAAATATAGTGAACTCAAAATCGAAATACGACATGAATTTTGAGAAGACATCCTGTTATATCTTACCAATCAATATACTCACACCATAGAATTTAAGTTCAACCTCCACAACGGATTCTCTATTCAGAATAAATGTATCATGATCAAATATCAAGCATGCAAGATATAAATTTGTTGTTCATGATATGAAATAATGAGTTCAATTGAAGTTAGGATATCACCACACTAGAATTTTTCCTTGACTCCTAGAAAAACTTCAACTTTGCCCATGTCTGTATTCTAAATAGAAATGGAGATAAAGATATGGAATTTGTGTGTTTTTATGCTTTTGGCTATGTTTTGGCTTTTTGTCTTGCAAACTTGCGTAAACGCAATGGAGTGCAAGCAACTGTCTATGCATCCCAGATCGGGCGATCTTAAGGCATTGGGTTATAAGGAACCTAAATGACCTTTTATTTAGGAACTTTTTTTGAGTTTTATATTTTTGTGATTTTATTTTTGCAACCTCACGTAAATGCTATGGAATGCAAGGATGGTTTTTGACCATTTATTTGGCTATATATAAAAGAAAAGGAAAAACATAGAAACTAGACATGGGCTCGGTATCAGAGCTTCTACTCATCAATACTAAAGCTTCATAGATCATCATATTTCCCTTGAATCATACTCATTCATGAAACGTAATTAGTTATCACTCAACTCATGCAAATAATTCATTCATTTTAATGTTTAATCCATGCAGTTCTTTTTAACTGTTTCGAGAATATATATTGTGGTAAAATGAACTCAGCTATGGAAAGGCATATAGAAAAGATAGTCTACCCAAGGAAATAACTCTAAATCAATCAACTAAGATTTCAAGATAAAATCCATCATATAAATATAAAATCGAACCATATAAAACTGTGGAAAATGCCCCGGAGTGTGGGAAGAAAATCAGTCAGGTGTGCGTGCCAAATAGTGAAATGATAGGAAAATCTTTTCTAGTCTAAAAGAGAAAAGAAAAGAGAAAATAAAAACAATCACGCAATATGACGCATGACCACGCACATAAAAGGGAAATAAGATGGAAAAATCGAAAAAAATGTTGCAATTTTTTTGAAAAATCCTAAAAATAAAGTAAAAATGCGACTAATGCAACTAGATGACATGGAAATGCACCCCCTAAGCTTAAACTACACATTGTCCTCAATGTGATCATAAAAAAGAATAATGAGGAACGACGATAAAAGATATGAGGGGTGAGTGGGATATGATGACATGCATCCCTAATGCAAATAAATGCACATAGAATGATGCATGGAGTGCACTCCCCAAATCTAAACCAAACAATCTCTTTCATTTGATTCAATCAATAATGTTTCGGCTTTGAAAAGCGTGATCATGTCAAATGAATAGAAAAGTAGGATTTAGTATGTAAGAAGTGCTCGATGGTGAGCAAAATGATGTGGCACACAAAAATATGAAGAAGATAGCTATCAATATAGCATATAAAGGGTTGGGTGTAAAAGATATTTGTTGCCGACAGTTGGAGGTAATAATTATTAAACTAACTAAGAAATCGATAATTCTATGCGGTCGTCTCGCTGTCGAGAGGATTCGAGATTATTAAAAGCATAAAATTCTACACTACGGCTACATACTAGATTGATACAACCTGTAGCAAAAGGCGGATCCAGTATCTTCGTTGGTGCTGGAAACTGCTCCGACTGCTCCTTCCGTGGCTCTGCTAGGTGCGTGTTTTTAAGGACTTCATCAGATTCCAGTAATGCGGCTCCCAGCATCTCGCCAAGGACTCCACATGTACCCTGCAAGAGATAAACCGCATCAATCTGATGTGGATAATTCCTCCCCATAATAAAAATTTTCCAAAGAAGGTCATCAAAAGAAATATGTAAGATAAAGATCGGTTGACGACACTTCCCTGAAAATGTATCTCTACTCTTGTGCAGCATGACATGCAACTTCTTGTAGTTCGTCTCAGGATTTTCAGATAACTCTGGCATACAAGTGTGGGACACATCAGGTGACTCCTCATCATCATCAGACTCATCCCAGTATACGTCCTGATCATATTCAATAGCGTCCATGGTAGGTTGCTCCCCACTCTCCTCGTCAGACACGTCCCATAATACATCTTGCTCATCAGGGTATACGTCCCAAATTACTTCCTTCTCATGTGTGAACATATCCTGGAAAAGATACAGCATGTCATCAGTACCTGAATCACAATAATTATTATAAATAGGGGATGATTCGAATAAAGGAAAAGAGTGGGTGAAAGATTCTCCCTTAATGGGTGAATTGAGCTATGAAGGATGGTCCTCTGATGGATGCTCAGCCATGGTGATGGAAGGCAAAGGCAGTGCAATCTTCTCTGTGGCCTCATGCTGAACAGTAACCTCCGGCTCTGTAGTGATACTCTCCGAGTGTCTCGTCTCAGTTGTCTCATCAGAAGTAACTGCAATCGTGCCAGGCGTCACAGTCTCATCAGAGGTCACAGTCTCATCAGAGGTGACAGTGTCCATATCCTCACAACGCACTGCCTCGGCCTCCTTCTCAAGCTCCTCAGGCTCCTCATGTATAGAAGGCAATGTAAACTTCATCTTCTCCTTTTTATGCCTACTTCTTCATTTTCGTCCTGGAACTCGAGGCACCCGATGGCTTGTCTTGGCCTGGCCTTCTCAATAGTAGGTGCAGATAGCATGGTAGGCTCAGGTATCTCCTCCACGGTATAGAAATGGGTCTTGTTACCCTCAACTAGAGCATGGACATTACCGTTGATTCTGACTGCAGGAGATATGCGATGAGCAATAAAATTTTGGAATGCAAGCTCAAAAGGATCAACTGCCATTATTGTCATTGGACCGGTGGATCGAACTACGTCCACGATGCTTCTCAATAGGTCCATATATGTGCCCTTATTGTGCTCAACCTGAGGGAATGTTTCAAGAACAGGAGACGGATCGGGCACGAAGCAATGTCATTGTTGCCTTCGCAGCTCTCATCCACGATGTAACGGTGCAAATCTTCTCCCCTAAGATGAACGCCATCATCGCCCTCTATAGCCAATATAAGTTCTTCATGTGCCTGTGATGTCGGGCGCTCATAACGTGAGGAATGCAAGCTGATGTCTCAGGAAATTTGTTGAAGTTGAAGATTGATCCCGATCATTCCAAATTTGTACGCAATCTGTTTAATCTGAAGGTTTTCCTCATTTAAATTGGCTTGCAAATCCCTCTGTTGTTCGAGCATCCTATGCCAATATCGAGGGTCCATTGTACCTGAATAGTCAAGGCCAAACAACCTGGAAAAGACGTCAATGGTATAAGAAGATAGAAAAAAATGATAAAGAAGTTGGCGGGGGAAAATCTCTTTTTATTTCTTTTAATAAAAATTTTCAAGTGTTTTATTTTTTATTCTTTTTTTTCGGAAGTTTAACAACCTAATTATGCTAAATAAATAATATGGCGGAACACCTCCCCGGCAACGGTGCCATTTTATTGACACGATGATGCACACGTCGAAAAAGGTTTGCACACCCTCACCCCCAAGTGCAAGGGTGTCCGAGCAATATAATCCCGTTGAGTTCGGGGTCGAATCCACAGGGTGGCAGTGCTATACTACCTATGGAATCATATGTTGGTTAGGCTTCAGGTTTTATTTTTGATGTGGATTATAGAAAGTCATAATGGCGATGGATGTGAAGATCGAGGGTATCACGATCAACAAAACACAACCAAAGACTCCAAAAAAAAATAAAACAGAGAAAACAAATGGCAGAGAAACCATTATGGTGTCGGTATCCCCACTACTGCTTTGGGCATGGAATGAAGTTCATCATATTTAGTAGTTGAATCGTGTTGAGTACAAATCAATGTTATGAAGGGACCTTTATTTGGTGCCACTCTCGTGGATCACCACAAAAGTTATATAGAGGTGTAACAAACGACTAAAGAATTGATGCTACTCTCGTAGATCACCTCACCTAGGATAACGATGTTATAACCCTATTCAGGTGTGTAGGGAGTTCTCAGGCTCAATGCCACTATCGTGGATCACCGGGTCCATTGAAATCCCATCACTCCGTGTGATAGATTATTCACAACAGAAATCGAAGACTCATCAATTCCTACCTAGTTTAGCAGTGCCAATCTCTTGGATCACTATCGATGCCACTCTCGTGGATCATCTCGCTAAGATCAAGATCCGGTGCCAGTCTCTTGGATCACCATCACTATAAAATATTATTCCCTAACTATACAGTTCAACCTAATCCCAGCAATGAATCTACTCAAGCATAGCAAAACATATTTAACAAGAGAGATCAACATCACAAGCATATAGGAAAGACAATAAAGAAGATAAACAGGGGAATACTTAGCTTCAATTGAGAAGGAGGGGCATAAGGCATGGCCTAACTCCAAAGAAAATTTCTACAAAGCTTCCACGAACAAGATAGGGGACCCCCCTCATGACAGCTACAAAACTATACATACAACCCCAAGAAAATCTTGTAAACCCCTCAAGAAAACCCTAATTTCTTGCGCAAACAAAATAAGGCATGCAACTTAAGTGGCGGACCCCAGACAGCTCGGTCGAGCATGTTGTACATGCTGCATGTGCACAATTTCCAACACTGATATGTCTACTTGCAGAAATTCCATATAACTCATCCGACATCTGTTTTGTGCGGTCTATTGGACACAACGATCTAGGAACTCTGGTTTGATGATGACAAATGTGTGCGAACTATTTAATGTGTGTGCTAAGTGTGTTTCAGAATTGACAAGTCGGTAAATCCTTGAAGAGTTGACTAAGAAAATGTGATGGGGATTAATGGGTGCACAAGTTCAATTTGGACTTGGTCAAAAAGATGAAAGAATTGCTACATATATTGGACTTGGTCATTATGGGAAGAGATGGAGCCAATTCGATTCTAATAGGGATTGATTCAAATCAATTAGAGGGATGTGCTCAAATCCTATTCCAATTCAAACCTCTATTCAAAACCCAAATTCCCTAACTTCATGGGATTTGCTCTGGCCGAAAATACAAGACCCATGCCGACCTCCCTCGGATGAGAAAAACCCTAATCCTCTCTATACCCTATATAAGCCAACGCCAAAGTGGAAGCACAATTTGGCCATACACAAGAAAAGCTGAGCATTGCCGAAATTTAATTGGCCAAATCCCCCTCCCAAAAATATTGTGCGGCTCATATCAAAGAGGAGAGGCAAACAAAATTATATTGCAGCATCAAATAGCAAAGGGTCTTCAATGCTTCAAGCCGTCTTCATCAAGAGCTAACCGCAATAATTGAATTCATACAAAGCATCCAGCTACAAGTTCCAAGGGGGCAAATCAATTCTTTAAACCTTGAGTTCGATGATCTTTGAGTGAATTGAGTCTTGATTAAAACTTGTTTCTTGTTTGCAGGAGACTCAGATTCTAAAGCCAGGACGAAATTAACTGAAGCTCTTCATGTCAATCAAGAGGGGAAGCCGCAATTGTTAACTTCCTCTTGAAGTCGCAATTTATAATTATCGCAAAGTTCTTCAATCAACCTGTCACATTATTTGACCCTAGCACCTAGAGGCCATCAAGCATCCGGTGAGAAGATCAAAGAGCAAAGGGGGCGCACGCAATGAATAAAAATCCCCAGGACAATATAAATTAACAAGGCTGAAACATTTGACATCTTCTTCAATAAAAACGAAGTTCACATCTTCAGCAAGCTGCACAAAGAATACAACCCTGCCGCAATTTTTGAAGGGTGCCAATCAAAACCCAGGAGCAAGCAAAAATAAGGAGGTCCGAAATCAACTTTGACATGCATTAAGGAGCAAAGTTATTTTCAGGGTAAGCAGTAACAAAAATTTCAAGGGGGGATCTGCCGAATTATTCCATCATCAAGCACCTCCTTTACACAAGCCGCAATCTTCTTCACAATTCATCAAAGCACATCCAAGAGGAGGCAAGCCGTAATCTTTGACTACATGGCCTAGAGTCCATCTCCTTCACATTAATCAAGAGCTGCACAAATCCTTGCATGGTATCAAAAATCAGAGGAGCCGTGACTTGCAAAGCGTAGCCTCACAAGACCGTAACTTTATTTCAAGATGTAAGTCACCAAAGGAGGAAAGGCAATCAGCAACTTGAGTTGCGAAGAGGAGCGATAGACTTCTACATCTTGCCAGACGACATCTGGCCTGTGCCTATTGACAGAGACGACTACGCTACACATACTGAGTATTTCTAAACTTTACTATTATATTATTTGTGGTGTTGTAGCGATCTCTGTAGGTGAAACTTTACCTATTTTTTTCTGTGAATATTTTGGGACTTATCTAGTTGGTACTAGACAAGTGGGACCCAGCTAGTTTGGGACTAGCTGGTAGAAAGCTTTACTAGTATTGATAATGAGAGAAAACACTGTGTGTGGGGTACTGAGAACCTGGCGAGTGTAGAGACGTAGAGGGTGCTCTGAGCGTGCTCTAACTTGTGGTTTTGTACCTATTGCGCTATTCAATACTAGTTCTGCTTTGGGGGCTGGAGTAGGTCGAAGGGTCGACCGAACCAGGGTAAATCTGCTGTGTACTCTGTGTCTGCTTTTTATTTGCAATGCTGCTGCTATAACTGTGTGTGCTTATTCGTGGGTTGCACGAATTATTTTTAAAAAAATCCTATTCACCCCCCATCTAGGCTAGGATCCAGATCCAACAAGTGGTATCAGAGCAGGTTTTAGGATCTAGCATAGGATTGACCATGAATAACCATATGGATAGTGCTTTTGCTGAGGGTCAGTCTGTTTCCCGTCCCCCTAGGTTTAATGGAGGTGATTATGCTTATTGGAAAAATCGAATTAAAATCTACCTTATTTCTGTTGATTATAAAGCTTGGCAAATAATTGAAAAAGGATATAAACTACCTGGTATTAAAGTAGAAAATGTTGAGATTGAAAAACCAAATGACAAATGGGATGATAATGATTGGAAATCTTATTCTTTAAATGCTAAAGCTATGAATGCTCTCATTTGTGCACTTGATAAATCTGAATATAATAGAATCTCACATTATTTAACTGCGCAGGAAATATGACATACTTTGGAGGTGACGTATGAGGGAACGTCACAAGTAAAGGAGTCTAGACTATCTCTTTTGAGTGCAGAGTTCGGGGGATTTCGCATGCTACCATCAGAGAGCATATCAGAGATGTATGCGAGGTTCACAGACATTGTCTACATGTTTAGCTCGCTTGGAAAGCCATATGATAGCCTCGATCAAGTGAGGAAGATCCTAAGAGCATTTCCAAGCTCTTTCAGACCAAAGGTCACCGGCATCCAGGAAGCAAAGGTATTGTCTCAATTGAAGGTGGAGGACCTTATCGGTAATTTGATGTCACATGAGTTGGAACTGCAAAATGTTGAAGCAAGAGAGAAACCTGAGGAGAAAGAGAAAGCCATAAAGCCCCTTGCTCTGAAAGCTGACGAAAGTGAAGATGATGACGACGACATAGCGCTAATGGTGAGAAACTTCAGAAAGTTCATCAAGACCAAGCATGGGACAAACGAAATGGCACCCAAGTTTAATCGTTCTAACTTTAATAATTCTTCCAAGCAATTTAATGATCAGAAATCTACTGATAGAATGCAATGTTTTAAATGTAAGGGCAGAGGACATCTGATGAAGGATTGCCCAAATGAAACTGCTCAGCTCGCTAAAGGAAAAGGAAAAGCGAAGGTATTATCAGGGGATATGGATAGTGAAGTTAAAAGCGACGAGGAAAATGAAGCCCATTCTTGCATGGCTTTGATGGGGATCCAAGATGAGAAACCGTCAGGTAGCAAAGCTGAACTTCTTAAAATTTGTGAAGAAATGAAAAATCAAATAGTAGATCATGAGTTCACTATTGAATGTCTCCAAAATCAGAACTATGACATGCAAGTTAGAGATGATAAGGTGTTTAAAGAGAATGAAAAACTTAAAACTGAACTTAATGCATCTAAGTCTACTATTGAAGTCATGAATAAGGAAAAAGAAAGCTTTGATGAAAATGCTCATTGTATTTCTTTTTCCTCACTATTAAACCAAATTAGCATGCTTAAACTTGATTTGATTAATCTCGAAACTGAAAAAGACTATGTGATTAGAGAGCTTAATGATAAATTCTGCATGTTGAATAATGACTTTAAAAGAAAAATGATTGAATTTGAAAAGAAGGAAGAGGAAAACAAGAGAGCTTTTGTTAGTAAATGCACGATGATTGTGGAAGAAAATAAACAATTAAAAACCAAAATCTCTCATCTTGAAGTAGCCATTGAGAAATTCTCTATGGGAAAACAATCGTTGGACACTATTTTAGAGAATCAATTATATGGCAATAATAGAAGAGGACTTGGTTTTGGTCTGAAAAACGTTGAAAAGCAAAAATTCAAGAAATTCCACAATGTACCCTCTATTGCAAAGAACAAATATGAAAAGTGCTTTACTTGTGATAGTGTAGGCCACACTTCATATTATAGTAAATTTAGGAACACTAATATCAAGTTTAAACAAGTGCGGGTTCCTAAATCTTTAATGGCTAACACTAGTGGACCTTGTTGGATTCCAAGGTCACACTTAACACCTTTCTTGTAGGTGTGATGGAGGTTTGGTGAGGAGCACATTTTTAAAAGTCTCATTCTATTTCTAGCTCCTTTGTCAAATAGCGACGAGAAGGTATAATTTTTATCCCTCTTTGCATTTTATTGCATACCTTCATAGATTGTTTTTGTGTGCTTGTTTTTTGTGTGTGCATGTTTGCATGATTTTTAGTGTTTTTATTTCTTAAAAAAACCAAAAAATTGAAAAAAAAACCAAAAATAAAAAAAAATGAGCTTAAAAGAATACCGTTCATGATTTATCCTATGTGGTATTGTATGAATGATCAAATCTATCCCTTGTAGAAGTCAATTCATTATCGTTGTAGCTACTTGAACATGATGTTATTCTTTTTAGTAGCCATGACATGTCTCATAAGTTTTAAACATGACTTCTACACCTACATTTGTACTTGCACGATAATTGACTTTTTAGTGCTTTTGGAGATTCTTTTGAAGAATAATGGAAAGTGAATGTAGGAGTGATTAAATTATGAATTTTCTAAGGGATATGAAGTGTTTAGCCATGAATTAAAATTAAGCACAAAAGAATTGAGAAAAAAATAATATTATATTTGCTCTGTATGAAAAATGGATACACTTCATGGCTAATACACAACCCACGAGTATCCAACTTGTGCTAAATGGGTAATCATTAGCGTTGGTGTATATAACTCATCAAGCAATGCCACCCCACATTAAAAAGTCCTTTTAGGCCATGTTTTGGGGTTCGGTAACTTGAACTCATCTTTGATGAGGTGGGAAAAATCAATCCTAGTAATATTCATGAAAAATTGGAAAATGCGGGTTGATTTGGTTGATTTTCTGAAATTGAATCTCCTCTTGTACTTTATTGTCTCTATCATTACACATACACGAAGGTGGAGAAGTCTTGCTATGAAATTCTATGAGCCTGAATTGTCTATTATTTGAAAAACTCATGCAAATTGCATGCTGATCGGCTCCGGGCGTACACCCAAAAAGAGCGACCGTGTAGTTTTACCGCAAGCGCACGGTGTAGCGGCGAGCGGGTTATCGAACACAGGGAGGACGAATGACGGTGTCTTCTCTGAACAACCTGGCTATAAGAATAGAAAAGATGTAATTTGCCTTTTGACGATCCTGTCACAATCGGCAGACAAAGTATGGAATATAGAATCAGATAAAAGACGCCTATGGAATGGAGAATCCCCGCTACTCACCGTATCTCGTCAATGTGATTCATTGGTATCACAATTGCTAGGGTAGAATTTCGGATGAACTAGTTGCAACTGAATGTAGAACCTAGCTCACGCTCTCGCGCTGTTGCCGGCTATAGCTAACCTAGGGTTGGGTCCAATCTCTTGCAAACCCTAGCCTAGGCAAGCTAGCATTAGGATCAACATCATCGTTCAATCGCTTCCTGAGCCCACTCTCGTGCAAACTCGGTCCGCGACCTAGGTTGGGATAGTTCCTACCCGTCCAATCTCTTGCAAACGAGTATCGGCATGGAATTGCAACCGAGAACCCTAGTATCGGTCCAATCTCTTGCAAACCGATACTACGGAAACTCAATTTCAACCCAATTCGGATTTCTAGGGTTTCCTATCGAATTGGGATCAAATCTCTTGCAAATCCCAATTGATAAGAACACCTAGCTATCCGTGTTAAATCGATCCCAAACTAACCCTAATAGCAATTCTAGCAATATTTCTACCAAATCATCACAAATCAGAAATTGGGCTCGTAGGGTTCATCCCCACGCCCCAAGACGTAAGGAATACTCACAATTCATAGCACAAATACAAAAATAATCAATGGAATTAACAAGAGAATTCATCACAATATTCAAATAGGCAATAAAAATAGTATTTTTAAGGGAGAGAGAGAGAGAGACAAACCAATAGAGTTCTCCAAGAATCCAAAAAAAATAAACTTTTCTCTCCTCTCCAATCACAATAATCTAAAGCTAAAAAGTTTTATCTAAAAAGCTGCAAAAAGTAAAGAGAAAAGCCCCCTAACCTAGTTCAAAAACTAGGGTTAAATACCCCCCAAAATCGTCCAAACAACTGTGACCAAAATGCCCATGCGTAGCCTGAAAATCGCAATTTTCGCTACAGGCAGCGCGTCGCACTCGGCCGAGTGACAAAAGTCGCTCGGCCGAGTAAGAAACCCTGAAAATTTCCAGTAAGTCTGGGCCTTCGTGGGTCTTCTCTTCGGGGGTCGCTCGGCCGAGTGAGTTGTCGTCACTCGGCCGATGGCTTCTATTCACTCGGGCGGTCGACTTTTTTCACTCGGCCGAGTGGGTCTTCTGAAGCTCAGGCAGACTAAAAACAGTAAGTCGGCTCTTTTGGATGGGCGTCGTCTGAATGCCACTCGGGTGGACGGAGTCTCGTCACTCGGCCGATGTGGCTTCCGATGCTCAGCCGAGTGCACATATGATGCGTGTCCGATCTGGCCGGTCGAGCGGGGTCTCACTGGTCGGCCGAGTGACTCCTTCACTCAGCTGAGTGAGACACCAAAAATGCCATTTCAGCTTGTTTTTGCCTCCTCGTCGCTCCTGCGACGTTCTTTCTTCTTCCGCTCCTCTCCAATGGCAAAATACCCCTCGGGGAGGTCGTCGGTGACACTCTGGAGTAGGCGTATCTCGGGATCACTCCAAATCGCTCCAAATCACCTGAAATACGACAAAAACAACAAATCGTGAAAAGTATAGCAATATCGTCGATATATCGTGAAAAACATGATTTGAGCGATCTAAATGGCATGCAAACATGCAGGAAAAAAGTGTAAAATATGGAGTGATCAAAATCCCCCAAGCTTACCTCTTACTCGTCCTCGAGGAAGATAATTAAAAGGCGAACCCGGTGGATTTCGAAAACGAAAACGGTGGAAAAAATGGAAAACGAAAAATGAAGAAGAAGGAAGAAAGCGAAGAGGGAAGCTGCTAGATCATTTTCTCAGACGTGGGTTTTGCTCAATCATATAGCATGCACCGAATGTAAAACACATGTCAAAGAATTTTATTTCGATATCATAGTATAATGGTGCAAATAGAAATAGAAAACCCAAGAATATTGATATATCATGAAAAACGGAATAATTTTTAAAATTAACATCGTCTGAATCATTTAAAGCGGTATACTATATCGCAAATCACACACTTTTCAATTGAATGCTTTCTATGAGGAGTATAAGAATATCACGCAATAGAATAGAAAGAATAGAAAAGCATGGATTTCATGAAATGAGTGCTAGGCATTGATTTCTGGACTTCGTAAAGCTAAAAATAATCTCACCGAGTATAGAATATTACTTAGCCTAGGTTGTCGTGCAACGTCAAGTAGTCACTCTCTCACACATCATTGGATTCTCTCCCCCAAGCTTGTCTATAAGCGTGGTGGCATAAAAAAAATATTTACATCCCCATTTCTATAGAGCTCTAAAAGTAGTAAAAATAAAAACAAAAAGAGGGAAAGAAAGAGAAATCATGAGATGAGATCTGTTACTGAGGTTCTTTTCTCTTTTTCTTTTCTTTTTCTTTTTTTCTTTTTTTTTCAAATAGCATATATGCACAATGATCCCAAATCAAAGAGAAATACAAGAATATTTTTTTTTCTTTTTCTTTGTTTTTGGGAAATTTGGAGCTAGGAATTAATAGCGGGGGAAATGCTATATATTAGAATCGCTAAGGGGAGATTCATCAATGATTTTAAAATAGAGAAATGATGTTCAAGATATGTGGAGAAAGAAATAAATATGTCTCTCAGTTCACTCTATAGGACGTGCACGACAACTTCAGCAGGGTAATCTAATCTACTAGTTTCGATCACAAAAAAGCTAACTAATCCAGATTTATCATAGCTAACATCATTCAATCATCCTGAAGTGAAATGTACCAATCATGCATATAGAAGTGATATAGGAAAAGAAAACGGTACTCCAAACATAAGCATCCAATGCGTGAATCTTGGTGTGTTTTCTGCGATAGCATACATATGAATATTCAGACTCAGCTAATAATAAAATTTCATCCATTTTCATGCGGAAAAAGTGTGGGTTACTATCTCTAAATGCAAGGCAAGTCATAGCATATGATATCAGAAATAAAATCTAAGACATGATAAATATAGCAGGCATATATAGAGAAAGCTAACGCCACGTAATCATCATCACAGAAAAGTCATCTCTAGCATGAGATGAAAAGGAAATAAAGATAAAGGGGGAGAATGAAACTAATTACAGTGCAACACACAAAGAAAATAAGAAAAACGTGATGCATGGTAAAAAGAAGAAAAAGTGATGAAAATGAGTGCAAATGCGGAAAATGGCGTGAAAAAACTAAAATAAAGGTGGTAAATCGAAAAGAACGTGAGAACTCACTCCCCCAAGCTAAAGTGCACAGTGTCCTCAATGTGTGAAGTGTGGCACACCGAGAGACGTGTAAAGTGAGGGGTAGGTGAGGATGCATGCATGATAAAAAATAGGGAAATAAAATAAAATAAATGAAAAATATGATGCGGACATGATGCATGCAGATATAGGAGTGAATACGATATAAAAGTGTGACACCAAAAACTCTCCCTCTCTCCCAAAAATGGTATATAAATATATGATCAAAATGTGTATCCAGAACAGTGAGGGGAGGGGGTGGGCAAAATCGTCAGGACCTAGCAGAGATGGGCAGCACAACGGCAAAAAGATCGATGGCATCAAGGGTGCCTAAGATCGTGGGGATGCGCCGTATCCGTCCTGAGGCGGAGGAGGAGGAGGAGGTGGAACAGACTGCTGAGTGGGTGTGGGTGTGGGTGTGGTAGCAGGCTGGGTGGGTGTAGGAGTAGGTGTGGGTACGCGTGTAGGGGTAGGAACCTGCTGGGTGGGTGTGGGTGTGGGTACGCGAGGGAGCCGGTCGAGGATCTGAGTAAGGCAATAGTGAATGCCCGGTAGTAGGTCGAAACGGCTGGCCATGGTGGTGACGGTGGCAGACATGGTCCTAAGGTCGCCTCTGAGGGCACTCACTGCCCCCTCGAGAGCACGAATGCTCAGAAGTACAGTGTCGGGGGGAGGTGGTGCAGAGGGACGCACATGTCGGTGCTGTGCAGGACGAGGCTGGCGTACTCGGTGGCGTAGGTGATGGGCTCAGCAGGCATGTGGAGGTAGGGTGCTGTGCTCACTAGTGTGGGCCTAGCCTCAGGGCGAGGCCGGGACGCAGGCAGGCGTGAAGTGGAAGCAACAGCAGCGGAAGTGGAGTATAAGAGTGGCGACGAGGCGGCCAGAGAGGTAGGTGACACAGAAGTGAAGACAGACGTCACCACACTCTCAGAAAGTACGGCTGCGGAGGGGACAGAAGTGACTAACACTGGGGAGGCAGTGAGGGGTCCAAGAGGTGAAATCCCAGCGGTGATCATGCTAGCCATGGTCTCCACGACCGTAGCAAAAGAGGGCTCTCCACTCTCGACAAATATAGGTGGGTGCTCGGGAAGTGCAGAGCAAAGAGGCTCAACGGACAGAGGGCCAGCAGGGGTGGTGGTAGTGGTGGTGGTAGCGGCAGGGTCAGTGGTGGCAGCAGGCGTGGTGGTGGTGGGCTCAGCAAGTGTGCTCCCGACACTGGCAGAAGTGGAGACAGAAGTGTCAGGAGCGGCAGAAGGTGCAGGGACAGGCTGAGGGGCCACGGGGTCAACGGGCGCAGCTGGGTCAGCGGGTGCAGCGTGGGCAGCGTGGGCCTGCTCGGCCTCCTCGGCCTCGAGCATGTATGCGGCGGGGATCAGAAGATCCAGCGCCGGGAGACAGTCCACCTGGGCCGGTGCTATCTGTGTCCGAGCTGGGCTCGGAAGAATCATGTAATCGGCTCTGTAGGGGCCGTGCAGCCAGACCCAGTGTCGCTCACCATGCGGACGAAGCATCTTCATCCGGGCCATAACGTCTATGGTCAATGAAGTGGGGCCCGGAGAACGACGCAAATCGGCCGGTAGGTCCTCGCCGGTCATCAAGGTGAGCAGGGTGATCAGACCGCCGCAGCATATCGGTGAGCGAGCGCCCACCGATACGATGATGCGGTCCAAAAACCAGCTCGCGATATCAATCACGACGGCGGGGACCAAATCGTCACTGTCCCTAGCTAGAACTCTGGGACGCATCATCGCATAAAACATATAAAGCTCTGGCGTGGACATCGTCCCAGGCTCATACCTCGCCAAAAAGGTAGTCTCCATAAGGCACTGAGCTATGCGGAGGCAGGGATGGATGATGGTCGAGGCCTTGGCCCTACTAGGGTCAAAGGCGGCAGGAAGACCCGTGATCCGGGCCCAGAAGGCGCCGGAATCAAACGAAGGTGGGGGAATGTGAGTGGGGGCATAACCACGGTCGGCCCCGGGGACATCGGGCCACGAGAAGAATGCTCTCATCATATCGAGAGTGACCTGGCACTCCCGGTCCATGAACCTAAACGAGCATCCCTCGTCGGTCCGGGCGATAGAACTAAGTACCTCAAGTGTCGGACGGAGAAACATGTCCGCCGACACCTGGAAGAAATCTCGCCAGCCCACGTTGTCATACAATGTGAGCATCCCCTCGAGTACCTCCATGCGTCCTAGGTCTGCAAGGTGTGCGAACCTGGAGGCTACGATCGAGCGCTGGGAAATGCGTTCGAAGACGACGCGGTGTGCGTCGTCTCGGAACGTAATCCCGAGCGGCCCGACAAGTGGAGCCGGTGGCGGTGGTACAGGATGTGGGATGGCAGGGAGTGGCTGTGCGGGGTGTGCGGGCTGTGCAGGCTCTGCAGGCTGTGCAGGGTGTGCGGGGCCTGCAGGCTGTGCTGGGTGAACGGGGTGTGGTGGAGTAGGCGGAGGAGAGTCCTCCACCTCGTGGGAGGGGCTGGCATCATCCGACCGCTTCCGCTTTGCGGAAGCTCTCCTCGACCTCGGCCGTGTCCTGGGCGGCATATGGGGTCCAACTTGTTGCTTTGGTGGGAAATGTTGTTGTGGAGGCCCCCTCGGTGGATAATGTTGTTGTTGTGGTGGCGGTCGAGCTTGTTGAGGTTGTTGTTGCGGCAGGTTCAATGCTCCATCATTGTTTGCATATGAGAAACCGGGATGGTTTCTAGTGGCCGGATTGGCCCAATATCCTTGATTCCCCGCGACGTATTGGACCTGCTCCAAAGATCCATCTCCTTGTTCGCCTCCCAAATACATAGATTGAGATTGGTCTTGCCAATCACACATTTGATTCGTTGGAGCGGAGGTGGAAGGGGTTCCTTGGGGCTCCGTGATATACTTCTCCAGTCTCTCCACCACCTTGTGGAGAGAATCAAACTTGTTTGTCAGCTCCGCTACGGCCTTTGTCTCATAAATGCTAGATGGCTTCAAGGAGGACGAAGAGTGTCCTCGCTCGTCGCCCCATTGTTGATTGTTTGAGGCCATCTCCTCAATTAGGGCCGTAGCTTCGTCGGGAGTCTTCGATAGGATGGCACCATTTACCGCTGCATCGATAATCTGCTTAGTCCCCGGTTGGAGACCATTGTAGAAGCTATGGACCAGCTCCCAATCTTCGATGCTATGGTGGGGGCATTGATGCTGCAGATCTTTGAAACGCTCCCAAGCCTCATAGAGTGTCTCTTGAGGTCCTTGCTTGAAGGACATAAGAGCACTCCTAATCTTTACCGTCTTGGAGGGCGGATAGAACTTGCCAATGAACGCACTCGCCAACTCGTCCCATGAGGTAAAGACTCCGTCAGCTTGCGTCCTCAACCAATAAAGAGCCTTGTCCTTTAATGTGAATGGGAAGAGGCGCAGTCTGATGGCATCTAGGGTGACGCCCGGCATCTGAAATGTGGCGCACTTCGACAAAAATAGCTGGATATGGTAGTGAGGATTTTCATGGGCGTTCCCATGAAATGGATCCTGCTGCATCAGAACCACTAGTCCAGTCTTCAGCTCAAAGTTCTTGTCAGCCGCCAACTCCGGCACGGCAATGGACGAGGTCGTAGAAAAGGTCTTAGGCCGAAGCCTATCGCGAATGGAAATGATCCTCGCCATTCTTGCCGCCAATTGTTCCGCAGTTTCCGGGTTGGTTATAAACCTCCCTTCCTGATCTTGTCTCCTCTCCGCTCTAATTCTCCGCACAGTACGTTCAATCTCGGGATCAAATAATATAGCTTCAGGGTCCGCTGTGGATCTCGTGTACATGCAACGGGAAAACAGAGGTTCAAAGAAATGATTAGCACAGTGGAAGGGTTAGATAAAAAATAAAGAAATAAAAACAAAAAGAAGAAATAGCTAGGGTGAAAAGATCAAACACTATCGCCTCCCCGGCAACGGCGCCAAAAACTTGATCGGCTCCGGGCGTACACCCAAAAAGAGCGACCGTGTAGTTTTACCGCAAGCGTACGGTGTAGCGGCGAGCGGGTTATCGAACACATGGAGGACGAATGACGGTGTCTTCTCTGAACAACCTGGCTATAAGAACAGAAAAGATGGAATTTGCCTTTTGGCGATCCTGTCACAATCGTCAGACAAAGTATGGAATATAGAATCAGATAAAAGACGCCTATGGAATGGGGAATCCCCGCTACTCACCGTATCTCGTCAATGTGATTCATTGGTATCACAATTGCTAGGGTAGAATTTCGGATGAACTAGTTGCAACTGAATGTAGAACCTAGCTCACGCTCTCGCGCTGTTGCTGGTCTATAGCTAACCTAGGGTTGGGTCCAATCTCTTGCAAACCCTAGCCTAGGCAAGCTAGCATTAGGATCAACATCATCGTTCAATCGCGTCCCGAGCCCACTCTCATGCAAACTCGGTCCGCGACCTAGGTTGGGATAGTTCCTACCCGTCCAATCTCTTGCAAACGGGTATCGGCATGGAATTGCAACCGAGAACCCTAGTATCGGTCCAATCTCTTGCAAACCGATACTACGGAAACTCAATTTCAACCCAATTCGGATTTCTAGGGTTTCCTATCGAATTGGGATCCAATCTCTTGCAAATCCCAATTGATAAGAACACCTAGCTATCCGTGTTAAATCGATCCCAAACTAACCCTAATAGCAATTCTAGCAATATTTCTACCAAATCATCACAAATCAGAAATTGGGCTCGTAGGGTTCATCCCCACGCCCCAAGACGTAAGGACTACTCACAATTCATAGCACAAATACAAAAATAATCAATGGAATTAACAAGAGAATTCATCACAATATTCAAATAGGCAATAAAAATAGTATTTTTAAGGGAGAGAGAGAGAGACAAACCAATAGAGTTCTCCAAGAATCCAACAAAAATAAACTTTTCTCTCCTCTCCAATCACAATAATCTAAAGCTAAAAAGTTTTATCTAAAAAGCTGCAAAAAGTAAAGAGAAAAGCCCCCTAACCTAGGTCAAAAACTGGGGTTAAATACCCCCAAAATCGTCCAAAAACTGTGACCAAAATGCCCCTGCGCAGCCTGAAAATCGCAATTTTCGCTACAGGCAGCGCGTCGCACTCGGCCGAGTGACAAAAGTCGCTCGGCCGAGTAAGAAACCCTGAAAATTTCCAGTAAGTCTGGGCCTTCGGGGGTCTTCTCTTCGGGGGTCGCTCGGCCGAGTGAGTTGTCGTCACTCGGCCGATGGCTTCTATTCACTCGGGCGGTCGGCATTTTCCACTTGGCCGAGTGGGTCTTCTGAAGCTCAGGCAGACGAAAAACAGTAAGTCGGCTCTTTTGGATGGGCATCGTCTGAATGCCACTCGGGCGGACGGAGTCTCGTCACTCGGCCGATGTGGCTTCCGATGCTCGGCCGAGTGCACATATGATGCGTGTCCGATCTGGCCGGCCGAGCGGGGTCTCACTGGTCGGCCGAGTGACTCCTTCACTCGGCCGAGTGAGACACCAAAAATGCCATTTCAGCTTGTTTTTGCCTCCTCGTCGCTCCTGCGACGTTCTTTCTTCTTCTGCTCCTCTCCACTGGCTAAATACCCCTCGGGGAGGTCGTCGGTGACACTCTGGAGTAGGCGTATCTCGGGATCACTCCAAATCGCTCCAAATCACCTGAAATACGACAAAAACAACAAATCGTGAAAAGTATCGCAATATCGTCGATATATCGTGAAAAACATGATTTGAGCGATCTAAATGGCATGCAAACATGCGGGAAAAAAGTGTAAAATATGGAGTGATCACATGCTACATTTAATAATGGTTTATTTTTGCATGGAATATTGGTTATGACTTCATTAATCCACTTTTGGTGATTACAAAGGGGGAGAAAGAGAATGAAAGATTTGTTTGCTGTCGGTATTATTTGTTGAAGGGGGTGCTTGAGAAAAATACTTGAATAAATACTGAAGGGGGAGCTTGAGAGAAGGGGGAGCATGCTTTTATATTTACTATTTGTTGTGCATATTTTGTAATGCTTAAATGACTCATCCATACATCATATTGCATTACACCTTCAACACACTCACACACCCATCTATTGCTCAAATCTTTTATGGGTTTGTCATCACCAAAAGATGGAGATTGTTGGACGCAACGATCTAGGAACTCTGGTTTGATGATGACAAATTTGTGCGAACTATTTAATGTGTGTGCTAAGTGTGTTTCAGAATTGACAAGTCGGTAAATCTTTGAAGAGTTGACTAAGAAAATGTGATGGGGATTAATGGGTGCACAAGTTCAATTTGGACTTGGTCAAAAAGATGAAAGAATTGCAACATATATTGGACTTGGTCATTATGGGAAGAGATGGAGCCAATTCGATTCTAATAGGGATTGATTCAAGTCAATTAGAGGGATGTGCTCAAATCCTATTCAAATTCAAACCTCTATTCAAAACCCAAATTCCCTAACTTCATGGGATTTTCTCTGGCCGAAAATACAAGACCCATGCTGACCTCACTCAGATGAGAAAAACCCCAATCCTCCATATACCCTATATAAGCCAACGCCAAAGTGAAAGCACAATTTGGCCCTACACAAGAAAAGCTGAGCATTGCCGAAATTTAATTGGCCAAATCCCCCTCCCAAAAATATTGTGCGGCTCATATCAAAGAGTAGAGGCAAACAAAATTATATTGCAGCATCAAATAGCAAAGTGACTTCAATGCTTCAAGTCGTCTTCATCAAGAGCTAACCGCAACAATTGACTTCATACAAAGCATCCAGCTACAAGTTCCAAGGGGGCAAATCAATTCTTTAAACTTTGAGTTCGATGATCTTTGAGTGAATTGAGTCTTGATTAAAACTTGTTTCTTGTTTGCAGGAGACTCAGATTCTAAAGCCAGGACGAAATTAACTGAAGCTCTTCATGTCAATCAAGAGGGGAAGCCGCAATTGTTGACTTCCTCTTGAAGCCGCAATTTATAATTGTCGCAAAGTTCTTCAATCAACCTGCCGCATTATTTGACTCTAGCACCTAGAGGCCATCAAGCATCAGGTGAGAAGATCAAAGAGCAAAGGGGGCGCACGCAATGAATAAAAATCCCCAGGACAATATAAATTAACAAGGCTGAAACATTTGACATCTTCTTCAATAAAAACGAAGTTCACGTCTTCAGCAAGCTGCACAAAGAATACAACCCTGCCGTAATTTTTGAAGGGTGCCAATCAAAACCCAAGAGCAAGCAAAAATAAGGAGGGCCGAAATCAACTTTGACATGCATTAAGGAGCAAAGTTATTTTCAGGGGCAGCAGTAACAAAAATTTCAAGGGGGGATCTGCCGAATTATTCCATCATCAAGCACCTCCTTTACACAAGCCGCAATCTTCTTCACAATTCATCAAAGCACATCCAAGAGGAGGCAAGCCGTAATCTTTGACTACATGGCCTAGAGTCCATCTCCTTCACATTAATCAAGAGCTGCACAAATCCTTACGTGGTATCAAAAATCAGAGGGGCCGTGACTTGTAAAGCATAGCCTCACAAGACCGTAACTTTATTTCAAGCTGCAAGTCACCAAAGGAGGAAAGGAAATCGGTAACTTGAGTTGTGAAGAGGAGCGAGAGACTTCTACATCTTGCCAGACGACATCTGGCATGTGCCTATTGACAGAGACGACTACGCTACACATACTGAGCATTTCTGAACTTTACTATTATATTATTTGTGGTGTTGTAGCGATCTCTGTAGGGGAAACTTTACCTATTTTTTTCTGTGACTATTTTGGGACTTGTCTAGTTGGGACTAGACAAGTGGGACCCAGCTAGTTTGGGACTAGCTGGTAGAAAGCTTTACTAGGATTGATAGTGAGAGAAAACACTGTGTGTGGGGTACTGAGAACCTGGCGAGTGTAGAGACGTAGAGGGTGCTCTGAGCGTGCTCTAACTTGTGGTTTTGTACCTATTGCGCTATTCAATACTAGTTCTGCTTTGGGGGCTGGAGTAGGTCGAAGGGTCGACCGAACCAGGGTAAATCTGATGTGTACTCTGTGTCTGCTTTTTATTTACACTGCTGCTGCTATAACTGCGTGTGCTTATTCGTGGGTTGCACGAATTATTTTTTAAAAAAGCCTATTCACCCCCCCTCTAGGCTAGGATCCAGATCCAACACGGTCTTGGTGGTGTTGGAACTTTCATGAAGTCTACTATCCATGAAAAATATGAGAAAAATACTTTACTAACTGGAATTATATTAGATATTCAAAGAGTAGGAGGTTGTCCTAATTTGGCTATTTCTACTCCGTTTGGCCAAGCGCATGCAATCGCTCGGCCGAGCTAATTCGACAGAAAATTCTAGTGCAGAGCTGAGGGGGCCATTCAGCCTAAGCTGCCATGTGCTTGGCCAAGCATTTTGGCTACCAGCTGCTTCTTTTTCTTCTTTTTGTCGTTACGCCAGCTCGGCCAAGCGGCTGATTGCGCTCGGCCGAGCTGTCTGGTTGAGCAGCTCCTCTTCTCTTTTTCTCTATTTTCTTCTTGATGTCTTCTCCTCTTCTCTTCTTGCTTCTTCTCTAATATTTTTCGTTCGTCTTCAGGGTCATCCTTGCTGTTCCAACGTTGTCACTCGTGCCATTAACTCCAAAACGCTCCCAATTGCCTGAAATACATAGAAATGCTCTTAAAGTCAAATAGTTCCAAAGAATAGCATAAAAGCATATAAAATGTGGATTTGGAGGGTGAAACATGACATAAAAACATGCGATAAAACATGTAATTGATGGACACATCATTTCATAAATTACATTTCGGAATATTACCGGCATGATGTTTGTACTTTTCTTCTATGTCTATTTCTGGTGTTGCCATGTTTTATCGTCAGCAATTCTCATTCTTACCGTGGGTGTATGAAAATAATAATCATCATAGAAGGGGAAATGGTCTACGTGCAAAAGGGGTTAACTCAAAATTTGAAGCATCTATGTTCAATTGTATCAAGTGGGCAATATTTGTATCATCTTTTATAAAGCCGATGGTGATGTACTTGCCCTTTAATTGATGGTTGGACAACCAAAACTTCTGTTCTAAGTATTGATTAAATCTTGTCAGGACTAATTTAAAGAAGACTATTCTAGACTGGAACATAAATCTGATTCACATCGCGACCAAGGCCAAGGCGAAAGTGTTCTGCTCGTATTGACTCCATGGAAGGATGTGTTGGGGTTTTTTCTTTAGGAATGTACTATATATCAATTTATGCTCGATACATATTACACTGCAAACGAGATGAAAAGTTACTCGATTTGGTATAAAAAGAGAGGACCTTCCTTCTAGCCTGAATATTTATATGTTGTTCGAAGAGAGGACTCTTGAATGAACTTGTATGGTTGTAACTTGATGTTTGTCATATTGTACAGATATATTTGTAATAGGTGAACAAATCCCTAATTATATCGATTTGAATTGGATTTTATTATCGATGCTACATACATTCGTTTTGTTTTTTCATTACTTTAGTTCTATCGTATTGCTTTAAGGTGCCTATATGCTGGATGGTTGCTGTGCATATTCATCACAACAAAACATGCATAAAAACCTTCACATATAATGAGGTATGTTTCATCATTGTAACCACACTAACAAACAAAGCAAGCACCGTTTCTGCAGACCAAAATTTTCACAAAGTTCTAACTGTTTGTAAGAAAATGTGTGATTTTTTATTTTACGGTACTCTTGATTGCTACTTTCCAAACAGAGGCATCCATCTCAAAACAATGTCAAACAGCTGAAGTTAATCAATTAACAGATGACACATTGTCAAAATCATCAGCATCTTCAATTGAGCATAACAAGAACTTGAGCATAAAAATCTTTTACTGAACTTGAACCATCAAATGAATTTGCAGCAGTTGAAGATGCGTAGCTGAGTACGAATAAAACAATCCCTGATAATATTTCTACAATTTCTTCACTGACTAAAAAATTTTCTAGCAATAAATACCAATATATCCCTTGCATATAACATTTGCTTTTAGTGGACATTGAAGCAAAACACAAACTCCCATTAGCAGTCAGCCGTTAAGTTATATATAATCTGAAAGCTAGTCTGAAATATATATGTACTAGTCATAACCCGTGCCCTAAGGGCACGGTTCATTTAACATATGCATCTCCACAAAAACTTGGATCCCCTAAGTTTAAATGAACAACAATAATTAAATCGCAATAGTTATTATTTAGTTCTGAAATTCAGTACGCAGTAATGAATCTTAAGAACAACGCAGCAACACACAGCATACAGAGACACACAAGACTTGGTAAAGCAGTTCGGTGCGCACACCTACATCTGCGGGGCCATGCCCAGAAAAATAGAGTACTTCACTATGAAAATCAGAGAATACAAACTCTAATAACCATGCTTCTATAAGGAAGAACACACTCTCCCTTAATACAAACCGTGAGGGGTGATCGCAATCAACCCCGTGAAGTATTCTTGGCATGCTCCCCATGCAAGCAAGCTCCCCTTGCACCACCGACTAGATCAACTCACTTGATCCTACGTGCGTAGTCGTCGGCCTCCCTCCCGGAGTAATCTCACAAAACTTTTTATCACCAAGTCCGTGACCTAGCCGCCAATTGCTCCGAACCCTAAAAGCAAGTCACCCCGCAATCCACGGTTCAATCAGCACTCATGCAATCAGATCTTGATTCGGTTCGTCAACTGCAATACCTGCAACTTCTACAGCAAGAAAGAGATCTCTGAATATCCGCAGGAGATCGTTGCCAGGATATTGCCGGCGGAAATCTCTCCAACCGTTTCACAACAAGGTAACGAAAGATATACAGCCGATCAAATCTATAACAGTTAATAACCACCATAAATACCTGAACTGTTAAATAGAGAGATAAAAGATCACGCGGACTCCAGTCGCACATCCTCGAATACTTTGAGCAGTCAATCATCGTATATAGACTTAGCATGTTGAACATCCTGGTACAACAAACTGTTCAACAATTCATCCAACAACCTAACTGATTCGATTCTCTTCTTCAGATGGCAGTGGTTCAGATGCAACAAGACGTACAACAAAATGTCCAACATTCCCAGATAACTTGTCTAATAACTTCAAGAAGTAAAGAGCAAGCGGCGATAAGCAGAGTGCCACATATGACAAGTAATGCATTCATGAAAAGCAAGGATAAAACCTAACAATCTCCCCTTTTGTCATTTAGTGGCACAACACACGGTATGATATTCAACGAAGACCAGTCTGAAGAAGAAAGTAGGATGACATCTATTCAATCAAGAATAACTGCTGTGTCCAGACCAAGATAAAAGAGCTGTAACTCAAGAACTACAACTAACCACCATACACCACTATAGGAATAGGGACGGGAACAACACTGCAGCATACTCCCCTTCACAAAGATCCCCTCAGACTACCCCACACACAGTAAGACTTCCATGACTTTCAAACTAGCCAACAAAATGTATCAACAGACAACCAAACAAAACAAACAAAATATCATACCTTCTTCCCTTTTGAGCCACAAAGGACACAAAGAACTAATCAGTGATCCTCAGAAGGGCCACTCCTCAGAGCGGATAGCGTGCTCTGCAGCAACAACTTGTGACTATTTAGAAGAGCCCGCTGGTTTTCGAGAAGCAAAAGTTGATCATCGACGTTCTGAATAGCATTTTCCAGGAACTGTATATCCACTACACTTGATGAGGAGGAGTTGGCAGCAGCAGCATGACTAGGTGGAGGAGTCTGTGATTCAGGAGGCACTGTGGGAGAAGGTTCAGCATCTTGAGACGGGGAGGGTGACGAAGGAACACCATGTAGAGAAGGTATTACTTCAGTGAGATCATCAATTTTTCCAGCCACTGACTTTGCCGTATAAGAAATACTGTCACTGGATGTAGGAAGATCAGAAGGGGACAGGGGCACCCTTTGAGCCAGTAGCATCATGGATATGAGAGCACCATGGGGTAAAGAAGTGCCAGAGGAGGACAACTCTGCAAAAGATAGGATAGAATCAAAGATGATTCTGCCTAAGTTGAATGCCTGGGAAGTGCCGGTAGAGTACAGCAGCTTGCACATGTCCCGCGTAACCACTGAAACATTGGAAGTAGGGAGCCAGTTTCTTGTGGCAACCCTGTACAGAACAAAATACTTGGCTGTAAGAGCAGATGAGGGAAAGGTGGACGACTTCTTAGGCCAACTCTTGAACTTTCCGGCAGTCACAACATGAATCAATCTGTCAATTTCCACTCCAGTTGACTCGCCGTAAGCTGGGACAGATTGGGGGCATTTCCATTCTAATAAGTTGTTCAGGGTGGAAGGAGAAAAAGAAATAATCTTGCCTCTAACATAATTTCTGAAATTCCAACGAGAAGACCCATCACAGGCAGATTTGGATAAGTTACAGTAAAATTCTCTCACCAATACTGGATAGTAGATGCTGAAACAGGTGGCAGCATGAAACAATCCGAGACCCTTCAGAATAGATGCCATTTGAGTCTTATCAAAAGACGACATGTTCAGAACCTTCTCAGGAATTAATGATCTCTCCGAGTAAGACGCCCATCTGTTCTTACGAGCTTTGTCGAAGAAAATTTTGCTAAACGCATCAGAAGATGTAAACGAAGGAGAGCGAGAGGAACCTGAAGCAGAGATTTTTGACCTCTTGGGAGGAGAAGCCTCAGAATTACTGGAGGGAGCAGGGCGCTTCTTAGAGCCAGATCGAGCCTTGCGCATGAAGGAGGACAAGGGAGGCTCAATGGAACCAGAGGCCTCACAAGTTGTATGAAATGTTGCAACATTTTGTGCAACAATGTGTTCATCACTTACTTCCACTAAGGGGTCAGGCTCGATAGCAGCTTCAACATTGGGCCCTACATTATCAACATCAGGCGCAGAGGAACCTTGAGACATTTCACATCTTTCAGTATCAGCTTCAACATTTACCCCAATATCAATTGAGCCACCTTCAGTCACAACATCAACTGCAGCATTATCTTGATCAATCCGAATCTCACCAACTCCAGGCTCAGCAGGAAGAGTGGGGGGATTCTGAAGGTCTCCAGTAGTTTCCAAAACCATAGAATCGAGAACAGACTCTACTGAATCATTGAGAGACTGAACCTTTCCTGAAAAGTCATCTGCAAGGGGCACATCTACCACTGTCTTATTTTGATCTAAGAGAGAAGAATCTTCAAGACAGACATCAAGATCATGATCATCTTTCTTAGATTCTTTTACAGGCTCAGAAACATTTTGAGATGAGACAACAGGCACATTCTGAACACTTTCATCCACACTATGATCATGAACATCAGACACATTCTGAACACCTTCATCCACACACATAGGCGAAGGAGAGACTGGGGCCTCTTTCTGAGATGGAACAGCAGGCGCAGTCTCAGCATTTAGACCACCCTCCGAAACATCATCCTTATTTAACTTCACATCGTCCTGCTCAATAGGATTATCAGGAGAAGGATTAGACGTAGACGCTCCAGAAGTGCCCCCTATCCTAGGCATTTCAGCACACACTGGAGGATCTTCAGAATCAGAAATATCTATCACTTCAGCTTCAGAAATTTTCACAAAAGATTTTGGATTCCAGGTTCGAATGACAATCTTCCTATCTCGAGGCACTTCAACACTCATAACCTTCCCCTTAATCTTCTTATGCATGAGATTTTTAAAGTGAATGTGAGAGACATCCACCGAAGATAGGTCCAATTTCTTTCCGGTTCTCCGCAAATACCAAAACCAATCTTGAATCGTTACGGGAGCAGGAATTTCTTCATCATCATTGACTTCATCCTCCTTGGAATTTTGAGAGAGGGGAATTTCGAGAATTGGGGAAAAATTTACTAACTCCAAATTTGAGGCTCCAGGAGAATGCATGTTACTGAGAGGGGTAGAGGAGAGTGATGGAGAGGAATTACCACTCGAGGACCCACGCGAAGAACGGGTAAACACTCCTTTCCGTTTGATTGGCGAAGATGAGGATGGCGGAGCACTTTTCCGTGCGGAGGCTGTCCGACGAGAGAACCGACGAGGGGGCTGCGAAGATTTTTCCGACTGATCTCTCGCCATATCTGATTAAGAGGAGAGAAACTTCGAACAAGAAGATTTCAAGAACCCTAGATGGGCAGTTTAGAGAATCTTGGAGAAATTTAAGTTGAGAGAGAACTCGGAAATACGCCTTGGGAACAAAAAAGGAAACAGAGGGAAATAAATATCGGGTAAAGTTATTAGTGAAAAACAAACCCGACAATATGAGATCGCCCGACCCTCATAATGTTGCAACCTGATGTTGCAATAATATTCTCAAAACAGAGAACAACATTAAATACGACACAGCCCTAGGGCTTGTCGCAATTCCTCAAATCTGGCAGAATCTAGAGGCTTTGTAAAGATGTCCGCTAGTTGATTAACTGTAGCTACATACTCCATGACAAGAGACTTCTTTTCAACCAACTCTCTAATGAAGTGGTGACGGATGTCGATATGTTTAGTTCTGGAGTGCTGGACTGGGTTCTTGGAAATGTTTATAGCACTCTGATTGTCACATAGAATAGTCAGAATTCCTTGTTCCAGTCCATAATCTGTCAACATTTGCTTCATCCATAACAGTTGTGTGCAACAACTTCCTGCTGCGATATACTCAGCCTCTGCTGTAGATAATGATATGGAGTTCTGTTTTTTACTGTACCATGAAACAAGATTGTTCCCCACATAAAAACATCCTCCGGTAGTGCTTTTTCTGTCATCTGTATTCCCTGCCCAGTCTGCATCACTGTATCCTGAGATTAGAGTGTTTGTATCCTTTGTGTATCATATACCATAGTCTGCAGTTCCACTTACATACATGATAATCCTCTTCACGGCAGTGATATGAGATTCCTTGGGACATGCTTGGTAACGGGCACAAACTCCAACACTGAAGCTGATATCTGGCCTGCTAGCTGTTAAATACAAAAGACTACCTATCATGCTTCTGTATAGGGTAACTTCAACATCTCTTCCTCCTTCATCCTTGGAGAGTTTTTCGGAAGTGCTCATAGGAGTCCGGACATGTTTTGCACTTTCCAAGCCGAATCTCTTGACAAGATTCCTTGCATACTTGCTTTGTGATATGAATAGACCATCTGGACACTGTTTAACTTGAAGCCCAAGAAAAACATTCAACTCACCTACCATACTCATTTCAAACTCCTTTTGCATGAGAGTGATAAACTCATGCACCAGCTGTTGTGATGTAGAACCGAAGACTATATCATCAACATAGATCTGTGCTACCATGACACTTGATCTCGTGCGTTGAACAAATAGGGTTTTATCAGCTCCTCCTCTTTCATACCCCTTTTTAAGAAGATATGTAGTTAATCTTTCATACCAGGCACTCGACGCTTGTTTTAACCCATAAAGAGCTTTCTTCAGCTTGTAAACATGATTTGGAAGAAATGGATCTGCAAAGCCTTTGGGTTGTTCAACATACACTTCTTCATTCAGAAGCCCATTCAAGAAAGCGCTCTTCACATCCATTTGATGTAGTTTGAAATTCAGACTGCAGGCAACGGCCAGAAGAAGTCTGATGGATTCCAACCGAGCTACTGGAGCAAATGTCTCATCAAAGTCAATTCCTTCCACTTGAGTATACCCTTGAGCTACAAGACGGGCTTTGTTGCGAGTAATATTTCCCTTCTCATCTGTTTTATTTTTGAATATCCATTTTGTTCCGATAACATTGGTTCCTTTGGGTCTCTCCACAAGGCTCCAGACATCATTTCGTTGGAATTGGTTCAGCTCCTCTTGCATAGCCGAAACCCAGAAATCATCAACAATGGCTTCCTTCACATTTTTGGGTTCAATAGTAGAGAGAAAACATGCATACCCAGCCAGATCTCTTTAGTCTACACGACTAGCACCTCTGGTACGACGACTGTCGTGCACGTCGCCAATGATAAGCTCCGGCGGATGGTCGCGTATAACTTTTGTGATCCCCTCAGCATCTTGACCATTTTCAGCCTCTACATGAGTCGTCTAAGTGGTAGTAGTGTCCTGTGTTGCAACATTTTGTTCAACATTGTTCTGATTAGTCTTAATTGTTGCAACATCATTTTCAACACGAAACTCATCATCATTTCTGTCTTCCTGAGTCCCTTTTTCTCCAGTCAGAATAGACTCTCCCTGATCAAAATCATCAACCACCACATTAATAGATTCCATCATAACATCTGTGCGTTCATTCAACACTCGGAAGGCATGACTCCTTGTAGAATACCCCAAGAAAATTCCTTTGTCACTCTTGGCATTGAACTTCCGTCTTGGTGTACGATCTTGCAAGATGTAGCACTTGCTTCCAAAGATATGGAAATAGGAGACATCAGGCCTCCTCCCTTTCCAGATTTCGTATGGAGTTTTCTCAGTCCTTGGCCAAATATATACCCTGTTGATGGTGTAGCAAGCGGTATTAATAACTTCAGCCCACCACTTGACATTAACTTCCCGAGCATTCAGCCTCGAGCCATTTCCTGAAGTGTTCGATTCTTCCTTTCAACAACTCCGTTTTGCTGAGGAGTCTTAGGAGCCGAGAACTCATGTCCTATACCTTGTGCCTCACAGAATGCAGAGAATGAGTGATTCTCAAACTCTTTTCCATGATCACTTCGAATCCGGATGATTTTTCCAATTTTGTCCCCTTTTTCAACTTGAAGACGAGTACACAATCTCTTGAAAGCATCAAACGTATCTGACTTCTCCTTAAGAAAATCAACCCAGGTGAACCGAGAAAAATCATCAACACATAAAAAGATGTACTTCTTACCTCCCACACTTGTTTCTGAGGTGGGTCCAATCAAGTCCATGTGTAGCAGCTCCAGAATTTTTGAGGTTGTGATAGTCTGAATTTGCTTGTGACTCACTTTCTTCTGCTTTCCCAATTGGCAAGATCCACACACCCCTTCTTTCTTCTTGATTAAAGTTGGCATCCCACGAACAGCTCTGGCTTGGGAGATCTTCATTAAGGTCTTGAAGTTGACATGTCCCGGTTTCTGATGCCACTGTTCAGAAACATCCGTTGTGATACTTAGACACCTGTCAGGATCTTGCAACAGATAGCAGTTGTCGCTGGACCTTTTTCCGGAAAGAATACAAACATCATCTCTATTGAATACAAGGCATTTATCCTTGTTAAAACGGACCAGAAGTCCTTGATCACACAACTGACTGATACTTATGAGATTAGCCTTTAAGTTCTCAACATGCATCACATCTTTTAGTTTCAGTGTTCCTGTCATATTCAAATTCCCTTTTCCAACAACCCTGCTTCTCTGACCATCTCCAAACGTGACATGTCCTTTGTTGCCAGCAGTGTACTCAGATAGGAGTCCCCTGTTCCCCGTCATGTGCCGAGAGCAACTGCTGTCAAAATACCACTGATTTTCCGCAAAAGTAACTAAGGATGTGTATGCAACCATACTGACCAGTTCAGACTTCTTAACCCATTTCATACTTGTCCGCTGTTGAGAGTGATTACCATTTCTTCCTTCATTCAAGTGCTTCATGCGCCTGAAACAACTCCAGTCATAGTGTCCAACGTGTCTACAGTAATTACATATTGGCTGCCTGGATGTTGAACCTTTTGTTGAACCTTTTCTTTTCTTCTCTCTTGACTTGTTCTCATTCAGTTGACTCCGTTTACCATGCTCCTTAGTAATGAGACTACTTCTAGTCTTGAGGGTGTGTAGTTGACTCCCTCTGTGGTAACCAACTCCTGTTCGATCTCCAGCCACCTTACCCATGTTGAGGATGTCATCAAGTTTAGATTTTCCTGAGTTCCATCGGTTGAGGGTACTTTCCGCCTTCTCAGCTCTTAGCAGTGCTCTCTTCAGGCTACTCTCAAGATTCCGGAGGCTTGTTTCAGTCTTCAATAGTTTGGCTTGGGTCCCATTCCTCTCACTTCTCAGCTTGGAGCATTCACCTTTCAACTTCTTGTTGGCTGCACAGATTTCCAACCATTTGTAGAACATAATTTGATAAGCCGAGCGGATATCCTCATCACCAATATCTTCTTCACTTTCATTGTCCGATTCGACCTCACAGTCATAAGTTGCATCATTTGTCACAACATTACGTATCACATCTCCTTGCTTGTGATTGGATGTTGAAGCACATGTTACAACATTATGTTCAACATGACTGGAAGACTTAACCTCAGACTTGTCTTTCAGGGTGGCTGTGAATGCAACATAGTTGCTAGTTATGTCTTCATCTTCCACACTTCCTTCAGAGTCTTCATCGCTCCAGGTGCTGGCAAGGGATTTCCCTTTTTGCTTCTTAAGGGTGTTTGCACATTCGGCCTGTATATGGCCAAATCCTTCACATTCTCTACATTGTATTCCCTTTCCCTTGTTTTTAGAATCATACCTTTGAGTATGGCGGCTAGCAATCTTTTCACCAGCAGGTGGACCTGATCGCACCACCTTATTAGCAGCTTTGAAATTCTGACCTCTGTTGCTGATCTTCCTCATCATCCTACTAAAATTTTTGGTGAGTAATGCTATATCATCTTCGAGTTCTGACTCATTATCGGATTTTGAAGATTCATTCGCTTCAACCTTTAGGGCAACTCCCTTCTCCCTTTTGTTTTGCTTGAGATTCATCTCATAAGTTTGCAGAGAGCCCATGAGTTCGTCTAATCCCATGGTGGATGTGTTTCTTACTTCCTCTATTGCAGCAATCTTAGCCGAGAATTTTTCTGGCAGGGACCTCAGGGTCTTTTCAACTAACTTCTTTTGAGAATATTTCTTACCCAGTTGGAATGCCTGGTTGGATATATCCCTCAATCTTCCGTTGAACTCTGCAACTGTCTCGTTTTCATTCATTCTCAGGTTTTCAAACTGTGCGGCGAGCATTTGCAATTTGGATGCCTTAACAGTATTGGTCCCTTCATGCACATTTTGAAGAATGTCCCTGGCTTCGTTAGCGTGCTCACAAGTTGATATAAGCTTGAACTGCTCTTCATCGACGGTAGTAAAGATGGCGTTCACTGCTTTTGAGTTTCCTACTGTAGTACGCTCCTCTTCAGGATTCCAATCTCTCACAGGTTTGATACATTCCTTGCCTTCCTTGTTAACTTCAGTCGGAGGGCTCCATCCCTCAACTGTAGCCACCCAAGCCTTTTCATCCAGGGACTTGATAAATGCTCACATGCGTGACTTCCAATACGTGTAATTAGATCCGGTGAGCAAGGGAGGACGAGTAACAGAGGCGCCTTCTTTGGTATTCAAGATGAGCGTACTGACACACAAGATCACACCCACTTTGAACGATCAAAGTTATACGGATGACCTGCTCTGATACCAAATGAAATTCAGTACGCAGTAGTGAATCTTAAGAACAACACAGTAATACACAGCATACAGAGACACACAAGACTTGGTAACATAGTTCGGTGCGCACACCTACATCTGCGGGGCCACGCCCAGAAAAACAGAATACTTCACTATGAAAATCAGAGAATACAAACTCTAATAACCACGCTTCTATAAGGAAGAACACACTCTCCCTTAACACAAACCGTAAGGGGTGATCGCAATCAACCCCGTGAAGTATTCTTGGCAAGCTCCCCTTGCCAGCAAGCTCCCCTTGCACCACCGACTAGATCAACTCCCTTGATCCTACGTGCGTAGTCTTCGGCCTCCCTCTCGGAGTAATCTCACAAAACTTTTTATCTCCAAGTCCGTGACCTAGCTGCCAATTGCTCCGAACCCTAAAAGCAAGTCACCCCGCAATCCACGGTTCAATCATCACTCATGCAATCAGATCTTGATTCGGTTCGTAAACTGCAATACCCGCAACTTCTACAGCAAGAAAGAGATCTCTGAATATCCGCAGGAGATCGTTGCCAGGATATTGCCGGCGGAAATCTCTCCAACCGTTTCACAACAAGGTAACGAAAGATACACAGCCAATCAAATCTATAACAGTTAATAACCACCATAAATACCTGAACTGTTAAATAGAGAGATAAAAGATCACACGGACTCCAGTCGCACATCCTCGAATACTTTGAGCAGTCAATCGTCGTATATAGACTTAGCATGTTGAACATCCTGGTACAACAAACTGTTCAACAATTCATCCAACAACCTAACTAATTCGATTCTCTTCTTCAGATGGCAGTGGTTCAGATGCAACAAGACGTACAACAAAATGTCCAACATTCCCAGATAACGTGTCTAATAACTTCAAGAAGTAAAGAGCAAGCGGCGATAAGCAGAGTACCACATATGACAAGTAATGCATTCATGAAAAGCAAGGATAAAACCTAACAAGTTCTACCAAAAATTGTTGGTCTCTTAAAATTTGGCTCCCCCAAGAGAATTTGGTTCACTTAAAACTTTTAGGTCCCCAAAATTTAGTTCCCTCCAGATTTAACACAGGGCAGTGTTCATTTAAAATATGTTCCCCTCAAAATCTTGGATCCTCTAATTTTTCTAATTTTAAATGAACAATAATAATTAAATCATAATACTTGTTATTTAGTTCCTATATAAGTTATTTAGTTCACACGACAAATTTTAGTTCACACTAAAATTTAGTTCACCCAGAGAATTTTGTTCCCCACACTGTTATTTAGTTCCACCCAAATGTTATTTAGTTCACCAAAAATATTAGTTTCCGCAAAATTTAGTTTCCTTCCAAAGAATTTAGTTTCCCTAAAATTTCTTTCTCTAGAAAGGATTTGTTTCAATTTCATTAGTTTCTCCAAAAAGGATTTCTATCTGGCGAACCCCATGGATATTCATTGTCCAATTCCCACTGCAAATAAAGATTTTTGGGGTTTACCATATAGAAATCAGGCATACTCTTGAATTCAATTGAGAAACTAAAGCATTATGAATAAAACATTATGCTAAGTACATGATAAATGTGTAAAAATATATAAATCATATCTGGCAGATGTTAACAACTATCTCAAATATCTCAAATTTTGACACTTCGAGGAAAATGTAAGTATCATGAAACTTCTCCGCTAAATATGCTGCAAGAAATGAGATATTAGAGAGTTTACAACTTTTTAAACTTAGATATGATGAATACTTTAAACCCCTTTAGACTTTTGATCTTAACTTTAAAACATACATTCAATTGATCACTTCTCTTAAAAACTCAATAAAATCAATTAATCGAAAATTCAAAACTCAAGATCAAATCTCAAAAGTATTTAAGTTTTAAGATCAAAAGTTTAAAGTTTTAAAGTTTTCAGCACATGAATCATAGATCGTAACTTTAAAACAAACTTTCAATTTATCCACTCTCTTCAAAACTCAAGATGTGCTTCTTCCAATCTTCACATTACAACAAACATGTGATGTGCACACAACATGAACACAACAAAAGAAAGACTAACATAAGATCAAAACCTATGAAAAAAATTGAGATTAAAACTAAAAATTGTTATGAATGAGGGAGGCCTTTGGCCTCCCCTCCTTCATTACCCATTCATTAGGCCCCCATTACTTAGAGTAATGGGGACCCTTGGTCTCCTAGAGGCTTTTGGCCTCCCCACTATAAGATATATAAATAGAGCACCATGGCTCTTAGCCATGGTGACTTATTCTTAGCAATGAAATTCTCTCTCTCTCTCTCTCTCTCTCTCTTGAGTTCATTATCATACAACACGTTATCAGCTCGTTTGCTCTAAAATTCTTTGAGCTTTTCATCCCATCTCCCCTCAAAAATCCATCCCCTACGCGCGAAGGAATCTATTGTTGCGGCGTACCTTTGCGGCTCTCCGTTGCGGCGATCTGTTTTGGCGTATTAGGAGCGTGGATTTCTCTTTCTACGGATTTTCTGTTTTTACGATCGTCCCTAGATTTTTTAATCTAGAGGTAATACTTTTGGATCCCGTAGAAAATTACAATATATTGATAAACATGATTTTACAAAGCTTATCTTAAAGTCTTGTATAAATCTGATTAATAACAAAAATTTAAAAAAAAAGAAATTTGTGGCCGGGAAATCTGAAGATGCAAATGCCTAAGATGTTATCACTTGTCACCATTTTGAATGGTGTGGGGCCTAGCCAAATTCATCGAACCCCTCTAAATGGCATGCTAAATTCAAAGCTTTTGTCTTGTTGGACCTAAAATTCTAGCAATATGTGCCAGTTTGCATACAGTGCATTAACACTAGCAATTAAGCATGACCTTGCATAAGCATCTTACTTACTGTGTGCAAAATCAAGGCAGCAACGTCAAATTTGAAAAATAATAATAATAATAATAATTGAAGAAGGAGATAAAACTGACAATGAAAAATGCAATGAGCTATATGCTATTATATTTAATAAATCATACTATCTGTATGTTTTATGGGCCTGCAATCCCATTCCGATTAATTATTATTTTGGTTTTCCAAATTGGGCCAGAAGCCCAGTTAATCCAATTGCAAATTTTATATGTCAATTAAAATTTTGCAACTGGGCCTGAAGCCCAAAGATTAATACTAAATTAATTTGGCTTATTGGGCTAGAAGCCAAGTTAATAAAATTGCTTATTAAAATGATTAATATTTTACTTATGGGCCTGCAGCTCCAATGAAAATATTAATTTATTTTAATTTCTTGTCATGGGCCTGACGCCCAATTTGTCATATTGCTAAAATTATGTTAAACATCACTCTTGCATTATTAATTATTTATGGAATATTAAGATTTTTCAAAATATAATTATCTTAAAGATCCTGAGACCGCTCTGCCGTTAGTCAACTAACCTAACGGTGTATGACGTTTCCACGTAGTCTACGAGATAATCATATTTTCTTGTTTCCTTTACCATATGTTATGCTTGAGATATATGCGTGGTTGTTTATTTTTATGCATGTAGCATATTTAGAACTGCGTGGATGTTTAAATAAGTAAAAATGTGTTTTTCGGGATCGGCCATTGTATACCTATTTACTTTCCTTACACTTTTATTTTCTTTTGAGAGAATTTGTAAGTGAGGAAATTTGTATTTTAAAGCCAAAGCTCGATGCAACAGCACATAGAATTGATGAAAACTCCTTCAATGGATCATGATGTCGGTCAATGTGCTTGGCTAGGTTTGCTGGACCAACCTAGCTTGACTGGGTAACAAGTGGTCCTGGCTTAGTCAATTCCCTGGCCGCGTCCGCTGGACCGCAAGGAGTCGATTCATGACTGTGTAAGCCAAAGCTCGATGCAACAGCATATGAAGACGGAGATATATGGACCCAGTTCAGTTTGGGTTTCCAAAGTTGTATTTTTTTTTCTATTATGGACTTTAAACGAACTTTGGACTGTGTACTATTTTGGGTATCTGGCCGATCCCCGCATTTTTACTTGTTTTTTTTTCTTTATGCATGAATTTTTGAATTTTAATTAATTCATGCTCATTTTAAAATACGTAGATAAATGGCAAAATTGGCAAGCGTCGATTTCGAGGTCCTCGATTCTGCAGGGACAAATTACCTGAGTTGGCGAGTGGACCTGAAGTTCCACTTGCATTCAATGGCCCTCCTTGGGTCCATTTTGGCTCCTTCCTCGGCCCCAGCAGCGGCCGAAGCTTCTGCTACAGCTAGCAGTAGCCCCACAACCACTGTATCCGATGTAGATAAGGCGAAAGCCATAATCTACATTAGGAAGCATATAGATCGGACCTTAAAGGCCGAATACTTAACGGTTGAGGACCCGAAGGACCTGTGGACAGCACTGGAAGCACGGTATAAACATCAAATTGATGTTATATTACCCCGTGCCAGTTATGAGTGGGAAAACCTTAGACTTCAGGACTATAAGTCCGTCGCTGAGTATAATTCTGCACTTCATAACATCACCTCACGCCTGAAGTTGTGCGGTGAAGAAGTGACAGAACAACGCATGTTGGAAAAAACATTTACCTCGTTTCACGAGAAAGATGCAATCCTCATGCAGCAGTATCGTGAACGCAACTTCACGAGATTCTCCGATCTGATCTCATGCCTACTTAGAGCAGAGCAGAATCGAGATTTACTGCTAGCAACTCATAACTTACGTCCAGCTGGCACTGCCCCTATCCCTGAAGCCCACCATGTTTCTCCCCAGAAGTGGAAAAACAAGAGGAAGACTAAAAATACTAAAGGGAAAGCGGTAATGAAGCAACCAAGAGGTGCAGCTCCCCAAACAAACAAAAACAATAAAGGGAAAAGAAACTTCACTTGGAAGCGAAAGGACACCAAGCACGTGTCACTTCCAAAGAAGACCTGGGAGGACAAATGCCATAGATGCGGCATGACTGGCCATTGGTCCAGAAACTGCCGTACTCCTCGTCACCTACAGGATCTATATCAGGCGAGCCAGAAGTCTCGACCTGAAACAAACTTGGCAGGTGTACAGCCGCCAACAGTCTTTACTGCTAAAGACTTCGAGAACGACGATCTGCTAGATTGAGCATCATCATTTATCTATGCATTTAGAATTCGATGTATCTTTATCTGTTATTTGCTTTAGTGCGGACTTTTATTTATGAATGTTGTCTACATTTTCCCTCAAATAAAATTTCTTTTTTGGCTTATATAGATGATGTCTGAGTGCCTAGTGGACAGTGCCTCGACGCACACAATCCTTCGCGATCATTACTATTTTAATAGCTTAAACAAATATGACGGTCCTGTTATCACAATTTCAGGACTGTCCCAAATAATCGAAGGAACTGGTGAAGCAATTATATTGCTCCCAAATAACACAAGACTTCAAATTAATAATGCATTATTCTCTCCTATATCAAACAGAAATCTCGTAAGTTTCAAGGATTTCCGTTTAAACGGATATCACTTAGAGACCAGGGATAAAAATAAGGTTGAATATCTAATTGTAACTCGTCAAAAAGATGACTGGAAGATCATCTGCGAGCGATTCAAGGGACTCCCGTCGGGTCTATACCAAACATACATTCAACCAGTAGAAGCCAATATGATTGAACACCAGACGTGCCAATCACTACCAGAATTCCAACTCTGGCACAATAGACTTGGTCACCCTGGAACAGCAATGATGCGCCGCATCATCACTGAATCCCGTGGACACAAATTGAAGAACCTGAAGATTCTTAAAAAGGGTGAATTTCCATGTCTCCCTTGTTTTAAGGGAAAACTAATAACGAGACCATCCCTCCTGAAAGTGGGATTAGAGTCTCCTGGCTTCCTTGAGAGAATTCATGGTGACATTTGCGGGCCTATTCACCCCGCAAGTGGCCCATTTCGGTACTTCATGGTACTGATTGATGCATCAACCAAATGGTCTTATGTGTGCCTCTTGTCCACCCGCAACCTAGCTTTTCCAAAGCTATTGGCACAAATAATAAGGTTGCGTGATCATTTCTCCGATAACCATATCAAGAAACTACGTCTTGATAATGCGGGAGAATTTACTTCACAAGTCTTCGAAGACTATTACCGGGCAACGGGTATTGAAGTTGAACATCCGGTAGCACATGTTCACACCCAAAACGGATAGCTGAGGCTCTTATAAAGAGACTCCAATGGATTGCACGTCCATTGCTTATGCAATCCCAGTTGCCTGTGGATGCTTGGGGGCATGCTATTTTACATGCCGCATCACTTATTAGGATAAGACCCTCTGGAGGTCACACTTTATCCCCGATGCAACTAGCATACGGCGCACCTCCGGATATCTCTCATTTGAGAGTGTTTGGTTGTGCGGTATATGTCCCAATAGCACCACCGCAGAGGACCAAAATGGGTCCTCAGCGTCGTCTAGGTTTATATATTGGGTTTGATTCGCCCTCTATTATAAGATACCTTGAACCCCTGACGGGTGACGCATTCAAGGCACGTTTTGCAGACTGTGAATTTAATGAGAATTTTTTTCCAAAACTGGGCACACAGTCTAAGAAGCCAGAAGCTTCTGAGACCATTAGTTGGGACCAGAAGTCTTTGTCCCTATATGATCCGCGTACTAATCTGTGTGAAGATGAGATCCTGAAGATCCTTCACATCCAGAATACAGTACATCTTTTACCGGATAAATTCACGGACAACCAAAAGATTGTCCGTTCACACGTCCCTGCTACCAATACGCCAGCTAGGATTGACATCCCCATAGATGGATGCAGCCCACCGGCAGCAGAATTTGTTGTACCTCAAATGAAAAGAGGACGTCCACCCGGTTCAAAATATAAAGTTCCTCGAAAGAGGAAGACTCCTGGCGATACTAAGATTATCCCTCCACAGGATGCTGAGCTCAGACCAGCTACTTCTCCCCTCCTGATTTCCCCAGCAGAGGAAACAATAGGAGAAACATCATTAAATTTTGTACGTCCTGGAGAAGTACTGGACAGAAATAGCATAGTCGTTGACGACGATTTTGCGTTCGATATTGCCGTTCACGTCACTGAATATGACGATGACGTCGAACCACGATCTCTAGCGGAATGTAAACGCAGAGATGATTGGCCAAAGTGGGACGAGGCAATAAGAGTAGAGCTGGACTCACTCTTGAAACGCAAAGTCTTTGGACCAGTAGTCCAAACACCAGTAGGTGTAAAACCTGTGGGATATAAGTGGGTTTTCATAAGAAAAAGAGATGAAAATAATGTGATCGTTCGCTATAAGGCACGCCTTGTAGCCCAGGGATTTTCCCAAAGACCGGGGATTGATTACGACGATACGTATTCCCCGGTCATGGATTCGATCACCTTCCGATTTTTAATCAGCCTAACTTCTCTGGAAAGCCTAGAAATGCAGCTCATGGACGTTGTGACTGCATATCTATATGGCGATATAGATAAAAATATCTATATGAGACTTCCTGATGGGTTTAATCTACCCCCAGAGATGAAAGAGATACCTCGGGACGTATTCTTTGTAAGGCTACATAGATCATTATATGGTCTAAAACAATCGGGCAAGATGTGGTATAACAGACTAAGTGATTTTCTTGCACAGCAAGGATTCACGAATAACGAAGTCTGCCAGTGTATCTTTATCAAAAGAACGGGAACAAGATTTGTCATCATAGCTGTATATGTAGATGACTTAAATCTCATAGGATCTCCTGCAGAGATCAAAGAGATATCTGAAAGCCTTAAACATACTTTTGAAATGAAAGACCTAGGCAAAACAAAGTATTGTCTTGGCTTACAGATAGAACACCTAAGAGGTGGAATCCTATTACACCAATCTAATTATACAAAGAAACTTTTACGCAAGTTTCATATAGATAAATGTCATCCTTTAGGTACTCCTATGGTCGTAAGATCACTAGATGTACATAAGGACCCCTTCCGGCCACTGGAAGAGGGGGAGGAGATACTGGGTCCTGAAGTACCCTACCTCAGTGCCATTGGAGCACTTCTATATCTGGCTAACTGTACGCGTCCCGATATAGCGTTTACAGTTAATCTACTAGCCAGACACAGTGCTGCGCCCACAAAGCACCACTGGAACGGAGTAAAGCATCTTCTGCGATACCTTCAGGGTTCCATTGATCTTGGACTTTACTACCAGAGAGGTGCCTCCCCCAAATTGTTTGGTTATGCTGATGCAGGTTATCTCTCTGATCCGTACACGGCAAAATCTCAAACAGGTTTTGTATTTACCTACGGAGGTACTGCTATCTCTTGGAGATCGGTAAAACAAACCACTACTACTACATCTTCCAACCATGCAGAGCTCATCACGATCCATGAGGCGAGCAGAGAATGTTTTTGGCTACGCTCCGTCGTCCAACACATCCTCCAATCCACTGGCCTGAAGACCAGTGATCTGGAGCCTACTGCCCTATTCGAAGACAACGCCGCATGCATTGCTCAGCTTCAGAAGGGCTACATCAAAGGCGATAGGACAAAACACATTTCTCCCAAGTTTTTCTGGACGCACGAGCAGAAGAACGACAAGCAGATTGAAGTTCGACAGATCCAGTCATGCAACAACTTAGCTGATCTTTTTACTAAGGCATTGCCTAAATGTACTTTTGTAAAGCTTGTAAAGAACATTGGTATGCGACAGTTGAAAGACCTGCAAGCCTGAAGCTTGTACGGATCAGGGGGAGTAACATGTGAGTTGCGCTCTTTTTCCTTAAGCTGTTGGGTTTTCCCCCTGGGTTTTCCACAGCTAAGGTTTTAACGAGGCAAACACACTTACTCTGGATCCAGAAGTATCCACCCCTTGCCTCAGTAGCTGAGACCGAAGTGATGAATGTGTACGGGGGAGTGTTATGAATGAGGGAGGCCTTTGGCCTCCCCTCCTTCATTACCCATTCATTAGGCACCCATTACTTAGAGTAATGGGGACCCTTGGTCTCCTAGAGGCTTTTGGCCTCCCCACTATGAGATATATAAATAGAGCACCATGGCTCTTAGCCATGGTGACTTATTCTTAGTAATGAAATTCTCTCTCTCTCTCTCTCTCTCTCTCTTGAGTTCATTATCATACAACAAAAATTTATATTTTAAAACATACCTCCAACTGTGCTTCTGAACTAACGATTAAAATAAAAACATGCATCTTCTTCTTCATATGTTTCTTCTTCAAAATTAATATCAAAACTCAAGATCTACAAAATCAGTTTTTGTCCTTCAAAATTAATATCAAACAATGACACGCCCAACATATAACACAACGCTAGCATGACACCATCAATTTTGATATGTTTCCAATTAAAATTTTAAAACACAGAATTGGTTCTGAGATATATCCATTTGTTTTCTTAAGGAATTAAGCGAAGTTAGAACAAAATCCAGCCAATGAGATCGATCATTTTCATTGAAACGCTAATCAATTTCTGAGGCATGACAAAAATTAACCGCCGAAATCAACAAATTATGTGAGATTAGAAACCTCAACTTGTTTTACTATAACTACTAATAACGGCCCAAAAAACCTAGAATATAGAGAAAAGCAATACAGAATTTTTTTATTAAACAGATATGA